>JAGFBZ010000781.1:50000-345000 GCA_018398805.1 Hirundichthys speculiger | reverse complement strand
GCATCCCTACTTTTCACATACCAGCCTCCACCGAGCCTCAGACTGGACCACCAGGGCCCTGATGCCCATGAACAGACCCCCAGCTACGAGTCAATTAGTGGGACAGAGTCGGCCCATTTTATCAGTTAATTCAAATCTATAGTTTATGGTGATGTTTGGAAAACAAAAAACTTTTTTTTTGCGTCACTATTCAGAACAACCTTGGATCAACAGTTTCTAACTGCAAGACCGGAAACAGTCATTCACCAACGTTCCTATTCCACTGCAAAAAAAAAAAAAAAAAAAAAGTACTTCCTTGCTTTGACCTCTAGGGGCAGACTTTGTTTTTCGGAAACCAGCCGTCAGACAACTCCCCGAAGATTTTACTTGCATCTTCTGTACTTTCCAGTTATTACACGAGTCGAAGTCTTCAAAGCATAAAAGAATAAAAGAAAGTTCTCCCTGCGGCATGTTTGGCAGAGGCTCAGCAGAAATCAACACCCATGACGCTCCTTCTCCTCCTCCTTCTCCTCCTCCTCCTCCTCCTCCTCCTCCTCCTCTTCATCCCCTGCGGCATCTCCAAGTGGGTTTCTGGCACGAACAAAAGCGGGGCATTTTCACACAAGAGGGTGTGAGACAGTTTTAGTCAAAAATCCAGCGTCAGTGCTGGATTCATGAACACAGGAGACCAGACAGTCCTCTCCTTGTTTGGAGAGTGAATGAAGGAGGACTTCTGTTGAAGAAAGGGTGTGGTGGCTCCTTCTGAGTTGGAAAAAAACCTAATAAATGAGAAGAGGCGACCGACAAAGAGAAGCTGAACACAGACAGCTGTAGCTGAATGACTGACAGCAGAAAAACTGAAGCCTGTTGAGACGATTAAAGGTGCAACCATCACCTTAACACAACCATCCTTTGTTTGTCTACGCTGGCTTCACCTGTCAGGGCTACACCTCTGCAGCAGGAGCTGGAGGCAACGTGAACTTGACTCATCACTGCAGGCTTAAATTCCTGCAGCTCACATGTTAAACTTGAAGGCAACTGCTGCTCACGAGCCGTCATAAAACAGAAAAACCCCACCAAGACTTGAACGGAGCAGCAACACTGGTGCAGATATAACTCCAATATTAGCTAATACAAGCTAATATTTCCTCCTCAGAACTTATCTTTGAGCTTCTTGTAGTTAGGCTCACGTAGTGCTGGGCAATATGACGATACATATCATGGGGACGATAGAAAAGTGTGTATCGTCGTGCCATTTCTCTTCTATCGTTTCTATCGTTTCTTTTTTTCTAACCTAATTTTATCAATTATTACAGCAATATGTAATTAAATAACCTGCAACGATAAATTTGATAGAATCATATCTGCTTCTACAAAGTAGCCTTTTATGTTTGCACTTTTATTCATGGTTAATGCCTTAAACAGAGTTCTCTTCAACCCTGATGTTTACTTTAGACACTTTATATTGGTTTGCAAACTTTGCACTACAAGGTTACAGATTTCAGAAAGTTGAAAAATAATTTGTGTTTATTTTTTATAGCTGAACTTCAGTGCAAAAATTTTCCTCTCAGAAACTGTTGTGCACTTTAAAAAAAAAAAATGTGAAAGCTACTGTACCTCTGTACCTACCTGTTTTTTGCTGCACTAAAATGTATGTTTGTGACAGTTCAGCTAAATGTCCTTTCAAAATAAAGTTGAAAAGTAAGCAATTAAATTTTGTCAAACTTTTCAGAGAATAACTGAAAACATATTTTATTATTGTATTTCGTGATATATATCGTTATCGTGATATAAAATAGTCCATATCGTGATATATGATTTTTTTCCATACCGCCCAGCTCTAGGCTCACGTGTAAATATTAGTGTTTTCACTGACAAATAGCTGGTTTCAGTCCCACCAGTTGGCTGTTTTAGCTTGGCTAGCTTAGCTCCTGCTAACCCAGGATTTTAATTCATATCATGTTATATTCATTTTTTGCCCATTTTTTCCAGAAAATCCTCATTTCAAGTGTCGTTACTGGAACAAAACCAGTGCTGCTGGGCAGAGGCGTGGCTTAGTTGAGGGAGCTCTCGGCCAACGAACCGTTACGCAGCTTAGCTGCTTTATGTTTAGCACATTTCAGGTCGGCACAGTCACCTGGCACGCCCAGTTTTCAAAACGGTACGAGGAAACATCAGCAGCACTGGAAAACTTCACATATCTGAATATACAAACTGCATCTGGGCATATAAACCTCCGTTTGAGTCAGTAAATGTCTTTCACATCCAAACACATGCTAGCGTCAACACACCAGGAGGTGCTGCTGAAAAAAAAACCCACAATCCCATCAACTAGACGAAGCTTAATTCATCCTTCACCTGGATGCTATCTGTGGAATTCTGAATGCATCGTAAGGACGTGAGCAAGCGAGAGCAGAAACCACAACCACCATCACCACCAGCTCTGCAGCTGGGAAAACATTCCCCAGTCATGCAGATCATGGTCTGAGCATCCAGCTCCAATAGACCCTCATCAGATGGGCAGCAAAGAAACAGAGGAGACTGAAAGCCAAACATCCTCTCGCCCTTCAGCGTGGACTCACACCCTCGCCGACACACATTAAAATGCTCGCGGAGGGCAGAAACACCCAGTCGGTTCTGTGAGACTTTGATGTCTTACTGGTTACAGTCTGCAGGTCTAATCATCTGCAGGACACAGCTGAGCTGAAATGAGGTAAAAGCCTTAATTACACATAAAAATGGGAGTTAACCACAGTGGAGAAATGTCCTCGAGGCCCTGTGGAACAGAAGAAGCGGCGTGAGTTGGTTTTAAGAGGCCTGGCTGCAGAGAGACGCTCGTTTTCTGCTGCTGTTATGTCAAGGTTGTTTGTTCGTGATTTTTCAAAACATGATCAACTGTTTCACGAAACAGATTTCGTTTTCTTCTTCCAAGTTCCAGTTTTCTCAGGGCTTGATTCTCCCATCGGCTCTTAAGTCGATACTCATGCACCTCTGCTTAAGTGCTTTCCATTTAAGCGCATTGTCCCATCTCTGCTTCAGGTACGTCCACCTGCGCACATCTGGAATGTTCTCAAAGAGGGACCATTCATTGGAAAAAGGAGGCAGACCCAACCATGATGCCATCTAGAGCAGAGTTTGTCCAACACTTCTGAATGCCATTGAAATCCATGAAAAACAGAAACAACACTTCAAATTCGAACAGGCGTCCTTAACAGTGAGCATGATCTGATCCTGTAGCCTATTAAAGGATCTTTTAAAAATGCATGTGAAGATTTAATGTTTGCCAGTCCGTCCAAAACTCACAAAGGTGCCTACTGCGCAGCCTGATCAATTAATAGCTTGATCAGTCATCAATTACGACACAAGGCCTTAATGTCTATTAAAGTGATTAAAATATTGGATTGGCCAATGTTTAATTCAGATTCAATGTATAATTCAGATGTATATTCAGCGTAGGAATGTATACGTTTTTAGATCGGGCATATTAGCTAGCTGCCGTTTCACTGTTGACCGCGTTTCATCAGACAGCTAACGTTTTCAGAGTAATAAGAAAGCATATCATGACCCTTTTTAACTGGACATTTTCCTCCATTTTGGAAATCAATCAGAGATGTAACGTGAATGAAACACATTGGCCGTTTATTTCTATTTTATTTGGTTGATAAGACATTTTATTTTTGGGAATCTCAACCTGCAATGCGATGTCAGCAAACGAGTTATCTGCCAACGGAGGAGAATTCAATTTTTTGGATTTAATAGTAAACGTGAGGGACAAATACAAAAATGTTTGTAGGCCTACTTGTGGCGTGAACTGGAACTGCATCTTAGCTTCAAGTGTAATATGATGCTGAACCTTCTAAAGGCGCTGGACTGACCACACCCTCAGAGGAGCGTAGCTTTGAGGGCGTTTCAGTCAGTGGGAGAAGGTGCGTAGAGGTGAAACCGAAAGGGGACGCCTACGTTTCGAGGTCGCTCCACCTGCTGCACATATCTTGAATGAAGGTGCGTAGAGGGGAGACTGAAGTCAACGTCAGAAGTTTACTTCAGTTCAAGGCAGTTCAAAAAGCGCACAACTGCTAAGGTCTAACTCTTACGCAGGTGAAAAAAAAAATCGAGCCCTAAATTAATACTGACGCCTAGTGCTGGGCAATCGTGCCATTTCTCTTCTATTGTTTCTATCGTTTCTAACCTAATTTTATCAATTATTACAGCAAATATGTAATTAAATAACCTGCAACGATAAATTTGATAGAAACATATCTACTTCTACAAAGTAGCCTTTTATGTTTTTCACTTTTATTCATGGTTAATGCCTTAAACAGAGTTCTCTTCAACCCTGATGTTTACTTTAGACACTTTATATTGGTTTGAAAACTTTGCACTACAAGGTTACAGATTTCAGAAAGTTGAAAAATAATTTGTGTTTATTTTTTATAGCTGAACTTCAGTGCAAAAATGTGTTTTTCCTCTCAGAAACTGTTGTGCACTTTAAAAAAATGTGAAAGCTACTGTACCTCTGTACCTACCTGTTTTTGCTGCACTAAAATGTATGTTTGTGACAGTTCAGCTAAATGTCCTTTCAAAATAAAGTTGAAAAGTAAGCAATGAAATTTTTGTCAAACTTTTCAGAGAATAACTGAAAACATACTTTATTATGGTATATCGTGATATATATCGTTATCGTGATATAAAATAGTCCATATCGTGATATATGATTTTTTTCCATATCGCCCAGCACTACTGATGCCTGCTGTTTAATCACTATTACGGGTCAAAGTTCACATTAAACGTCCTCATCACCATTACCAGCTAACATCTTTCAATACTTTTTGTTTTAAATTAAGAACAACATTCTCTAACAACTGGACCTCACAGAACAAAAGAGAGATTTTAACTCGCCAAGCATCATCTGGCGTGAGCCTAAATCGTGTCACTGTTAAACTGACACGATTGTGAAAGTGCTAAAACCTGCAGTTCCTTCAATGATGACACTGGCTCCACTGGCTCTGTCTTAAAATGTCCAATTTTAGAGCAGAAATTAAAAAATATATACATTAAAAGCGTGGTCCAAGAATCTCCACTGGATCAATCTTCAATGTTGTTCACTTTCTAGTAGCGTTCAGCATCCTCAGTCTTTTTCAGGTTCCTTTTGCCATTTTCTTGGAGAAGCGGGTTGTCCATGCCTGTTTATAGTCATTATCATATTCAAATTGGTCTACTTGAGGGAGGAGTAATGTGCTCATGTATGTGCGCTCATTTTCAAGTTGACTGCAATATACTAAGAAAACGTGCATGGATTCACCCATATGCAAGGTTTAGTACATCTGAATTGTTTTGTGTGTACGAAAATTTCCATGCAGATTTAGAATGAAATTCACGCAACTCTCAGTACATGAGGCCGCTGGCCTGCTTGTTCTGTCCATTTACAACATACTGGTGACTACTGGTGACAAAAGTTGGGCTAAAACTGGGCTCACACACACACCAGGGGGCATATAGAAGGAAAGTCCCGCCCTCACTCTCCCTGTTCCAAGCAAAGTACTGAGTTGCCATGGCAACAGAACACCTCATCTCAGAACCTTTATGACATCATCGCTCACCTAGAATCCATTAATTTCAGTTCATTTATACCAACCACTTTGTCAAAGACAGAGCAGTTGTTGATTTTAACACACCAGAGTTAAACAGCTTCGAGCAGAAACATGCCCATTTTAAGCTTAGGTTTCATTGTAGGGTATTTAGTCACCAGTGGTGTAGGAAAACTGTTTGTCTTATACTTTGAAGAAGAAAAAAAGGAAACAGAAGTTGTCAAACAATCAGGTAAAGATGTTGTCAAAGGCTCATTTGAAAACGCTGTTGAAAATGTAGATAAAGACGGTCGAGACAATGTAAAAAACTCAAATGAAAATTTAAATGTAGATGTTAAAAATGACTCTAAAAGCTCAGTTGAAGACATAGTTGAAAATGTAGATGAACATCTAGACGAATGCATTGAAGACTACGTAAGAATCTTTTTTACTTTTTTAATTTTAGACCAAGACGTTTTAGATGACGGTAAAACCTCAGTTGAAAATGTAGATGAAGCCATTAAAGACTATATCAAAAACTTAAATGAAAATTTAGATAAAGATATTCAACATGGTGCTGAAAGCTCAGTTGAAAATGTAGATGAAGACGGCAAAGAAAACCCAGATGAAAATTTAGATAAAGATATTCAAGATGGCGCTGAAAGCTCAGTTGTAAATGTAGATGACGATGGCCAAAACTACATAAAAAACTCGGATGAAAATTTAGACCAAGATGTTCTAGATGACAGTAAAAGCTCAGTTAAAAATGTAGATGGAGACATCAAAGACTATATCAAAAACTCAAATGAAAATTTAGATAAAGATATTCAAGCTGACACTAAAAGCTCAGTTGAAAATCTAGATGAAGCCGTTAAAGACTACATAAACAACTCAGATGAAAATTTAAATACAGATGTTCAAGCTGACACTAAAAGTTCAGTTGAAGACATAGTTGAAAATGTAGATGAAGCCGTTAAAGACTACACAAACAACTCGGATGAAAATTTAGACCAAGATGTTCTAGAAGACGGTAAAACCTCAGTTGAAAATGTAGATGAAGACATCAAAGACTATATCAAAAACTCAAATGAAAATTTAGATAAAGATATTCAAGATGGCGCTGAAAGCTTAGTTGAAAATGTAGATGAAGACGGCAAAGACT
The DNA here is from genome assembly GCA_018398805.1 of Hirundichthys speculiger. Classification (NCBI taxonomy): domain Eukaryota; kingdom Metazoa; phylum Chordata; class Actinopteri; order Beloniformes; family Exocoetidae; genus Hirundichthys; species Hirundichthys speculiger. The sequence continues at coordinate 338,292 of JAGFBZ010000781.1, read as the reverse complement.
CCGTAAAAAACTCAAATGAAAATTTAGACCAAGATGTCAAAGGTGACGGTAAAACCTCAGTTGAAAATGTAGATGAAGACGGCAAAGAAAACCCAGATGAAAATTTAGATAAAGATATTCAAGATGGCGCTGAAAGCTCAGTTGTAAATGTAGATGAAGCCGTTAAAGACTACATAAACAATTCAGATGAAAATTTAGACCAAGATGTTCTAGATGACACTAAAAGCTCCGTTGAAGATGTCATTGAAAATCTAGATGAAGACGTTAAAGAAAAAATCTCAAAACCCCTAAAGTTTCTTTTCTGCAGAAAACAGTAAAAAGATTGAAATCACACTTCAAGAAATAGATAACCCATCAGCTGTTCGATTGAGGCCGAACCAGGCCAATAACCGTCCCATTACCACTTCCAGTCCGTCACAGAGGCTGTCCGAACAACTTCCAACAGGTGTGCAGTGACGTCCATTTCCGCCTCGGTGCCTCAGCTGAATTACCTCTTCTCCAGGCCCGAGATTAAGCCACGTTTGCGCTTGTCTGTACCATTCTATTTTCTAGCTTTTTTTTATTAGCAATGGCTATCATGGCCTTAGCAAGGCTGGTAATTGTTGTCATGTGTTCATGGTAGGTTGAGGCTGCACAGTGCTCGTGTGGGTTCTCTCCGGGTACTCCGGCTTCTTCTCAAAGACATGCATGTTAGATTAACTAATGGTTGTAAAATTGCTCACAGGAGTGATTGTGTCTGGGCATGGTTGTTTGTTTCCACATGGTCCTGTGATGGACTAGTGACCTGTCCAGGTTCTACCCATGCCTTTCACTCTGGGATAGGCTCCAGCAGATCCCTGGGACCCTGTATAGGAAGAAGCAGGTATGGATGGTAGGTTGATAGTAGGTCATTAACTTCAGTTAATTTAACATTCTTTTTCTTTCTGACTACATCTTCCAGAGTGTCTTTAGTCAGAGGCTTCTTCAGATCTGCTGCAAGAGATCCTTCCTCAACACAGCTGGAACCTTCTACAATCAATCATTGAAGACACTTAGATCATGACAGTGACTGCAACTATCAATTTCCCTTCGGGGATCAATAAAGTATTTCTGAATTAAACTGAACTGAATGTTGTGGTGACAACCTGACCTCCAGAGGTATCTCGTATCAATCCATTATTAGGATGGGATATCAGTCCTGATGTCTGTTCACTTCAGATTTATTACTGTCATGTGACGTACACTAAGGATGTAACGATATGGAAAATTTGATATCTCGATTATAGTGATCAAATGATCACGGTTTACAATATCGCTGTAATTCTTAATTGCTATACAAGTGTCCAAAAAACACATACATTAAAATAATTTCACAAATTCTTGTGATTTTGTTGTCATACTAAAACATTAGAGGCCAAAACTTTCACATGAAAAGGGCAAACTACTGGCACAGAAAGAGATTATATGTTAAATAGGGCTGGGCGAGTTAACGCGTTATCATCGCATTAACATATTAATTTATTAACGCTGACGTTTATTTTATCGTGCGTTAACGCATGTTGCTCACATGCTTTTGTTTTGAAAAGTCTGTTACTGGCTGCTGCGGAACCGGAAGAAAATTGGCAGGTAAACATTTGGACGCTAAAACAGACATGGAGAACGGTAAAAATCTGTGAACTTTACAGTTCAGGTAGCTACTCAGGTAGAAATATTAACAATTCTGTCTGAAAAAAAATCTGGACTGACACAAAACTTTTAAAGCCCTTTGTTCAAGACGATCTCGTCATTTCCTCCATGTTCCATCAGATCTGCTCCATGTGTTCACTGTCCTGCTGTTCTCTAGCTGGTTACTGCAGTGCGGCTCCATCTAGTGGCACATATGTGTAATGACAACAGAAAGTCTAGTTTTTTTATTGTAAAACGACCCTCTATTTGAGAATATTACTTCTAGATTAAAATATCTTCCTATATATGGGTGAATACGGTAGTTTGATCAAGGACTTATTAAGCAACGGATGGGCAATGCTCGGAAATGAGCCTCAGGAGATTCTGTGCTCGTCATGATCTGAGGAGAAAAAGACAGATGTCAGACGCACAGCTGGAGAGGCTTTGGTTCATCTATATATGATCTGAGTTTTCATTCAGATTTCCACAATATTGCAAATATTATAGTATGTGATTCCAGTGCTGCCATGATACCTGAACTGGTGCACAAAGACATTTCAGGGTCACTAAACTGGACAATTAAACATTAAAAACAAATTCAGCCCATTTTTTCATTTTGTAATTTTGATCCAAGTCTAAAATTGAAATATTGCAAAAAACAATAATTTTTTTTCATTTTTTTTGTGTTATATTAAAAAATTAAATAAAACATGCAAAACAAATAACATAGCGCAGATGCGCTTCAAAATTGAGCATAAATCAAAAGTAACTGGGGCATACCCGCCGACAAGATAACTGTGGCACATTGCTACGAGAGTAAACACAGCCCTTAAAGCCGGCGTTTTCCACCACTGAATACGGTCTCAAATCCTGACAAGTAAAGTAGCAATGGACTCCGTAATTTTCTGCGACCTCGGTGAAGTAGATGGAAACTGGTAGCAACAACCGCCGTCACTGTCCAGCGTGGTTTGTTTCAAATTGCGCCGCAACTTCTTGGGCTAGCTCTCAGTTAGCATTAGCTTGTCCGGGTGGTGACGTTTCAGGTGGGCTCGCAGGTTGGTGGTATTTCCAGAGTACTTCACGTCTGCGTGACACAGCTTGCAAACCGCCATACTTTTGTCTAAATCTTTTCTCTTTCCTTTTTCTTTTTAAACCAAAACTGCTCCCACACATCTGCTTTTAAGCACGCAGGCGCTGCGTTTATACTCGCCGCCATCCTCCTGACTGGCTCAGCTGTAGCTGGAAGAGAAAGAAGCTTCTGGATAACCTGTTAGAAATGCTCTACAGCGACACTAGCGGCTGGAGGACTTAAACACCCGAAGGGAGCTTAGAATATCGATACCGGCGGCTGAAATATCGATAACTCCCTGGGGAAATAAAATATCGATATATATCGCAGAATCAATAAAATCACCCAGCCCTAAGCTACAGCGCACCACAGATGGGACGGAGCTTCAGTGGTCAGACTCAGTCGTCTCCTTGAGACATCACCAGCTGAAAACAGCAGCCAAGAAATGTTGTATCAAATGGAGCAGAGATGTCGGTGATTGTTGGAAGCTGCCCTCGTGTTCAGACAGGCTGCAAATGCTACAGTCAGCAGATATGAAGCGCCTCCGTCCCAGCTCCAATAACGCCTCCCCTTTGTCTCTTTACGTCCCGATTCACAGACATTCATTTAGAGCAGACCCCCCCCACCACCACCCACATGTGCACACACACACTAGTTGTTGTCTGCTTTGATAAAATATGCGATCGTGTGTTGCAGCAGAGACAGCTCGGCCACCCAGGCCTGAGGCTCCAAAAGCTGCAAATCTGAGAGAAGAGGGTGTGAAGTCTGGACGAGCCCAATCACTCACATCCACTACAGGTAGTAAAGCCTCTTTCGGTCAGATGGAGTTCCTACAAACACCAGGGGTCCTCTCATTTTTACCGCCCGCTCTGCAAATGACCCAGCAGACTCATCAGAACAGGATCAGAGTGGACAAACACAAAAACAGCTTCACATTCAGAGCACAAGCCTGAATTCTTGAGAGGCATATTTTGCATCTCCAGTCCCGTGTCCCTGCATGAATGCGTGGGCACGTCTGAATGTCGGCATCGAGTCCGTGGGTAGCGGGCACGTGTGTGTGTGTGCGCGTAGCCTGCAGCGGACAGAAACCGCAGCCAGGTGAAATTACATGATGAAGAGCGTCTGTCTCGTTGGGAGGGGCCGACCAGCCCTGAAGAAGAGGAAAATATGAACCAGGGGCGAATCAGCAGCCTCCACACACACAAACAGCAAACTGGGCAACATGAGGACGAGTGGCACCAAGAGGGCAACCTTGTCAAATCTGACGGCAGAGGCACGGAAAAGTGCAGTTCCTCTGCCAGCCACTAGGGTCTGGCTCCAGCAGTGAGTCAGTCTCCACTGATCATGTTAAAATGTCCAACTTCACAGCAGAAATAAACAAAAAGTCACAAATATATAATTTAGGCAGTGGTGCTAATGGCTCATTTAACATATACGTTGATGGATTACTGCTCTTTAATCCTACTAACAACCAGGTGGCTTCGAAAAATTTGAAGGGCGGCAAACGGCGAGCAGCTCACGAGCTGACCATGAAGCTCAGCTGAGCAGTTGGAAGTAGGGGTGAGTATGAGAAAGGACCTCGCAATAAAATATGTATCATGATACTTGGGTCACGATACAATATTATCATGATATCGGGATATATTGCTATATTCTATCCAGTTAATATCAAAATTAAAAGTAGAGATGAAAAATCAAGTTGCTGTATATGTTCATCAGATGATATTGATCATTCAGAGGACAGATTGAGTCAAAACTATTTGCTTCAAAACAACCTATTTATTGTTTATTATTAGTGTTTTTGCACATTTAAGTAACCATCAGTAACCAATAAAAAATCAATATTAGGAGCAATGAAACGCTCCTGGGACCAAGTGGCATTAAAAGACATGCTGGATCATCATCACCCATTAACACAATATATTCAGTGGCTCTTTTGTCACTGCAGCAGATCTGTGTGCCCCCTTGTGGTCAGCAGTGGCACTGACACATAGAGTGGCTTTAATGTCCAAAACACATTAAGCATCAACACAAAGATACTTTTAAAAGTCATTAGACTCTGTGGTTTAAGCTGCCGCTGAAGGTTAGCTTCGTACCAAAAACAAGAAATAAACAACCGCTTGATGTCTCTTTTTCTGTGTGTTTGCTTAAAGCTGATCCAGGTCAGTTTTAACGGGGTCTAAATCATTTCTTCTACAAATTAACAAGCATCTCCACCTACATGGTAGTTTTGTTAATATTTACCCTCATTTAGTCTCACTAACTCAAAAACCATCAAAAAGAATCTACACAATTAGAGCACATTATTTATTCATCAGGATCATTACACAATGTGGTGGTGTTCATTTTAGCTGAGCAATCGTACTCCTGTTGTTTCTTCTGAAACTTACGGACTCATCATGCAACAGATTTTAGCTGCTCATCAAAGCTGTTGGGAGGTCCCTTCACATCTTTACTTTACAGTATTAACTTAAAGTCTTCGGTGCATGTCAGTAATTATTCCTCCAGCGCAATCCTTACCAAGGATGTCCTGCTATAGCTAGGAACCCAACAACGTAACTTCTACACTTCACGTTTACCTTCTACACCTTGAACTGACATCCCCCTCAACAAACGCGATTGGTCCATTTGGTGCCATTGGATTTCCTTCTCCATATCACCTGCTAATACTCATTCTTTGTCGTTTTCGACCCAGGTAGATTCAGTAATGGCTGCTGTTACTATATTAGCTCCAACTCACATCAAAGATGATTTACTTCCTCCGTCGTCATATCTAAACTACAAGCAAGCTAAAGTGTTGCAGAAAAGAACCCACACCGCCACCTAGTGTTCAGTTGCGTAATTACAGAGTGACAGACAACAACCAACAGAAATATGTACTAACCTTGACGTAGGTCCCAACATGCTACGTACATAGAAGCATAAATCACACTTAAGCATTCTAACTCAGCCATCTGCCAAGTGACACAGCGACTGGTAATTGATGATTTTGACCCAAAGAATAAATAAATATATAAATGTAAGACTACCACCACCTGAAAAGAGATGCATAGGGACCGAAAAGACAGGTACAAACCACAAAGAGGTGCAAAGTTATCAAAAAGGCGGGAAATGACTACCAGAAGACATAAAAGTCTACAAAAGGGAACAAACCAAGTAAATCATGATTACGACAAAAAGGTTGAAAAACTAATATACGCCACTATATGCACACCCACCTGAAAAAAGAATGGCTTACTGCTGGTTTTAAGGGAGCTCTTATTTAATATCTATTTCATATGTGCACATATTTTGAACTAATTTGTGTACTTTACTATGGTTTTATGTGGAGCGCCACTTAATTGCACCGTTTTCAGAGAAGCGTTTTATACTTCAGCCTGGTGATCTTGACTGTACTGGAGTCAGGAGGGGCCCATCATCTGCCTGCACCCTTGGGCCCTGAAAACTATAAACCCACCACTGTCATAAACGGTCCAAAATAAGGGAACTCAGGATGAAAGGCAGAGCTGCTTCAGCACACAAGAGCAGAAAAACACAAAAAACACAAAGAAAGAAAATAAATAATAAATAAAAATAACAGAAAGACTTCACAGCAGGTGAGAGCACGAAGCTCCAGACCTGAATCCACCAGAGCAAACACAGACTGTGATAGACAAGTCCACACATCCACAACAACCACACTGCAGCCAGAAGATCTAAATTAAACATTTTATAAAATAACAAAATATAAACTCATTGAAAAGTGACACTTTCTTTTTGAGACACTGCTGACTGAAATCCTACGAAGTTATCACCTTTATTAATGATTTTACCTGGAGCCTGAGACTTTATCTTCACGGCCAGCAGCTGCAAGAAGATGCAGGTCCACCCGCTCAATCTGGACCACCTGTCACGTGGACGCGTCATGACCGCGGTGGCCGTTAATTCCCGATTCTGGAAACAAAATTAAATTAAATCCTTCTGGATTCCTGGAGGAGTCGCTCTCATGTCCAGCAGATGAAGTCGACGGCTCCAAGTAGGAGAATAAAGCAGAGTTTGGGATCTTCCTGCCTCCCCCCGACCACCACCCGGGGAGGACCTGCGCACCTTTACGCACAGCAAAGCGACAACCACGCTGCAACGTCCGGTTGGGCTTTTCAAAGTAAAGGTTTTACTACAGGCACTTCCTTTCAAGAAAGAAACAAATGCGACGCAAATGCTTAAGTACAACATAAACTCTTCATAGAAATACAGACTAAATTCTTTAGTAATTTAATTTAAAAGCTTTTAAAATAAAAACAAAACACCATGTCTTTGGTCACCTAATCCAAACCAGTAGCCTTCAAAACCAACCAGTGACTTACTGGATGTTCCAACTGGACTTGGAAGTAGGAATTTCTGACACCGAAACAGGTGTCGTGTCTACAATTTACAAGCAGTTGTTAATCCCGATAAACAGAACACAAACATATCCCACAATGCACCATGACAAGTAGTGTGACAAAGACATATTGAACAGCATCGACAACATGACCGTAGTGTTGTTGGAGAGTTCATTGAGCTGATGACAACCGTTGGGAAGCGAAGAGCTTTTTTGTAAAATAAATTTTTATTTCAAAGCATAAACAACACCATGTTTATCAATGAAGAACATCAATATAATGTACATAGTATAATAAAAAAAGATAGTAAAAAAAATAGTAATATATATATATATATATATATATATATATATATATATATATATATATATATATATATATATATATATATATATTATATTAGGGCAGGGCAAGATAACATGTTATTATCACGTTAACGCATTAATTTATTAACGGCCAACATTTATTTTTATTGCGCGTTAACGCATGTTGCTCACATGCTTTTGTTTTAAAAAGTCTGTTACTGGCTACTGCAGAACCGGAAAACAGTAAACATAAGGAAAAGCTAAAACAGACATGGAAGAACGGTAAAAATCCGTGAACTTTACATTTCAGGTAGCAACTCAGGTAGCAATATTAACAATTCTGTCTGAAAAAAAATAATTCTAGACTGCAACAAAAACTTTGTGGTCATTCCTCCATGTTCCATCAGATCTGCTCCATGTGTTCACTGTCCTGCTGCTGTTCTCTAGCTGGTTACTGCAGTGTGGTTCCATCTAGTGGCTCAGATGTGTAATGACAACAGAAAGTCCAGTCCTCCATTATAAAACAAATTCAGTTCTGTGGCCTGTTTTTTAATTTCGTATTTTTGATCCAAGTCTAAAATTGAAATATAAAAAAAAACAGGCATTTATTTCGTTTTTTTTGTATTAGATTAAAAAACGAAAAACGTAATAAAATGTCACTTTTTAATTTTTTTTTAAATTTTTGATTGACAATTGAAAATGGAAAGAATAAATGATACATGTATTGGTAAAGTTACTGAACTTTAACATGAACATTTTCATTTTAAAGTTCTCCAGATGGAGGATTCAACAGAAACAAGGTTATTTGTAACAACTGACAAGTTGAACTCCCCGTTAAAAGTTTCTGCTGCTGTTACCTCAGAAATTACCTGTTTTAATGTTCTGATTGTGCTGAGACACAATCATTTTGTTGGATTTTGTTTGTAGACTTTTTTCTTTTTTATTTATAAAAACAGGATGACATTAATTACCCTGGCAGTGGCCAATAACGCTTTATTTTATTTTACATTTTTTAAGATGAGATTTACACTAAATATGTGTTACTGACAAGTGCCGATGTTAAAATGTGTTTTGAACAACAAATGTTATGACACTTTAGTTCATATGGCAGCAGAACATTTAAATAAAAGTGACTTTTACACTACTTTTGAATTCATTATTTGATTTTGCGTACACAATGCGATTAATCGTGATTAATTAGGGAAATAATGCAATAAATCGCGATTAAAAATTTTAATCGTTGCCCAGCCCTAATATATATATATATATATTTATATATATATATATATATATATAGTAAGTAAGTCGTTTGTCCACGACTGCTGGCGTGACTCTTTTCTGTCACGTTTCCGTTCTTCTACACAACCGGCAACGCACCTGTCCAGCGGACTATGGAAGCCTCTTTGGCTCAAACATATTGGGTCGGCCCGAGTTCTGGAGCTTCCACACCACAAACGAACCGCACCAGGACTCCACGACAGCCGGACCGAGACCCCCTCTTCAGACCGCTCTCGGCACGGCTGTTTTGGCGCCACTAGAGTCCCGTCCTGTCCACGCTGACCCAAGTGGGCCGCACTCATCACCAGAACTCTTTTGGGTCGACCTGAACACGTGCGGTGTGAAAAGAACCCACGTGGCTTCTACTTACCTGCTCAATGAACAGCCACCATGATGCAGGGTGACCTGTCAACCATTAGATGCTCGATCACTCAAATTAAAAGCTTTTATTTTGAAAGCGGCTGCCTTTATTTGAGCGGGATTTCTATTGAACGTTCTCATCTGTCAAACTGTACCACCGCCAAGAGGCCCAAGGAACACGTTTCAGATGATTTTATGAGGTCTGGGCCCTCATAAACCTTCCCTTTGGGTCGAAGGAAAGCTTTTAAACCAACTTTATGAACCAACTAATGAGTCATAACTTGTGTGGCAGCGGAGGACAGCAGAGCTGAAAAAGTGTCACTTTAAATGAAAGAGAAAATAAAAGTCCTGAAACATGATCATGCATGTGAAATGGCAGAATCTTCCTCAGAGAACAGTTCAATATTTGCAGACATGTTTCAGATAATGGAGCTGCTTCTCCACAGATGTAAAGCCCTCCATGTGTACGAGCCTCTGTTCAGACATGTTTGCCTGCAGCGTGACACCTGTCTGCGGTGTCGACTCAAAGCTGCATTCCTCCCCGAGAGAAAGGTTTTACGTGATGACAGATCCTTCTTGACTCACCGTGACCAGTCAGTAACTGAGGAGGAGCATTAACCTGATTAAAAATACCAACACGACTCTGATTAAACTCAGAAATTCATGCATTTGAAGAATAAAAGCTTGCAAATTTACATGACTTGATTCTTTTCTTTGATAATCGTGTGAATGGATTTGGTAACATTTTGGAGGACTTCCAATTTGTTTGAATTTGCTAATTGACCTTTATAAATTCACCATTATAAAAAAAGAAATACAAATTGTGGTATTCAGGCCATTCAAAGTTGCTTTATGTTTGCCTGCTGCAGTTTCATAATGAAAAGTTCCAGTTCAATAATGTATTCTGACTGATGGTGATGATGGTTTTGAAAGCTGATTAAATCAATAAACTGAGTCTGTTTCAGAGGTCAGAGGTCAGCAGGGACATTCAGATTTCTGGGTTAAATCCACTGCAGAAGTGGGAAAAGCTGCAGTTCTTCAACTGACCACCAGGGGCTGGCCTTCAGATCAGAATCAGAATCAGAATCGCCTTTATTGTCATTGTATTGCATACAATGAAATTTGAGTGCAACTCCCCGGTGCATTTGTATAGAATAAAATAAAATAGGAATAAAATATAAAATATAAAATATAAGATATAAAAGTGGCACGTGCTATATAAATATATGTACATTCAAAAACTATACAGTAGACAAAATGTAGAATTGCAGCATATTTTACATGAAATATACACAGCTGTATTTTTGACAGCTGGTTACAGCTGGTAAACCCACAGGAGGGCGGAGCCATGTACCCTATTCAGGTTGAGCATTGGTAAAGACACCAGGCGCTCAACAATGACCCCCCCCCCCCCCCCCCCCCCCCCGAGCCAATCCTGGACAGATGGATGGATCCATAAAGTCCAAAAATTCAATCAGAGCTTATCATAATTTTTGATAACTACTATATTAATGAGGAAACAGATTGCAGCTTGTTCATCATCCTCAAGAGAAGTCAGGATGCTCCTCATTATCTGTTCAATATATCATTTTATCAATCAGACTAAACCAGGCTTTAATCTGGGGAGTCCAACAACAGAAAAATCTATCATATCAATTAAAAAGTGCTGAATAAGATGGTTTAAATGAAAGACTACACTTCTGCAAATGTTTGTTCTGCTCCTCCAGATTCCCCCTTTGTCCCGTAATAGCTCCACAGTCAGAGTCAGCGTCTCGGGTTTGTCAGAACATGTCTTCCCCGTCTGGATCCCCCTGCTCCTCAGTTCAGTCTCAATCCTGTCTGCACATGTAAAGATAAATCCACTTTCCAGTGTCATTCCTACGCTCATCCTCACACTTTCAAAGTAAATTCCATCTATCTTCTCCTCTCAGCTGCTCTCAGCTGTCAGAGGTCAGGAGGACTCATCTCAGAGACGGCGCGCAACGCTCAACAACACCTGACGTTTCTTTCTGAGGTAAAAGACAACCTGACAGCGTGTCCTCCCATCGACCTGCAGAGGAGAAGATTACTCATCACTGTTTATCTTTCCAAAGGTCGTTATTCATGACAGAAACTATTCCACCGCAGCAGCATGAAAATGAGAAACAAACATCCTGTTTCCTGGTAGGAGGCTCTGGAGATGTTTTGATGAATGACTGGACATGTTAAACAGCTTTGGTCTTTTTTTTTAGAACATTCCTTTGAGATCTTACATCCACACTTCCAATAAAGGAATAAATAAAGCTGCATAAAGCATCAATGAAAACTGAATGCAACAGTCTCATATTTTATCCCCAATAGAACATAAAAAACATAGATGTTCAAACTGAGATGTTTGACCATTTCATGGAAAATATTAGGTCATTTTGACTTTAATGGCAGCAACAAAAAAGAGCTGGAGCCTCTGAGACGTGAAGATGGGCGGAGCTTCATCATCTGAATGAAACAGTCCACAGCAACAGAGTGAAGAAGCATGTTGGAGGTAACCCTAACTCTAACTCTAACCCTGGAGGTAGCAGAGGTTCACATGCTGAGGTTCTCTCTGGGAGAGACCAGGATGGAGAGGACCAGGATGGAGAACATCAGAGGCAGAACATGTTAGATGTTCTGGAGAGAAAGTCAAGAGAGACCAGACTGAGATGGTTTGGACCTGAACAGAGGAGTGATGGAGATATCTGGAGAAGGATGATGAGGCTGGAACTGGAACAGGAGGTCTGGAGGAAGACCAGAGAGGAGATTTATGGATGGAGAGAAGGAGGACATGAAGAGAGGAGGATGGAGATAAATGGAGGAGATGATTCACTAAGGAGACCCCTGAAGAGAATAGCTGAAAGGAGGAGAAGACACAGCGTCCCAACACTTTTGGAACTGAGGTTGTACGTGACATCACAACATCAGTCAGCTGTCAAAACACTCTCTTTTGCACCAGATTGTAATTATCTGCTGTAAAGTTGGACATTTGAACATGAAGGTCAATGGAGATGAAGGATCCAGACCCTAGTGGTCATTCAAGGAAGTGCACTTCCTCACTGACCTCAGAGGGTGGAAGTGGAGGATGCTCCTGACTGTCACTGACGTAACATTTAATTTAACATTCGTTAAATTAAATGTTACGTATTCATCATTTACCGTATTTTTCATATTATTCATGATAAACAGAAACCAGTTTCAGGTCGACTCATGTTACAAATGTAGAAAATGAAGGTGACCTGAGTCGGATCTGTTTTATTCTGCATTTGCCATAAAATCGTCCACAGGTGGAAACGAGATCGTTTTCAGTGTTTGAAAGAGCAAACAGAAGCCAGAAAGCTTTGGTTCTCCTCTAACAAGAACATATTATATCTGCAGCTGAACTGGGACCACGGAGCATCGTCAGACCAGTCCACACGCTGGACTGGAAACCAGAATGGAAGCACCAAGAATCTTTCCATGAAACGACTTTAAAGGGGTCAAATGTTGGACCATCGGATGATTAGAAATAATTGTCTGAAACCAAACCGTACCTGAATGATGGAGTTAAAGACTCCTGCATCTGCAGTCAGTTTGGACTCCTTCTCTGCAGAACCTCCATTAGGTTCAGAGCTCCAATCACTGAGAGAGTGGAGACCTCTGGTGGACATAAATATAATACAGAACAACTGGAAACTTTACATCAACACTTCTGACCTCAACAGATGTTTATTGCATGAATATAAATTCCAACTGAGATGCAGAATAAGTCTGATTCATTGAAGGCTATTTGATTTTATTCATTATTCATCTTAACAACAGGAAGACACTGTTATAGCCACTTTAGATGCAGAGAAAAGCTTTTGACTGAGGCAATAGGAAAATCCTCTTCTCTACGTCGAAAAAATTAGGCTTTGGAGATAGGATTAGGGTTAGAGTTAGATTCTCCTAACCCTAACCCTCCTTATATTTTTCCCTGTGTACAAGATAACTCAAAAAGTTATGGACGGATTTTGATGAAATTTTCAGGAGTTGTCAGAAATGTGAAATGGAAGAACTGATTTCATTTTGGCTGTGATCCGGAAGAAATCCTGGATTCTGGATCACTTTCATATTTTCGATAACATTGTTAATTATTGCCTAAAACTTATGAAATTTGACTCAGGGATTGACAATAGGAACCTCTATCAAACATCGAGGTTGTTTAATTGACTTTGGAAACAAATATTGCATGAAATCTTCATAGCATTATTATTTATTTTATTTGTGCATCACAAAATAAATGAAGATATGGTACTTTTTTAGCAGTCCCATATTGTCAGTGCTATATGTAAGACTGATATTTATGGTGTAAATCGCTATATGGAGGAATTGTTGAGCTTGGTGGAGGTCTTCGCTCTCCAAGTGCTTTTCTAGTTATCACCTCATCATTTTCACACACTTCCTTCCCAGGAAGTACAAAGTTACTGCCTGTTTATGAAGTACGGACCATATTTGTTCTGATTCAGCAGTGAAGCTCTGAACTCACCATAACCGAGTTACGCTGCCATCTGAACATTTTTAACCCTCTGCAGCTGATCAGCGGTCCTCGTTTCCTGCTGAAGGAGCGCAGACTCCATCCATCCATCCATCATCTATACCCGTTTCATCCTCTGAAGGGTCACGGGGGGAGCGCAGACTCAACAAGTGGAAACCAAAGTGACTACAAACTCAGCTGAAAACAGTGTAGGCCCAAAATCAAAGAATTAGTTTCAGAAATGTGACTGAAAATCCAGATGTGGTTCAGGTGCAACGAAATGAGGACAAAAAAAAAAGTGCAGTTGAAAAAGGGTTGATTTTATTTGACTTTAATGAGAAATATAACAAAGTCCCTCTTTTCAAAGAACATTAAAGTCAGTTAATCAGAAATTCCCGTTATATTCTTCCCTGAACCTTCTCAAAAGTAGCATTTACCTTAAATAAAGTTTTATCTGAAAGTCTCTAAAATTAGAACAGATAAAGTGAAAGCTTTCAAAGTCAATTAAATTCCTGCTCAACAGATAAACAAAAGTGAATAAAAACTGTAGTAAATGTAGCTGTTGACCACGTAAAGTAACCGATGAAAACCTGTAAACTGTCGTTCTGACATCTGCAGTCAGAGAAGAAGAAAAACCAATAAAGTCTCCTGCTTTTTCCTCCGAGTGGAAGAATGAAAATAGCAGCTAGTTTGGAGCCGATTAGCTGTGACGGCGTGACGTCACACTATCACAGCTGTGACGGAGTGACGTCACACCGTCACAGCTGTGACGGTGTGACGTCACTCCGTCACAGCTGTGACGGTGTGACATCACAACACGGATGTAGACGTAAAACAAGCAGCTTCATGTCTGAACCGTCAGCTGAGGACGACTCTAGAAAACCTGCCAGACTGTTAACACATTAACTACAAATAAAAGACTGACAATTCAGTCTCAGTCTCTGCACGTAAAGATACAAAAATGTAACGACTCGTTGCATATCGTGAATAAAATGTACCAAAGTAAAGTTTAAGAAATAAAAAAAAAAAAACATTTTGATCTCTTCAATAAAATGTTTGAATCTTCTTTCAAGTCCAAGAAACATGCATTTCTCTCAGTCCTGTTACTTATATGACACATATATAATCGTTTAGGTACTAAATATTTCTTGGGAGTAAAAATGTTTTCAGTAAAAGTGAAAACAGGTGGAGGAAGTGCAGCGTCAGCTGTCATCTTGACGTCTTTAAACCTTATTCAGGTCTCTGAGGAAGGTTCAACTCAACGTTCCTCCAACCTGCTTCACGGCTGCAGACGAGTAAATCTACGCAGCGCAGATCTGAAGATCGGAAAATAAATGACTAACGACTATCCCTCAGCTGTGACGCATCTAATCTGAGCCACACCAGCTAAAAACGTGGTTTTTGGTAGGTGGGTTTGTCAACGTCTGATGTTCAGCTGACCGTGGAGCTGCTGGACGTCCTGGTGCACAGCTTCTTGTTCCTGTGGTTCTGCTGCTCCGTCTGACTGCTGGACTTCCTGATGCAACCATCTGCATTAATAAACAAACACCAACAGAGCTTTGATAGACGCCACCGCTCCGCATCCTACCAACGGCCCTCATAAATATGAGGAGTCAGCTTTGGAAACATTGTTTTTTTTTATCATAAAGTAACTTACTGAGAAGGTGAGGAGAGGTCCCTGGAGAGACCGAGGGGCTCCTTCGCCACTGCGAGAAAAGAAAGAAGCCAGACGGTTGAAGGATGTGAAAGCTGTGGACGTGTTTCAGATGATCTACTAACCCTTCACGGCTTAAAACAGAGACATATGTTGACCAGTAAAGACAGAGAAGAACATGTCCTCACTGTGAACCTGCTGATGTCCTTCAGGCTGCTGAATCTCAGGTAGGAAATGTCCCCCTTGTCCTTGTCCCTGTCCTGGTCTGAGGAGTAGATGTGTGTGATTCCAGCTCCTCTGATCAGAGGGACGCACTCGTCACACGGGCATTTGGTCACAAACAACATGGTGGGCTCCTCTGCCTTGATGTCCCGCGTCCTGAAAGCATCGGGAGGGTTGAAACAGACGGGCCTTCACCTGGCACGCAGGTGTTACAGGAGCCGGTTCAGACCTGAAGGTGAGCGCGTTCTGCTCGGCGTGGACGATGTATCGGTATTTACGTCTCTGGCGGTCCTCCTGCTTGGTGTCCATCTGGGGGTACTCTGCGTATGTTGAGCCTTTGGGGTAAGCGTTGTACCCACAACCCACCAGATACAGACGTCCTGTTCCACTACAGCCGACCTGAGACGAGACAGCAGCTCAAAGACTCATCAACCGAGTCAGAAAGAAAATATGTACTCAAGCTTTTTTTTTCTTTTCAACAACACAATGGATTTTTTTAATGTATTACAGAGCAGCATAGTTGTCAGAAATCATAAGCAATCAAATTCTAACTTTCAGTGAGTATGTATAAAAGTTAGGGCTGGGCAAGTTAACACGTTATTATCACGTAAACTCAATAATTTATTAATGCCGACATTTATTTTATTGCACGTTAACGCATGTTGCTCACATGCTTTTATTTTGAAAAGTCTGTTACTGGCTGCTGCGGAGCTGGAAGAGAATTTGCAGGTAAACTTAAGGAAAAGCTAAAACAGACATGGAGAACGGTAAAAATCTGTGAACTTTACAGTTCAGGTAGCAACTCAGGTAGCAATATTAACAATTCTGTCTGAAAAAAAAAAAAAAATTCTGGACTGCAACAAAACTTTGTGGTCATTCCTCCATGTTCCATCAGATCTGCTCCATGTGTTCACTGTCCTGCTGTTCTCTAGCTGGTTACTGCAGTGCGGCTCCATCTAGTGGGCTCAGATGTGTAATGACAACAGAAAGTCCAGTCCGCCATTATAAAACTAATTCAGTTCTGTGGCCCGTTTTTTAATTTCGTATTTTTGATTCAAGTCTAAAACGAAAAACGTAATAAAATGTCACTTTTTAATTTTTTTATTGATCTCCTCTGAGGGAAGGAGAGAAAAATGCATGAGTAAAATAATATATTTATGCCCATTTTATCGCTCTGTTAAATGTGTGAATGGCTAATAAGATTTCACTCCTGGGTTACAAATTAAATCAACGTGAGATCAGAATCAGAATCACCTTTATTGTGATTGTAAGTGCATTACAACAAAAGTTGTGTGCATTCTTCAAAAAGGTACTTGTGAGGTAGATAGGAATATTAATACTATTAAATATATTTACAGCGAAAGTAAGGCAACGTAGTAATTATTTAAAGTGTATATAAAATGTAAACCAAGTTATGTCCAGTCTATAGAGTGTTCTGTCGACTAGTATGTTGCACAGATGATCTTACCGACTGTCCTTTTGCCCAGATAACAGTACCCACACCGACTTTTGGGTCCTCTGGAATGAAAATGAGAGTTTTGCAGGTAATTAAAATAAATAAAAAGAACAAATACCACAGGAATATTGCTTAAAATGATTGTGCCATTTATCATTCTACAGGAATGCATCTGTTGGTGGAAACCTTTAAAGACTAGAGGCTCAATGTCTTCAACTATTTTCCCACATTTCTAATCGCAGTGTTTGATCTGTAACAGGATACAAACCAGCCTTCAACATCAAACTCTCATTTCAGGAATGATTTAGTGACAAACAGACCTGTCCTGTACTCCAACAGTCTGGCCTGGAGGATGCAGTGGTGCGCCACCTCTGGAGATACTTCCTCCTGATGAGGCGCCGAGGTCGCTGGCTGTTCTCTGGATCACGTAAAACAACAGTCAGAAACATTGACGGCGTACAGACGCCATTTTCAGACATAAAACCAGGTGCGTCTCTGACCTGTGGAAGCCGTAGTTTGTCTGCGGGACCCCGGCGGCCACCGCTGCCAGGACGTCCACCAGCTCCCTCATGTTGTGTCTCAGGTTGGAGAAGTAGGGCTCCACACAGAAGTTATCCAGGCCCATTTGGATCAGAATCTCCCTGTGCTGCTGAGAGGTACCGACCAGGAAGCGTCTGGAGAAATCTCCCCGGTGTCTTATGCGCTCCCTGTAAAGTGTGACACGTTTCAGCTGTTTAAAGAGTTTTAGGAACAGCTCTGAGTCTTTAGTGCTGCTAGATGTGAACCCGACCGAAGCTACATCCGTTAATTTAAGAATTAAATGCAGTCGGAGCAGCATCGCTTAAATCTACATCTGGAAATGGACACAAGGTCCAGTGAGCTTAAAGATGAGACAGAGACGTGACGTTTGAGGGAGTTGTACGTATGATTTACTGCCCTCCAGTGGTGAAGTTGCATATTACAACCGACCAGCTGAAGATCCCTTGACTAGATGCCCTAAATCAGGGGTGTCAGACTCATTTTCACTGAGGGCCACATCAGCATCATGGTTGCTCTCGAAGAGCCAGACTGACAGCATGAATGTAACAAAATGCAATATAAATTAAAATAAATTCAACTACACTTTAATATGTTGTTAAATAACGGTTTCTATATTTATCATGCATTCAAGTTTCAAATATTTAACTCATTATTATATTAAACTGAGGGTTTGTGGTTGTAAGCGGAAGCCATTTTGTTTTTCATGTGGGCTAAATTTAGCATACTTAGCTTCGTGTTTGCAGTCAAAATGCCGACTGACGCCGCCTCATAGCACAAAATACAAACTTTTTTTTTCATCTTGAGATACAAACTTATATTTGTTTTCCCATCGTTCATTTAACTGCCTTCCTTGTGCATCAACTTTTCTTTTCTTGGACATGTTGGGGTTAGTTGGATATGTCGTATATGTCTCATTAATGGTGATACCGTTATTGTTGTGGGTTACGTAATGCATTGTGGGAGATGTAGTTTGTCAATATGAGCTTTAAAGCAGTGTACACTTATATTAAGTCTTAAAATATTGGTTTAATGTGTAAGCCAATAATGCACAAGCTCTCGAGGGCCACAGAAAATGACGTGACGGGCCACATTTGGCCCGCGGGCCTTGTGTTTAACACATGTACCCTAAAAGAACCATCTCTGTGGCCCACCCAGACCTTTAATGTGATCACGTAGACGACTAAAAGCTGGAGGTCCGGTATTAATGTGAGGGTCAACAGATAAGGTGACACCTGTCAAATTAAGCTGACAGTAGAATTATTTGTTTTTTTAGCTTTGTTAGTTGGTTTGTTTTATCATGCCATAAATATTTTACAGTAATTACAAACAAAATCAAGGATTTAAAACACATTTGTTTTTTTTTATTTGGGAAACGCTGCCCTAAGAGACGACGGTGGACGCTCAGTCAGCTGACAGCCATCAGAGACTCCATAACTCCAGCCGGAGCAGTCACATGCTTTCTGATCACGGCCCAGTGGCAGTGTGCAGGTGCAGAGGTGTGCAGGTGCAGAGGTGTGCAGGTGCAGCGCGGTACCTGCTGAAGAGCTCAGCTGTGTTCAGCTCTGGGTCGTCATCAGCCATCCGCTTTGATGAAATCAGAATCTCTGGACGTCTCGCTGATGAACTGCAGCAGGTCCGGAGGCAGCGGCTGCAGCACCACGCAGACGTGAGAGCGGCCGTTGGACTTGAGCTTCTCTGCCGTCACGGCGTCCAGTTCAGCAGCCTCTTCACTGATGAAGCCAGAGGGGCCGATGGAAGTGGGGTCTGGGTCTGGGTGGTCTGGAGACGTGGACCTCAGCATGCTGACCTCAGGGTCTCCAGGCCAGAAAGATATCTGACTGACTCCAGCTGGAGGAGAGCAAACAGCATCAGACACAGCTGCTAAGTTCAACGTACAGTTGCTACAGGAAGTATTCAGATCCCTTTAAAATGTTCACTCTGTTTCATTGCAACCATTTGCTAAAATCAAACAAGTTTATTTTATTTCTCATTCACGTACACTCAGCACCCCATCTTGACAGGAAAAAAACAAATGTAGAAATTTTTGCAAATGTATTTCAGAAGAAAAACTGAAATCTGACATCTGTGACTCAGATTTGACTCACATTTCTTCTGAGATGGTTCTGCTCCTTCACTGGAGTCCAGCTGTGTTTCATTAAACTGATTGGACTTGATTAGTAAAAAAGGCACACATCTGTCTATAGAAGACCTTACAGCTCACAAAGGATCTGCTCAAAGAGCTCAGAGACAGAACTGTAGCAAAGCACCGATCGGGTCAGGATGGGGTGCTGAGTGTATATTAATGAGAAATGAAATAAACTTTTTGATTGTAGTAAATGGCTGCAATGAAACTGAATACTTTCTGTACCAACTGTGTGACTTAACTACATTTAACTACAAGATTAAAGCTGCTTTACAGTTAAGGTCAAAATTATTATCCCCCAAGAAACTCTTGAACATTTCCCCAGAGTACTTATCGATTGCATCATTTCTAAAGCGTTATATAGTAAAATCATATATTGTATAAAAGAGTACAACATTCCTAAATGTTGAGGCCCATGTTTGGTTTTGAATGGAAAACAAATAGTTAAGCTTTTTTGATTAAAAAAAAAAAAAAAGAATAATTAAGAGAACAAGGGTGTGAGCTGGAAATGGTTTGGTAAAAAGAGCGGATGTGTCAATAATCCAGCAAACAGCATGAAATGTTTTATGTAAAACCACAGTTTCAGAAAGTAATACTTTTATAATATCTATTTAGGTCAACTGACTTCTTTCAGCCTGGCTCCTCATCCCTCCATCCTGACTCACCGTTGATGATCATCTTGAGGCAGGTGGCGCAGGGTCTCCTGGAGAAGAACAGCTGACAGCCGTCCAGACGAGCGCCGTGCTGGATGACGGCTGCTTGTCCTGCGTGGAGCTCCGCCCCCGAACGGTGAAGGCCCATCACCCTGCCGTCCCGCACCACCACCAGACCCACCGCACGGACCTGAAACGTCACCAGTTACTTCCCAACAGGTGTTGAAACGGCGGCAACAACAACTCACGGTGGTGGAAGCCAGGTGTTCCACTGACCTGGTGACTGTCATCCTCTCCAGGTGGATCCTGAGGGAACAACTCCATCCACAAACTCAGCAAGGTAAAGAGGTTCACCTTTGATAACCTGGAGCCATGGCCTCATTTACAGAAACAGAACACAATGAAAAACATGAATAAAAATGTGAGAGTTAACTGATATAACAGCTGGATCAAAGCTGTGTTGAGGTGAGGAGTGATGGACATTTGACAGGTAACCCTTTTTGCATGACACTTCATTTACACCCACACATATAAATACACAAACATTTATATATGTATCTATAAAACACGCCACTCTCTTATAAGAGAACGTTTAGAATCAACCGGATCATCAGTGCCAACACTTTGACGGTCACCGTCTACAAGGTTACAACAGAAGCAGGTGAGACTTGAACATCTGCAGTCTGGATCACCTCGGATCCTGCTGTCCGTCTGGCTGCTGCTGTCTCTCGTTTCCCGCCGTTGCCTGGACCGACCCGGTTCGGCTCCGTCTTCCATCTAGTCCGCCGGTCAGGGACGGTTGTGTGTCGCTCCTGCTGTCAGCGGACAAGAGCAACATCAACAGAGTCCGAGGAGAATCAATAACAACCGGACTAACCTTTGAGTTTGACAGGGAAAAAAAAGGCAACGAGTTTTCCGGTTTACACTTTCAAAATAAAAGCTTCCAAGAAGCCCGACTTTAATTTACATAGACATAAGTCGCGTTTGTGTGTAATAATTCAATACAATGACATTTCAGTATTATTTGTATAGCGTCTATTACAATATAATTAGTCTCTCGACGCTTGACAGAGACTCAGATCACAACCCACGAGCAAATATTTATATCAAGTATTGTCTCTGTATTCCCTGAAATGACACAGGGATAACATAGAAAAGAGCGCAGTATATTCCCCAAATAATATCAGCAAATAACACAATAGAGGATACATTATTCAGTCCTCCGTCGATACACAACAAGGTATACAAGTAACGTGCAGCCAGCTGGCAAACGTAAAGTAAAAAAAATTAATAAATGTTACGCAACAACGATGTTAATCGATGAAAAAAGTCTCAAATAATGACAATAAGATGGTTTCGTAATAGTTATATTTTTAAGAACTACGAAGATACTTACATTTATAGCTAGCTTTTATTTGGCGCCATCATTTTCGAAGATGTCTTGGCTAGATTACCCAATGCCTTCTGGGTAGCCCTTATCTCCAAGGGTGGTGCCGGAGAAAATCAATTTTGAGGGCGGTACAGCCGGTACAGCCCCCAAACTTGTCCCTCAATTTGACGTTTAGAATTGGGACAGCACTTACATTTAGCAGGAGCGCACATTTTTTGAGATTGAGGGTTAATTCACCCTTTATTTCGCGTACCGCCATCGTTCATTTGCAGCCATTTTATTTCGTAGAATTTGCTGCACTTCCGTTACTGACGCAGCTGACGGACGCTGACTTGACAACTCCGGACCACTTCCGCAAACAATCTCTGACGTCTACAAGTGGGCGGGACCGACTTTTCCGGAAAGACGAAGAGTCAATTTTCAATAAACTTGCATTGCAGTGCCAACAAACACCATTTTTTAGTTATTTATTTTCTCATATAAGCTGCAGTGCCACAACTAATTATAAAAAAGATCTGAAAAATAACCACAAGTATGAAACGGCAAAAGAACAGAAATCCAAATTCCAACATTGTGCCATAATAAACTGAAGCATGTTTCTATCATCTTCACAAACAGCTCCAAAGTAAACAAAAAGCTTAATACAGTGAAGGAGAACTTTTTCCAGGATTGCAGGTTCATATTATATCTCATTTATATATATAAAAGAATCTGAGTGCACCAGGAAAAGGAAACCTAACAGGGGAAACAGAAAGTGACCTCTTCAGTTCTGCAGGATGACCTGGTCAGTCACACCTGGTCAGTCACACCTGGTCAACTACACCTGGTCAGTCACACCTGGTGTAGCAGCAGAATGCGAACACGAGAACCTGCAAACTTTGGTCAGCTGAACTTCAAGAAATCAGAAACTTCGAGAGAAGAAAAAAAATATGAAGCAAACATTTGAAAGATTTCACAATGATTCAGCTGGAGATGTTTGTGCAGTTTTAGTGTCGCTCCTTTTCTGATGAATCTGCAATGAAATCTACAGAAAATAAAATGCACTATGAAGGAAAACAAGATCTACTTTCCACATTTTCCACTCGTGTCCCCGCCTTCGCTCTACTTTTAAGACGAGATGGAAAACTAACATAAATCATGTTATTTCATTATTCCACATTACATCAAATGTTTCACATGGATTTCTAAAACTTTTAAAACTGCAGTGGAAGAAGATAATAATACGCAGCATTTCAAATGTTCATTTATACCTTTTTTCTCCCACTTCTTTCTTTTATAGCATTTTTTAATGATTTGGACTATTTGTTTTAATGAAAAAAACAAAAAAAACATCACAGAAGTGATGTAAAAATTACCAACAGTCAGATCTGGATGTAAGTGAACATGACGACTGTAAACAGGACAAATTCTCATCAGAAACTCTTCAAGAGTTAATTCAAATTCAACAGCTGGTCCAACAGCTTCATCTGAAAGAACACAAACAAGCGTTTCAGTGCTGTTATGAAAATGTACATCCATTATCCAAAATATTTTCATCAATTATGTCTTTAGTTCCCCAGATTAGTGCTCGTCCAGCTGTTTGGTCTCTCAAAAAAAACTTTGCAGTAAAGAGAAACATAAGAAATGTCAGAAAAAAAAAAAGAAATATGAACAGCATATAAATAACAATCTGACAAACGTGGGGTCTCCACAGGTCTCGAGAAAAGTGCGCAGTTCAGATCCACAGACGATGCAGCTGAAGCTGTTTTTAACCTGATGTCCAACAGTTAAGAGCCTCAGGAAGAAATAAACGGAAGCATCCAGAAAAAGCCTCCATCATGATCTGATGAATCAGCAGGAATGTGATCGGGTTCGGAGCTGAAGGTGACCTTTGCTCCTGAACGACCGCAGAATCAGTTCTTGAAGGCTCCGCAGCAGCTGGCTCTGCTGATGAAGTCCTTCAGCATGGCGCCGTCCACCTGCCAGAAGGCTTCAGTCTGGGTCACCTGAGTCAGATGGTTCACGCAGAACCTGAAGCAGAACTCCTCGAGGTCCTGGTGGGGAGGGGGCGGGGCAAAAAAAAAAACAAACCAAAAAAAAAGGTCAAAACATGACTGACGTACAACCGTTACGTGAGTATTTTTGGTCGCAGGAAAAGCGGAGCGTTTTGTTGCTACGTTACAGGTTTAAATCGACCTGAAGTCAAAGTCAAACTAAGTCAACTATTTTCTCACTGTGAAGAAGATTTTAACGGCACGATGACATCAATGACACGTGCTTCTATTCTATTTTAAAAATGGATGGAATCTATGTTAGAATAGTAACATATGAACAAATGTTAGCTAGAATTAATAATGATGGTCAGAACTTTAGGAGGTCATGGAATGGTTTCTTTTCTGCTCATAACATTGCAGTAATGATTTTAACTGTACCACTGTGGTTGCTAAATTATTCTGCTACATATGTATTCACCATTGGCCTTTGAAAGTATTATGTATCAAAAATACTGTCTGTTCATGCATACTCAAATAAAAACTTAAATTACAAGAAAAAGTGAGACTGACTACCACGCCTCACAGCTTCGTAGGACGACCCACGACCCCAGGTCACCTGCCACCGTAATAAACACAAAAGGTAGATCCATGCACGCTAACTTAACGGATTCAAGATCCCCGTCAAACCTGCAGCGGCGGGAATACCTCTGCATCGTAGCGTATGGCCGCAGACAGCAGCGTGAAGGCGTTTTCCACGGTGATTCCTCTCTTGATGATCTGCTGACAGAGCCGTTTCAAGCGGTTCTCACAGTACGACGTGGCCAGGTCCAGCAAACCTGCAGCCGGCACACAAACACACGGCTCAGCGACACGCGTCTCCACGCCGCCGCCGCCGCCGTCACGAAACAAAGCGCACGCACGACTCACCGATGGCATCCTCAGGCGGCAGGTCGACGGCGTCCGTGTAGAGGAACTGCAGGAAGGATCTGTAGACGGCGTAGGAGAACTGGCTGATTTCTATCACCTCCTGCTGGTCCTCCGTCCACTGGGAGCGAAACATCGAGCGGAAATGTTCACACCTGGACGCAAACGAGAGGAACTTCATCAGGTTGAACCTCTATGACAAGAACGGCTGTCAGAAAACACCTGAACATCTCTCACTGCTAATTTAAATCTCAGCTTTATCGGGTCAAAATGATGGCTTATCTTCTCCTAAGTTCTTCTAGTAAACTATCACTAAAGCTGTCTGTTCTGTTTAAAGGAAGAAAATAAAACCCAGTTTAAAAACCCAACACACCTGATCTTCAGCACGGCTTTGTGAACGTGGATGCATTTGCCGTCGACGCTGAACATGAGGTCGGCTGTTTCTGGACTGTCAAACTCTTTCCTAAGAGCCTCCGTTACTGTCATGAAATCATCGTGTTCTACAATAAAACAGAGAACAGTTCAGAGCTTCACAGCACTCCTCCATCTGCTGCAGATGAGTTTCACTATGAGACAAAACCGTCTGCTTCCTTTCGTCCTCATCCTGCTGAGGACCGACGTCTCTGAACTTCCTCACCCAGAGACATCAGGCGCCACATGACGGGGGGGGTGGCGAAGCAGGCGAAGACGTCGTCTGTGTTGGTGAGATGTGACAGATGGGGCAGGACGATGGACTGGCCCCGACACTGACCCCACATGTACACCTGGAAGAGGAGACACTCGGAGAGTGATGTCACACTGGGACAAACGCTGGGACAAAGTATTTTCTGGCGCCTCAACAGGAGAGCGTCGCTGAGTTATTACTGGATTTTATTACTGGAGACAACAAGCAGCTCAGTCTGAAGACTGGTCACTAGGCTTGGGCGGTATCCAAATTTTGATACCGTCAAACTTCCCTCACATTTTACCGGGGTATACAGTATTCCCGCGACTATTAAGGCGAACACACCGCCGGCGGACGCCGCGCGTCAAAACAGCCGTCCCCATTATGTGCGCCGCCGTGAGGCTTAACGCCTGAAAAAAAGGCGAATTTACCTCGAAACAGCAGTTCAGTGCTTCAATATAAAGTTGGCTCAACTACAGTTGTTATTTATTTGTGTATTTTTTTGCTTTTCGCTGTAGTTTTAACTGTTCCTTCTCTGCCCCAGCTCATCTCTGCTGCCGAGGTGTGTTTGCTGAACCGCGCTTTATAGTAAAGTGTCTGATGCGGGACGTTTCACTTCCTATAAATTCTTCAACATAAAAGTCCAACATTATTAGTTTCATTAGAAGCTTTTATTTTGAAGCAGCAAACTCAGGAAGTGTTGTTTTCATCGTCAGTACCTTAACAGGACGAGTCAAACCGACATCAGCTGCGAGCGAACACGAATAAACGGTAAAATAAAGCGGAACACACAGCGATACAGGAGAGAAACTAAACTTTAAACCACAGAAATCATTCATTGGATTTTTTTATGACGGTATTGAAACTGATACCGCCGCTATATTTAAATACCAGAAGTATACGGTATTACCGTAATACCGCCCAAGCCTACTGGTCACACACACGTCTGTTTCTTTTTAAGAACCACAGCCTCAAACATCCAATCAGCAACAAGCAACGAATGATTCAAGATCTTGCGCCAAAGTCAACCAGCTGATGAGTCAAATAAGTGCGTACGTACCTCGCCGCTTTGTGTCTTGGCTGCTGAGGTGTGTGTTGAATGGCACGCTGCAACCTCCACCACCCTGCTGAAAGACGCACACGTTCATGTAAAAGTAGAAACACAAACATCACAACAGCGTTTGTCCTACAGTCCTCCAGCTTACATCACAGAGGAACTCCTTTACTGACAGCTGTTTACAACCAGACTGGAAGTTCAGGTCCAGACGGAGGATACGAGGACAGGAAACAGGAAGGTTCAACTATAACAGGACGGGGGGAGGGGGGGGGGGGGCTGCTGAGAGTCTTCGCTCCGTACCTCTCTTTGTCGGCCATGATCTGGACAGGACTGAGGTGGTTGCTCTTGTTGCCGGTCCCCAGTTGTCCGTAGGTGTTTGCCCCCCAGGCGTACAGCAGCCCCTCATCCGTCAGCGCCAGGCAGTGGCCGTATCCCGACACGATCTGTAAAGAGGAGACGGATTTCAGAGCGACTGGAGCTGCAGACGACAAACCAGGTTCGTGCTCATTTATGAACAGCTCAGGTGAGTCAGTTACAGGTCGCCATGCGTCCCACCTGTTGAATGCACATCCCCTGGAGCGACACGAGGCGACAGGGAGTCAGCTGGTTCCCGTTGTTTCCGATGCCCAGCTGCCCATTTCCGTTGTAGCCCCAGCCGTACACCTGAACAAACACGTCACAGCTCCATTTACTGGGTGAAGTCCAGGTTTGTCACGGCAACCAGTGCGGTTAGAAGTCTGGTCTCACCTCTCCGTTGTCAATCAGAGCCATCGAGGACGTCTGTCCACACGTGACGCCCACGACGGTCTTACCCTGCAAGCACCCGGTGACTTTCCTGGGGTACGGCTGGTTCGCCGTGGAGCCTGAACCCACCTGGCCGCAGTTATTGTAACCCCACGCAAACACCTGGGAGGAGGCGGGAAACGTTTAACGGGAATGAGATAACTGAAACGCTGCACGTAAAACATGCTGTCGCGGTTTACTGCGAAGCTTGAAGTGCAAAGACCCGGAGAAAACTTCTCCAGTTCCGGTTCCTGTTCAGGTGAATCTAATTCTGAGGCCTTTATCTACCTGTAACAATGACATCACTGTGAATCCATCACCTCAAACACACTTCTTTACATTAAGTAACGCTGGAAATAGTAACAGGCCTCCCCTCTTACCACACAGACACTAATGAGCTTTAACTCCTCTGGTCCACGAATAAGCTGCTCAGAGTGACACCAGCAGGGTGAGAGACACCTGAAGGCTTCCAGTGACGGATCAGAACCCGCAAATAAATGAATAAATAAAAACATCGCTTTCATTTACGCTTCAAAATGTGTCTCCTAGAGAGAATGACTGGACTCAGAAATGTGACATTAAGAAGTCTACCTCTCCATCCTGAGTGAGAGCCAGGGAGTGATGGGAGCCACACGCCACCTCGATGACCTTCTTGTTCTGCGGGTTGGACGTGATCAGCACCGGGGTCAGTCCCTGGTTGGTGGTGCCGTTCCCCAGCTGGCTGTAACCGTTGTGCCCCCCACGCAAACAGCTGTCCGTCTGCAACGCATCAGTGGAGAGCTTCAACCACACATTACCTGCCTTCTTTAATGAATGATCAACTGCTGGAGTCCATCCCTCCTGTCACCTATATATAAAATGTGCTATTATTATAATCAATCTCCACACATGACTTCTTGTCATGAGGCAACAGTGCTAAAAATTCAGTTTAACTCGGTTTAGTTTATTTATTTGGCATCAGTTTACAATAAAATCAAGCTCAATTATTGAGATAAGTCCAATAAAAATGTAGTTCAGTTCTCCACATGGAGCTGAATTTATGATGAGTGACGCTTGCATGCGCGATGACCTACTTTCCGTGGCCAGCAGGACGTGCGGTCCGCTGCCGTAGCTGAGGCTGACGATCTTCTTCCCCCGCAGCAAATCCAGCTTTTTTGGCACGATTGTGCTGGCGTTGTCGCCGGTGCCGAGGCAGCCGCTGCAGTTCAGCCCAAACGCAAACACCTGGGAAACGACAGGACAAGTCGCACCTGTGTGTTGAAGCGTAGCAGCAGATAGATAATGGGAAGAGAAACCTGGAAGGGGGGGGGTCCTTTCTTTCTTTTTAAACTATACTGTCATCAGTGAGTGCAGAAGAAACAATACTGTAAAAAAAAAAAAGAAAAAAAAAGCTAGAAAGACATTTGAGAAAGTGTTGTGTTCCATATAAAGAGATGGTTTGGACAAAGGAGGGATGATTAATACTCTGGTGGAAGGATGATGAGGCTGGAGGTCTGGAGGAAGACCAACGAGGAGATTTATGGACGTAGAGAAAGAGGACATGAAGAGAAGAGGATGGAGAGGACAGAGTTAGACGGAGGAGATGATTCTCTGTGGAGACCTCTGGGAACAGAGGAAAGAAAAGGAAGAAGAAAACAAACACTTCAGGCAGACGGATGTTATTGATCCAACTCAGATGTACGAAGGTGGAACACTGATCCTGGCTGATACTCCAGTCAGAAAGAAAGTGAAAGTAACTCAGAACGTTGCTTTCACTTCCCTCCATAATCATTAGAAAAAAAATACACACAAAATGCCATTTCCATCAACCAAGTGAACAAACAGGCCTGATATTATGTGAGATCTGTGATCAGCTTCAATAAAATACTTGAAAGAACTGATGAGATTCAAGATGAGACTCTAAATGTATCATTCAGGTCTGGCTTCATCAACAAAGCACCTCACTGACCCACATAATAATAATAATAATGATAATAACATAATAAACCATGTGTATGTAATAATTATCCGTGTTGGTTCTTCGGTCCTGGTCCTCAGGGCTCCACTGTCCTGCTGGTTTTAGATGCTGCTCTGCAGCACACCTGATTTAAAATGACTCCATCACCATCTTCTTGACACCGAGCTCTACAACTGTCTGTCAACGACCCGGTAATTAAAGCGTGGTGTGTTAGAGCGGGGAAACATCTAAAACATGAAGGAACAGTGGAGCTCTGAGTGACCAGGACTGAAGAACGCGGGCTCGGGTCACGTAAAACAGCTATTAGGAAAAACTACAGGAAGGTTTTATAAGCATGATACGACTACATGTGTAGAAAATGAGTATACTGGTTCATCAAACACACACGCTGCTTACCTCATTTTCATGCGTGATGTAGATGGCTTCGTTAGCCGAGGTGCCAAAGACGCAGGCCTGCCGGACTGCAGCTTGCTCCTCGCCGCTCAGCAGCGAGAACAGGGGCCATTTACTCACATCCACCATTGCTCCGGCAAAACTCTGCTTTCCTGGTTGGCGAAGAGGAGGACGGGGAGGAGGAGGAGTCAAGGACGACGGGGCAGAGGAACGTGGCACGGGCGGGGGATCACGAGGGGAGGTGAGGAGGTCTGGAGGAGGAGGTGATGCTGTTGGAGGCGGGGAGCGAGGAGAACCATCCCTGCTGGCACTTCAGACGGGACGAGAGGAGAGAGGATATAAAAAGAGGTTACACATCACTGGGTTTGTTTCAGTTTTGCTGTGTCCATGTCTAATAATCTAACCAGAAACTGAAGAAACAGTACATTTGTGTACAGCAGGGACAGAAACACACGCAGACATCGATGCCCTCTGAAAAAGCATGCCAAAATAAAATCTGTGGCTTTTAATCTATCAGTGAAAAAGCATAAAACTGACTGTTTTAGGAATACAGGATGAGTCAGCGTGATCCTATGGCAGTAAGGGATGGCAGTCTAAGAAGCAAAAGTGGTCTGTTATTCCTTAAAGTCTTCACACATCACGTGCTGGCTTTAAAAGATGACACACATATTACAGAACAGAAGCTATATTATTCTAGTCTTGCTTCCAAATGATCTCATTCAGTTGTCAAATTTAGTTTTCACTCAGCCAATACGGCCGAATGTGTCAGCCAAGCTCTACCTTTCTAGAAAAAGTCTTTATATCGTCAGAAGCGTATTTTAAAAGCAGCAAATTGTTAAATTGTTCAAGTTTTGAGTGAAGTTCTGCGTGGCGCCCTGTCCGCCAGAGCCAGCCAAGAATACACGCTGTCAGCGGAAACACAACGCCGCATTATTTCATGTAAGCGGTCTTGTGCTGAGTAAATGCAAAATTATACATGAATATCAGTCATTCTTGCGGGGTTAAACGTGCAGGTAAAGGTAAACTGAAGCTGGTAGCGGAGTTAAGCGCTTTCTTTCCTACCTAAAGCATCGCTCCATAACAAGGACTCAGCTGTGAACAGACAGACAGACAGCGGCAACATTTCAGCCCAGCGGCGTTATCACAAACACACACACTTTTATAATGCGTAAGACAATCAAATTACCCGAATAAAACCGTGTTACCGGCGTTTTAACCTGAAAAAAAGATGCGAATCACCGATGCGCGGCTGCATCGGAACTGGCCATTTCTTCTTCTACGCTTTAACATCCGGCAGACTGATCACTGCGCCTGCGCAATGCTGCCCCCTCTCCGTCCATCAGTGGGAAGACGATTCTGACCTGATCCGAATCAACTTTATTCTCCAGTTTTACGCAAAACCAAACGAGGAATTTGATTTTGACTTTGCATCCCAAGGTTCACTAAAAAAAATAATGATAAAAAAAAAGAAATAAGAGAAGAAATAAAACAAAATAAAACCTAGAGCACTTTAAAAAATATATACACTATATACAAGATTAATCCCTATTGAAAGACTCAAGGCTTTATAAGTTTTATTTGTCATTACATAAACCTGCAAAGCTGCACTTTGCTGGTTTAAACTTCGTTCTGTTTATGTTCAGGTGGTAAGGATGTGCTGGTGAGGAGGCTGGAGGAGCCAGAGCTTGTGTAACAGAAACCACCAGATCTTCACTGAGTTTTAAATGCATCTTTGGTGCAAAAGTGCAAAACATGGCTGAGGTCCTTTAACATCTGCCAGATGATGCTGCAGATGTTCCATGAGTCTGTGGTGGCCAATGCCATCCTGCATGCTGGTGTCTGCTGTGGCAGCCTGAGGGCGAGGGACACGAAAAGGCCCAACAAGATCACCAGGAGGGCCAGCCATGTTGTTGGGGAGAAACTGGACTCCCTGTCAGTGTTGGGGAGGAGAATATTGTTCAGGTTAAAGACTATATTGGACTTTCCCTCACACCCTCTCCACCAGGTGCTGATCAGCCACAGAAGCTTGTTCAGCAAGAAAAATCCATGTAGATAGCAGTGAAAATAATTCATTATGACAGTCAGCCAGAAATGAAACATCTCCTTTTGAAATGATTTTTCCTAAGTTTCTTTTTATCTAAAGGCAAAAACTAGTGTTGAACTCTGATCAGTTGTTTCACCACCTCTGACAATTTAAGTGATTGTTTATGAGTTGATTAAAAACATGTAGTTTCCCAAGACTTTAGTTAATCTAAGTAAATTTTTACCCAGATACATGCTTGAATTAATTATTTTATCCCATCTCCAAAAAAGACTGCAGTAACTTAAATAGAACAGCCGCACGTTGTTGTAATTGTCAACGCTGGACAGTAGGGGGAGCACTGTCACATAGATTTAACTCATTTATCTTCCAAAGCTGGTACCAAGGTGTTCTCTGAGTTTCAGGTAAATATTTTTAAATAGAGTCCGTTTATGTATCTTTGGTGGAACAATAATGAAGTCTGACTGGCCATCATCTCCTTCAGCAGAGGACTGAAGAGGAAAGTTTAACCGTTTGTTTAGGAGCAACCAATCTGAGTCAGAATCGCTTCCACTTACGGTACGTTTTTTTTTTTTTTTAAACCAACCCTGTTTGTGTTGCAGTCGGTTGTGGCTGGACAGTCACGTGATATTCCCTGAATGCATTTTGTTTCTGAGCCAACAGATCAATATGTCACTGCGATATCACTTCACTCCAGAGCTTGGTGTTCAACACAAGCGCTCAGTCGACAAATATGCCACTCAGAGGAAAGTGCTGACACTTTAGGGATCGTAAATCAAATTTGCTCTTCGTGCCAAATATTTTAAATAGACTGTACTCTGAGACAACACAGCTCTGAATATAAAAGTGTCAGTACAGTAATACATTTAAAACATGTACTCCTCCTCTCACACGTTCTTGCAACTGTAACTGTGTTCACACTGAGATGAGAAAACTCTGTTTTTCCAATAATTCTCTTTGGATTAAGGTCAAGACCTTAAATAGACTTTTCAAAGATTCACATACTTGCTCATAAATAAGATCTTGCTTTATGACAAACCCTCCATCACAGATATAATTGAATCAAACATTTTTAGATCCATTAATGACAGTTTGACTGGGCCCACAATACCACAACCACAACCATAAATACGGTTCTGCTGAACAGTGAATTTGTTTTTCTTTCTTTGAACATATTGCCCAATATCTTCTTGTTTTTGTGATTTCTATTAAAGTGCAGACAAACAGCAATGTTCTTAACATTAACCCTTGTAAGAGAGGCATTTGGTGAACTTACTTCACAGTTATGTCACGTGTTCCTTTGTTTGATCCTTGTTGGTGCACCCCCCTCTGGAAGGGAACAATTCCTTCCATCTGGAAACAATCTGACTGTCGTTCAAACTTTGTTGGTTGTAACTGTTTTCAGCGTTCAAAGCATCAGCATT
This sequence comes from Hirundichthys speculiger, assembly GCA_018398805.1. Classification (NCBI taxonomy): domain Eukaryota; kingdom Metazoa; phylum Chordata; class Actinopteri; order Beloniformes; family Exocoetidae; genus Hirundichthys; species Hirundichthys speculiger. The sequence goes on along the minus strand of JAGFBZ010000781.1, from coordinate 305,497 downwards.
TTTCCTGAGGTCCTCAAATATCTCCTTTATTTATTCCAACATATACTTCCATGATGCAAAGATCAAACATTCAGTATACAAATTCCTTGAAGATAAAAGGATATCTATTCACTCCTGATTGTCAGCCTGTTGACTTAGATTCATAAACTGACTTAGTCAAAAGGAAATGGTCGGTGTGTTTTAAATATAGCCTCTAAGTTTGTGATTGATATCTGGAGTGGAATTGAGTTTATTGCTTGTCGGTTAGTTTAATAGGTTACCGGCACTGTTGGCGCGGCGCAGAGAGCTCACGTGCGTGTCAATATGATAATTCAACCGTCCCCTGATAAGGTTCCGCTGGCGCGTGTTCGTCAGTGTGATGTGAGGCGCGCGGCCTGTGGACGCGAGTTGGACCGGTTTGTGTGGATTCAGCACTCTGGACAGCGCCAGCTCTGGCCCGGAATTAAAAATCACTGCAGCACTTTGAGCTTCAAACTGCAGTCAGTCACTGGGACAAGACCGGCATCTAACTGCTCCCTATACATCCACCAACACGTCTTTCATTAAAGATTTGTTTCATTATTATCATTAAATTGTTGTGTTTTAAATTTAAAATGAAGCAACCACTACAAAGAATTAGTAGAGAAATTGAGATTAGGCGCTGTTTTGTATTGACCACGTGAGCCTGAAGTGAGTGGAGCCTCAACATTACGTTTGAAATGAATCAGGCAACAGGTGTGCACATTTGCTCACAAGAAACGTTGCATTAAACTGTTATAATTAAACTGAACTCGGAGGAACAGCAGTTCCAGCTGAGCGGGATAAAGTAACAAAGGTATGTGGTTGTTCTGACACCCACTGGTGATGCCACCTTCCCCACTTCTCCCAGTCAGATACTGACGGTGTGGAAACCACGTGTCGACACTAACTGGAAACTGCTTCTCCCAGTAGGGCTGCAGCAAAGCTGTACAATACAACCGGAAGTAGATATTTGTCTTCAGAATCGAAGTCATTTTAAGCTTTTAAGGCGTTTGCACAAAGCAATGTTGCATCTCAGTTGGAGATAAAGTAAATAACTCAGGAAAAGTTCCAGTTTTAACAGTTTTTTAAAGATGTAAGGTAACATACCATTTTAATTTATAATGTGACAGTACTTGATTTTATGTCTGAAATTTAAGCTTCCCAACAATTTTGAATTTTAGTCTTGTTTTATTAATGAAATTACACATTTTTTTAATCAATTGAGGCAATACTGAAATGAACTTTAAAGCGCAAAAATGTTTGCTTGTGTCAATCAACTAGAGTTTATTCTCAGTAAACCATGAAAATAACACTTTGATGTGAAAAGACGTGGTATTATTTCACTTTGTGAAAAATGCGGACTCGACTCATGAAGTGTCAAGCGAGTTCAAACTTTGTGGCTCTAATATGTTTTATTTTGAAGTGGCACACCGGAACAGATGCTTTGTACAACCGTTTTTACTTTGTTCCTAGTTGGATGTCGGTAGTCGGTGCAGCTTCTTGAGTCTCACCGGCCGTCGGTGGTTTAGAACAGCGGGAGGTCCACGAGCACGACTCGGTCCGCTTCCATTTAGTTTCTGGATCAGTCGGAGCAGCAGAGCCACATCCCAGAAGCTTCTTTATTTTGACCAAGGTGAGGAAGAGAAGGAGGAGGAGAGAGGAGAGGAAGAGGAGGCAGGCAGACGGCAGCAGCATCTTGGCGCATTGGTGCTTATGGATTATTGAGAAGTAAAAGCTGAAGCGCGGATCAAATATTCATAAAGACTTTTTAAAGAGGAAAACAGTGAGCGGGACAGAGCTGCAGTGATTCACCTGGCCGCCTCAGCGCACGGTGACCAGAGAGCACGCGGGCAGCGCCGCTGCTGTGTGTACAGTGTGTGTGAGTGTGTGTGTTTGGAAAGGAGCCCCCCTACTGCAGTACTTCCCTGCCGCACGGGCAGAGTGATGCCACCGACCTGCTGACGGACGCCCGGTGGTTCTCCGCACCCCCCACCCCCCCCTCCTCCCTTCCTCCTGGACGGACGGACGCATCGACCCCTGCGACCCCCACTAATATGCAATGGTTTTTTGTGCAGAAGCCGACAGCCGCCGCGTACCGCCGACTTCACGCTAGCGCCGCCGCATGCCTGTCCGCCGCTGCCGCTCCTCTCCCCGCTGCGCGCGGCAAACGACGCCATTTGAAGAGGAGCGCTCGGGGGCTTTTCACGCCGCGGCGGCCGGCCGGCAGCAGCAGCAGCGACCCCCCCTCCGCAGCTGAGGACCACCGGCCGCTGGGGCCGCCGGAGGAGAAAAGCGCCGCAGCGGTCGCGCTTTTCCTGCCGTGCGCGGACGACGTCGAGGCGGAATTCCTGCGCCTGGCGATTTCTGAGCTTCTGGGAAAAGCGGGCGAGAATCCGGGCGAGGAGCCGGGCTTCCTGTTCCTGTTCTTGTCTATGGTCCAGATTGGGGGAGCCAAGCACCGCCGAACTGAGCCCAACAGCTGGCCGGTTCTGCTGGCATGCAAACAGGGGGGAGAACCAGCCCCCATGCGGTGGGTGAATCTTAGGCTGCCGCATCCGGAGCGCCTCTCGTCCCCCACCTCTTCTTCCTCCATCCCCGCTTCCTCCTCCTCCTACTCCTCCTCCTCCTCCTCCTCCTCCCCCGTCTCGGCCAAATCCATGCGGTTTATTTGGAACAACATTTTCAGCAAAGGATCGCATATGCTGCAGTGTCTTTGTGGCAGGAGTCTCAAGAAAAACAAGAACCCAACTGGTGAGTTTGTTGTGACTCTGGATCTCACTGCATCCCCTTATTCCGTGCGTGTGCGGGGAGGATGTTTGGGGGGGGGTACTTTATTGGGTGTTATGTGCTTGTGTGTTGACTGCACTGTTCGACTGGTTGCTGGTGTTTCTCTGCAATCGCAGTTGTGCAGCAAGTGAGAGCGCTACAGGGAGGGGGTGTGGGAAGGGGGGGTGATGGAGAGGGAAGGGGGGGAGTGCTAACTTATTAGCACAGATATTGACTATACAGTGGCAGTGCGTGCGGGGAAAAGAAGCGTGTACGGAAGAGATGCTGCAGAACATCAAGTGTAATGCAGCAGGTTCAGGCTCCGGTAACCTGCGCGACTAAACATCACGTGACCTTATTTATAAGTCCAACAGTGGACACAGACACACAGAAAACGCGATGGAGAAGAGAGAAGAAAGTCCACATGTGTTTTTGGTCATAGCTGCAGAGATTTCAGCCACAGGTTCATGAACACCGACGTCTTTCCTCGTGAGACTCAAGTCTGAACGCGATGCTGCTCAGCAGTTATTGGCTTGTCGACTTAATTTCAATGTTTATTGTAACTTTTTGCATTAATGCAAGTTGGTTATTTAATCAAAAACTCATACACATTCAAAGGTAAGCGACCCAACAGAGCACAGGTCCAAGCCAACCAGATTTTCCACTATCTGTTCTGTGGACAGCAGAGGAAAGATTGACACTGGCATTACAGGAGTTGTTGACATTATTGGCATATTGATGTTTGAGAGAGCTGGGCGCTATAACCTACACACAGTCGTTAGAGGGCAAAAAGAGCCTCTGTGAAACTGTTATTCTTATGGACATTGTTGAAACTACCCATCAACCACTTCTGCACTCTCAGACAGAGAGCATTTTTTACTATTACACACTGAAATAAATGTGGACACATTCTAGCTTCATCCACACATTTCTAACATCACTAAATTGTGTGCCACTCAAAGCTGAATGCACATTGGGACATCTATGACACACTATGCATAATGACAGAAATCAAAAAAGATTTTTTAAAAGTTCTGTTCACTTTGCACCCAACAAACAAAACAAAAACAACAAACAAAATTAAAAATAATATCCTAGCCTGTAACACTTCTACTACAGTGGCCTTCATTTCTACATGTCCTTTGCCAAAGAGATGAAACTGAATCAAAAACATTCAGCAGTGAGAAGAACATCAATATTCATACTTGGTATCCAGGTGGTATGATGAGGTCAGCCATTAACAATTTGTCTTCTGTTTGCCCTTGAATGGCTAAAAGTAATATTTATCTTGTCTGTGTAATTAGAAAGTCTGCTCCTTTCTGCTCTGGAACTCTGAAAAGGCCAGACGGGTTCAAACTTCAGCACCATGGACAGCAACAAGCCGACTACTGCTGTAAATCAATGAGACATTTTCCAAGTGCACTTTATTCTGTCTGTGTTCAAGATAACTCAAAAAGTTATGGATGGATTTTGATGAAATTTTCAGGAGTTGTTGGAAATGTGAAAAGGAAAAACTGATTTCATTTTGGCTGTGATACGGAAGAAATCCTGGATTCTGGATCACTTTCAGGATTTTCAATAACACTGCGGTCAATGGGGCCCAAAAATTTTGTTTCCCAACATCTCCATAAATTATTGCCCAAAACTCATGAAATTTGACTCAGGGTTTAACAATGGGAACCTCTATGAAAATTTCAAAGGCTGATCTGGATCTGATCCAGAAGGCGGATTTTCATCTGTAAATTCGCTGTATGGAGGAATTGTTGTGTTTGGTGGAGGTTTGCGCTCTCCGAGTGCTTTTCTAGTTGTGTTTTTAATTTTGATTGGCTTTTAGAGCATTGAACTCTGACCTGTTTGTTGACCACCATGTCTGTCTGGCATAAGAGAGTATTTGTTTCAAGTTGCTGCTGTTTGTGAGAAGTTATGAGGCATTGAAGTAAAGGCCTAAACGAACGAGTACATTATTCTATGAAATACCTTCCCAGGCAAAACTACAACACCCAAAGTGCAACTGTCCTGCATCAATACTCAACAACTGGAGAAAATACAAAAGGCAGGACTGGGTGCTATAAAAGAGTTTAAAAGAGAAAGTGTCAGAAGTGGAGGTGTAGAGCAGCTTCCAGTCCATCTAAATGTGTTTGCTGCACCAGTGGCGCAGGTGAACGGACCAGACCAGGTGGTTGTTCCTACTGCAAAAATCCTCACCTTTTTTCCTGCCAAAACATCACAGCCTGCAATTTGCAAAGTGTCACATGACTGGTTATGTCTTTCCCCCCTCTGAGCTGTGTTTTAATTCCCTTTTATTATGTGTTCCTCCCCGCTCATATGATGCAGCAGCTTGAAGCTGCGCCTGCTGGATTTGTGAGAGGAAATGTGTGCAGCCGTGTGATGTACAAGCTTCAAAAACAACAACAGCACCGCGGCTAAAAAACCGTGAAGAAGCTGAAAATGTTCATCTCTTTCTGTTGATGTGAAGTGATAATAAACGGACAGACTTTCAAGGCACAGTTCATGTTTTAGACCCGCTTCAAGAATATGAAACAGACCGAATGTTTCTGCAAAATGTCTAATTATAAAGCACAAACATTTTACTGCACTGAATGCTAAACAGCTTAGCTGAGTTAGAAGATGATCAACGATTAAAACTTTTTGTGATTACTTTTAATTTGGATTTGGCATTCTACAGACTACAATTCTCTTATAACTTCGTGCAATAAAAAGGCTGTAATTATAATCCTCCTGCATATAAACGATGTTATCGCTTCGAACCCTTTCGTCATTGGTGAAAATGATCAAAACTGGAACTTTTTTTTTACCCCTTTGCCACATTAACCAGAGCCGTGACTTAATAATAAACAGTTAAAATGAAAATGATTGCAAACGGAAGCTCAGAAACTTGGCCTTTGCATGTTTTGTTTTGCCAATTAACTAATGAAACATCCTCCCCCGTGCACACCCGTGCACACCCGTGCACACATATCTCAGAGACAGGAGTCGCCGCCGTCGGCCTGCATCCTCACAGATTTACAGCAGCCAGACTAATTCAGCTGTCACCTTCTTTTTTAATTAAAGATAACGTATGAACTCCATCTCACTGCTTGCTACTGTGCGTTTGTTTATCCGTAACACACACACCTTTACACACACCGTAACACACACACCTTTACACACACCGAAACACACACAGCGTTTAACTGTGAAAGGAAGAGCAGAGGAGCTTCGCTGACTCAGGATCTGTTGATCTTTTTTCATCTGAACTGCTCTATTGAGTGAGGATGCAGAAATACAGCTTTCGTTTAATGTGAGTGGCTGCATGTGTGTGTGTGTGTGTATCTATTGTGTGATGAGATCCGAGCTGAAAGTTTTGGTTTCTTTCTTACAGCATCAGTCCTTTCAGGTAAAACTTAAAGGCTGTGATTTAATATTTTGCAACAGAAACAGTCAGACTGTCCTGATGCTGGAGCTTCAGTCCAACATGTGGCATTGACGCTGTGAAATGAAGCATCATGTGATCAGTGAAATGAAGCATCATGTGATCAGTGAAATGAAGCATCACGTGATCATGTGATCAGTAACTGGGCTGCTGCTGCTGCAGTGGGACCTTTTCAGTTTGCACCTGAGTTTTATCAATGAAACCTCTTGTTTCCTTTAGATGAACCGGGATCATTCATTGTTAAAAGAATGAGGCCCAGTGTTACTCGCTGTCTTGTGTCCCAGGTGACACGTCCCAGATACAGACATTCACCTTTTACAGCGCATGTAGGCGTGCACACCCGGGCATGTGCATACCAGACGTCTTTGGAGAGTTTCCATTAATGCATCATTCTTTATGTTTTATTCAAACTCTGGAGTACAGCAGCGCTAACTGGATCTTTTTCTGGGAGTGGAAGGATCAGAGATGAACACATACGTACGAGGTTAAACACATTCCGGTGCAGCGTCGTAGATTTCCTCTGGTTTCTACGGATCCGTGCAGCCTGCTGGTTCAGAAAAGTCGATGTTTTCTCTAAACTTCTCTCTCTTGTTGAATTAAACGCTCTTACATTGTTTGAAGGTGATGAGTTGACACAAACGTCCTCTGACGTCCCCCGTCAGGTTTTGGTCCGTATGTGCGTGAGAGCGAGCATGAGAGCGAGCGTGAGCGTCCTCATTAGTTCATGGCCTCGTTGTCCAAACACGCCGAGTCTGCAGAAATCCTGACAGCGTTACCGGTCTGATCTGGTTCTGCCTGAGCTCATGTAAACACTGTTCAGCCAAATGAGTTATCTTATATAATCAGACCAGAAAAAACAAACTTTGTAAGCACAAACCAACATTTATCAAGCACACAGATCAAGAAAATAGCATATTAGTTGCCAAAAGATCTTTTTTTTAAATGTTTTGATAAGGACAAAAACAGAATCTGGCCGAACATATCAAAGCTAATAAGGTTACAGGTAACATCTGGTGCAAAAAGAGGATCCCAGTGATGTGGAGTCTCTCTGACTGGGAGGAGTGAACCGCTCTGTGGAAAGCTCAATCATTTTCAATAATAGGAATTCTAAAAGTAAAAATGGCTGTGGGTTTGGAGATTTTATCATCCGTGGAAATGTGATTGAAAGTTTCTCAGAATCCAAAGAAACTCTGCACAAAACATTTTCTGCCTCCCCAGAAACCAGAACTGAGTAGCTCTGATATCTGGACCTGCAGGTGTGAGCAGGTTCCCCCTGGAGGGAGGTTAAAGGAGCTCACTGCAGCCGTCCAGGTCCCCCCCCCCCCCCCACCCCCCCCCCCCCAAAAAAAAAAAAAAAAAAAAAAAAAAACCAAAAACAAAAGACAACAAGCAAACAAAAATAACAGGATCACTTCAGAAAACTGTTCATCTGTTGCTGCATCTGCAGATGGAGGTTAAACGTCACAAAAACATCCTGCATTACAACACCACCGAACTACACGCTAACCTGAAAACATACTGAGCATCAGGAAAAGAAAAAAGGGGAAAGAAACTGACAAAAGAGGAACCAGAACAACATTCAGACCAGCAAGAGTTGATTAAAGGAGACGTCATCAACTCAGAAGTAAACAGGCTCCTTTTCAATGCAGTCTCTCATTTTTTTGTGCAAATTATCAAATAATTAGCAAATAATCTGTCAGTCATTTAATCAACGATACCAACATTCATGAAAAGTGTTTATTTTACCTGATTTTTTTAGCTGCCATGATAATTTCTGTGATTGTTTGCACTTTGTTTGCATATTCATCTTTTTTTTTTTTTTGTTCATCTCATATTGATTTGATGTGTCCTGGAACCTTTGTTGCGTGCCGTGTTGCACAAGGGGTCGTTTTAGTTGATACACCTAGATGTGAAGCCATAACCAGAAAGGAGATGAAGTTAACTGTAATGAAGAGATGTTGGAACTGATTGCATATTTTTTGTTTTAGAGGATCATTTTGGACCTCTAACCCTGGTGATTTGTGCGGCCAGCGAGGTTTCAAGTCTCATTGAAAATGTTTTTTGATTTATGTGAGACATTTGTTTGTGCTTTATTAGTTTGACGGTGGATTGGTGAAAAGAAAATAAATCCACCTGCATAAGGAAACGTGTGTTTCCATGAGGGAGTGAAAGAAGCTCTACTGTTGTGTGAACTGAGTCTTATCTCATCAAACCTCATCTCATAAACAGCAGTGTCATCTGTTAATGGTCGTGAGCTCGTTTAAAAATAACTGGCAATGAGTTAAGAATAAAGCTGAACAAATAAAGCCTGAATGAAGCTGCTGAGGCCAATCATCCATTACTGTCTACTTTTCTGTCGTCATTTTTCCAGAATCAATTATATGGAAACAGTTTTCAGAAAATATTCAACCATTTAAAGACTAACTCATTATTCTAATAAGAGTCAATTTCTTAAGCAGGTAGGTAGGTAGGGAGGTAGGTAGGGAGGGAGGTAGGAAGGTAAGGAAGTAGGTAGGTAGGGAGGTAAATAGGTAGGTAAGGAAGTAGGGAAGTAGGTAGGTAGGTAGGTAGGTAGGTAGGTAGGTAGGTAAGGAAGTAGGGAAGTAGGTAGGTAGGTAGGTAGGTATGGAAGTAGGGAAGTAGGTAGTTAAGTAGGTAGGGAGGTAGGTAGGGTAGGGTTATTTAAGTTATTTCTTCTTGTAGTATTAGGTAGGGTATTTAGGTAGGTTTTCTTTATTTCTTTAGGTAATTTAATTCTTTATTTAGTTAGGTATTTTTATTTCTTTTTCGGTTATTGTATTCTTTCTTTAGGATTTCTTTCTTTTTTCTTTTATTTCCTTAGGTCTTTTCTTTCTTTATTTCTTTATTTCTTTCCCTAGGTTCTTTCTTTCTTAGGTCTTTCTTTCTTTCTTTCTTTCTTTCGTCTTTCCTTCTTTCCTTCTTTCGTAGGTCTTTCCCTTCTAGGTAGGTCGGTCTTTCTTCCTTTCGGGGTCTTTCTTTCTTTCTTTGAGGTAGGGTTTCGGTAGGGAGGTTTCTTTCTTTCTTAGGTAGTAGGTCTTTCTTTCTTTCTTTAGGTATTTAGGTTCTTTAGGGTTTCTTTCGGTCGGTCTTTCGGTAGGTTCTTTCTTCTTTCTTTCCTTCTTTCTTTCTTTCTTAGTCCTTCGTAGGTCGGTATTCTTTCTTTCTTTCGGGTTCTTTCTTAGTTCTTTCTTTCCGGTCTTTCTTTCTTTCTTTCGGTCTTTCTTTCCTTTCTTGGTCGGGGTCCGTCTTTGGTCTTTCTTTCTTTCTTTCGGTTAGGTAGGGGTTTCGTAGGTAGGTCGGTAGGGTCGGTCGGGTAGGGAGTTCGGTAGGAGGTCGGTAGGTTCGGGTCGGTTCGTGTTCGTTAGGTCGGTGTCGGTCTTCTAGGTAGGGAGGTCTAGGGAAGTCGGTCGTAGGTTCGGTTAGGTCGGTTCTTTAGGGTCGTTAGGTCGGTCGTTTGCCGCGGTGGTCGGTCGGTCGGTAGGTGGTCGGTAGGTAGGTAGGTAGGGGTAGGTAGGTAGGGGTAGGGGTAGGTAGGTAGGTAGGTCGGTAGGTCAGGTAGGTAGGGAAGTTGGTAGGTAGGCAGGTAGGTAGGGTAGGTAGGTAGGTAGGTAGGTAGGTAGGGAAGTAGGTAGGTAGGGAGGTAGGTAAAGAAGTTGGTAGGTCAGGTAGGTAGGTCCTCAGCTGAGGCACTGGAAACTGCCAAATAAAGCCTCACAGGTATGTTTACCTGCCAGAGGAAGTGCAGCAGGAAAGGCAGAGGCCAGGAGAATAAAGAAGATGTTCTCCAACCATCCATCAAAGTACTTTCTTCAGTGAAGGGTGGTCAGGAGGCAGTAGACCAACCAGGGCTGAGACCGTCTTCTCTTGGCCACTGGAAGAGATGGAAGCCGTCAGACTCCTGATAAGGCTTGGAGGGTTTCACCCTAAATCCAGCTTCCTGAGGTTGGACACTGAGCAGAAGGAGGGAAGCTGAGGACTAGTGAGCATCTGAGCCACTAACTAGGAGGAAACAGCAGACCTCCAGGAACATCAAGAAGACTTCCATCGTGGGAACGCTGTCGTTGTCGTGTCCGTGTGCAGGTCCAGGTTTCTGCCACCAGGGGCAGAGCGCCGGAGCTCTCAGAGAGCAGCAGGACATCAAAGGCGCCGCTCAGCTGAGCGAGAAGAAGCACAGAAACGTCTGCCGACGGTTCGGTTTGATTCCCAACATCTTCATGCAACAGTTCTGATGGACGAGCTCGGAGGTGTTCAGAGAAGTATGTGAGCGCTTAAAAGCAGCTGAAGTCCTTCCAGCCGGCTGTCAGCAGCTTCTCTTCACCTCCTCTCAGTATCTCTGCTCTCCACCTCCTCCCTTTCTTCTTCCTCTCACTCACACTCACTTCAGACGACTCTGATTCCCTCGTCTGCATTAACCTTTCGCCCGATGACAGACATGCGGGACGTAATCACCGTATCTGTGCAGCTCCACTGGGCGGGGGTGGGGTGGGGGGGGGGGGGGATATAAGTCGTAGGTCTGAGTGGAACTGGTCTGTGTTTGGGTTCGAGCGCCATGGACTTTGAGTTTATTCTGCAGGTAGCAGAGAAGAGAATTAAGGCTGCTCTGGGTAAAGCTGCAGCAGGTAAGCTGCTTTCGAACACACAGGTGTTTAAGGGGGTGGAGTCAGGTAGAGACGTGCATGATGAGATGGATCTACCTGGATCTGAAGGGATAGGATCTTCTCCCAGGGCCAGAATGAAGCCATGACAATGTACATTTATTCAATTCGGACTATTTTCTACACTTTTCTTCAGGTTCATCATGATTTAAACCCACCCTATTTTATGTTTTTGCAATTAAACAATTGATTGAAAGCATATACAGTCATGGAAAAAATTATTAGACCACCATTTTTTCTTCACTTTCTTGTTCATTTTAATACCTGGTACCACTAAACGTCATCATGTGACTAAAACAGACAGAAAAGAAAACACTGAATGCATAAAAGCAGTGTTTTTGGCAGTACAACACCATAGCTATTGATGTAAAAACTTAAGTGATTTAGGTTATAATCAAGAAAACCATGGAAAATGGTAAGATATCAGCTCTTTGGAGGAAGCAAGATGGCGCCTGTGACTGGCAGTGCCACGGCTCGTCTCCTGCTGTATAGTTTTCAAATGGTCATTTTCTCCACGTATGTGATCATATCAGCCCGTATTTCATATGGATATGTCTCAGCTTTACGGATCTATGATCGGGACGCTCTGTTTCGGATCAGAGAGTCTATGGAGGGCATGTTTGATAAACGGGGCAGGTACAAACAAGCGTTTCCTCCTCCCTTTTTCATCAACCCCGACTCACCTGAGTTCTGGCTGTTTTGTCGGGCTCCGGGCCGAGTCCGGAAGAAATCAAGGAGAAGAGGCTCGCGCTCTGGTGTCCAGGTGAAGCGACGACGCGCTGCAGCACGCCTGGGCTCTGCCGCCGTCGGCCATGGACAACATGCAAGGTGTCTGCGCCGGGTCCCTCTCCTCAATGTGTGCGACAGCACATTCATGCTTTCGCCTGCTTGGACCACAAGGACAGTCTTGGAGCCTACACAGCGCTGGAGTAGTGGTCAATGGTCCTCATCGCCTCCACGCTCTTCCGTATTTACATCGGCTCCCGCAAGGTCCAGCTGGAGGCCACGTGACCGCTGGACGTGTCTTCGACCAATCCCGATGCGCTCCGCGGACACTGCCTCCCTGACGTCATCGACCCTGCATATCGGCCTGTTGAATGCCCGGTCTATTGCAAATAAATCTTTCTCTCTGAACGATCTTTTCACAAGAGAAAAAGTTGGATTTAATGTGTCTTTCGGAGACATGGCAGAGAGAGGAAGAGTTTATTCATCTTAATGAACTCTGTCCAGTTGGCTGCTCTGTTGTCGGGAAACCCCGCCCCTGCCGTCGTGGGGGGGGCCTGGCCGTTATATATAAGGACAGTTGCACATGCAAAATGACTCAGACCCGGATTTAACTTCAATTGAGTCCCAAATGGTCATGGTGGGATCTTCAAATCCATTCTGCTGTGTGTTAATCTACCGTCCCCCTGGACCTGCTGCTGTGTTCCTGAAGGATTTTAGTGACTTTTTATCCTCCATAATAAAGCTGGAATCTGTTCTTATCCTTGGAGATTTTAACCTTCATGTCGATGATGGCTCATCTTGCTCCGCAAAGGAACTTTTATCATTGACTGAAGCTTTTAACTTTGAGCAACATGTTTCTGAGCCCACACACCAGAAAGGCCACATTTTAGACTTAGTTTTTACCCTTGGACTAGACATTTCAAATGTGTCTGTACAGGACGTCCAGCTCAGTGATCATTGTCTTGTTCTGTTTGATCTCCACTTCAGCCCTGAGCCTAAGCCCATGGAAGCTAGGTCTCAGAGGCGTGTTATCTCTGCAAATACTGCAGATAGTTTCTCTGCCATGTTTGACCCTCTTCTGTTTATGGACTGCCTTGATGTGGACAATTTTACTCAGTGTTTTACCAATCATTGTGTCAAAATTCTGGATCAGGTGGCACCTGTTAAATCAAGCTGGTCAGTTCAGAAAAAAGTGTGTCCTTGGATAAATGAAGACACCATGAGTCTAAGGAGACTTTGTCGAAAGACTGAACGTCTGTGGAAATCCACTAAACTTGAGGTGCACAGACTCCATCTCAGGGATCTTGTGGCCTCATACAACGAGATGGTGGAAAATGCCAGATCAGACTTTATTCGTCAACTGGTAACAGCTAATAAGAAAAATCCCAAAGTGCTGTTCAACACAATCAATTCTCTTGTATGTCCTGCTGCGCCAGTTACTCCTGTTTTTTGTGAAGCGGACAGCAATGCATTATTGAGATTTTTTACTGAGAAAATTAAGTTGATCAAGGAGAAAATCCCTCCCCTTTTGTGTGGAACCCCTGCTGTTGTTGAGCCTGTCTCCAGCTTGTGGTCCTCATTTAGGTCTGTGACTCTTGCTGATATCTCAGCACTGGTGACCAAGATGAAACTCTCCTCTTGCTCATCGGATGTCCTTCCGTGTAGGCTTTTTGTGAAAGTGTTTGAGGTAATTGGCCCCTGGGTTACCAAAATGGTTAACCTCTCTCTGTCCTCCGGTGTGTTTCCCGATGCATTCAAGCATGCTATAGTGGAGCCTTTACTCAAAAAGACAGGCTTAGACCCAACTGTCCTCAGTAATTTCAGGCCGATCTCTAAGCTCCCAATCTTGTCCAAGATCCTAGAGAAGGTGGTCTCTGAGCAGCTGTCATTATTCCTGGATCAAAACAACATCCATGAGACATTTCAGTCTGGTTTCCGCAAACATCACTCTACGGAGACAGCCTTGCTGAAAGTGTCCAGTGACATTATGATGTCTGCTGATTCGGGAAAATGCACTGTTCTAGTTCTCTTGGATCTGTCCTCAGCCTTTGACACCGTCGACCACCAAATCCTGGTGAGAAGGCTGAGGGATGAAGTAGGTCTGTCGGGTTCAGTTCTTCATTGGTTCTCGTCATACCTCTCTGGGCGTAGCTTTAGTGTCACAGCTAACCAAATAAGGTCTGGGTCAGCAGATCTTTTGTGTGGAGTCCCCCAAGGTTCTGTTTTGGGTCCTTTATTATTTTTGTTGTATTTGATCCCCTTGGGAAAAATCATCCAGAGATTTCCTGATGTCTCCTACCACATATTTGCGGATGATATTCAGCTGTACTGCTCTTTTAAGCCTACTGAGCTCCACAGGCTAAATTCCTTGGTTCATGCTTGGTGGAGATTAATCAATGGCTAAGTGTGAACATCTTGCAGCTAAACGTGGATAAAACTGAAACCCTGGTTATTGCCCCTGATGACTCCATTCCTGTGATTAACCAATATTTGGGTGACTTGGGCCGGTCTGTTAAACCGAGCCTAAGAAACCTGGGTGTTGTATTTGACAAAGACATGTCATTAGTGCAACACTGCAAACAGCTGACAAGAAATTGCTTCTTTCATCTGAGGAATATTGCTAAGCTCAGGAAAATGCTGTCGCAAAATGATTTGGAGCTGGTCATTCACGCATTTGTGTCCTCGCGTTTGGACTACTGTAACAGTTTGTTCTCTTGTCTAAACAAGAAGGAGCTGTCTCGCCTGCAGCTAGTGCAAAATTCTGCAGCAAGAATTCTGACCCGCTCTAATAGGAGGTCACACATAACCCCTATTCTAAAAGCTCTTCATTGGCTGCCAGTTTCCTTTAGGATCAATTTTAAAATTCTGGTTTTAACTTTCAGAGCTTTGCATGGTCAGGCTCCACCGTACATCAGCGATCTGATCCAGCCCTACACCCCAGCTCGGGCTCTGAGGTCTGTGGATCAGAATCTGCTGATGGTTCCTCGGACTCGCTTCCGGACCAGAGGAGACCGATCCTTCCAGGCCGTTGCTCCCAGGCTTTGGAACGATCTTCCGCTCTCTCTGCGTTCCACGGAGTCTGTTGACTCCTTCAAAAGGCAATTAAAGACCTTTTTATTTGTGCAGGCTTTTGCCTAATTGTCTTGGAGCTGGTATGATCGTAAATGTGTTGTCTTGGCCTTTTAATCTTAAATTTGTATGCATCTCTAACTGTGTTTTTATTTTTTAACTGTGTTCTTATTTTTTAACTGTGTTTTATTTTATTTTTAACTGTGTTCTTATTTTTTAACTGTGTTTTATTTTTAACTGTGTTTTTATTTTTATTAATTGTGAAGCGCTCTGTGACCATGGTCTGTGAAGGGCGCTGTATAAATAAAGTTTACTTACTTACTTACTTACTTACTCTTAAATAAAACTCTTATGAGGAATCTTTGTGGTTATCGTTATTATGTTTGTCCAAACAAATGTACCTTTAGTGGTACCAGGCATTAAAATGAACAAGAAACTGAAGAAAACAAGGGTGGTCTAATAATTTTTTCCATGACTGTATAATCACAGTAAATAAAATGTCACTGAATTATTGCACAGCAGCTCTTAGTTCAGTTTCTTAAGATACATTTATGAGGTTGTTAGGTACTTTATAACACTCCACGTTATAAATGATCTTCTCTGAAGGCTAAAAAACGGTCCTGGACTTTCTAAAAAAGTAAAAACTGTTCATTAAAAAGCTCCAGTTTAACACTCATTCAGGAGTTAAATCAGTCCACCAGCTAACGAGCTTCATCCGAGGCCTCATCATCCCGGTTATAGAGGTGGAAGACGGCGGCGTTGTTGGAAACTGCACAGCAAATTGAGAAGAGTTGTATTTCTGGTGTTGGTGAAATCTAAGCAAAAGCAGAGTTAATTCCACTCTGAATAGAGTCAAATCCCTTATATGTAACTCTAAGTTTACGAATAGTTGGAGTCAAAACAAAGTGTCTTCAGATCAAATCTGTAAGTGTCATTGTAGTAACATCAACTCTGAACAACTCTTAACTCCAAACATGGATGTGACACTTCAGGTGTAAATCAGGCCCCGCCCCCACCGTGCTACACAGGTACAGGAGCTAAATACCTGAGGAGCCTCTCGTTCAGCTGTGTGTTTCACCGCGGTTTTATGTTGACATTGTTCGATAAGTAAAATGAGCTAACTTTATGTTCGCGTTAGGTTTTGATATTTATATTACCCCTCTGGCACCTGGTCTGTCTTCAACGGCGAGACACTCACGGTAAAGTTATGTCGCCACATTAGCCGCGCTAAGCAGTGATGATTTTAGTTCGTCATTTGGTTCGCTAAAACTTGTAATTTGATGGTAAAAACGTTTTAGACCGTATTTTTGTTGTGTTGTTAACTCGACTAAGTAAGCTAACGCTGAATAAGAATCGGTTGTGGAGCTGTTAGCATTATGTTAGTGTTACCATTAAGTTAGCTAACGACGAATTGTGTCCGATAAAGTGTTTTAAATGTTCATTTGTGGTGCATGTTTGAAATAAATGAGCTTCAACTAAACATGATGGCAATTATTTTTAGCAAACCTTATTTTCTAAGTATTTTTTTTAGTAATTCAGAAGAGCTAATTTTACACCTTAGAGTGTTAAAATGACTGTAACACTTGTATAGTTAACCAACAATCCCGAAAGAGAGTTAATGTCTAACACTACATAAAAGTGTTGAGATAAAGTAACTCTAGTTAGTGTTACAAATGTTAAATTTTAACTCCAAAAAGTGTCAATAATTACACTAAGTTAATGTTAAGGTACTAACTCTCCAAAAAAAGAGTTAAATTAACTCTTTGTGGTGTGGACCCATATAGACACTTTAAAAGTGTTGAAATCAAATCTGAGAGCGTTAATTTGAGTTTGCTGGATTTTGCTGTGTAGTGATAGAGCTTCCAACAGTCAGGTGTTTCCTGTCTCACCTGTAGCTGTGAGAAGAGATGCTCTTTGATCTCTGGTGAAGTCAGATCCTCTAACGCAGCTGCTGATCTCTTCATGTTGTCATTGTCGGCGCTGAAACGTGTCATTCACCTGTTTAATCCCTTTATCTCCAACCGGCAGGGTGTGATTTCACACAACAATGCAAACGTCCCAAATCCCCCGCTTGAGCTGTGAACGATCTGAATTTACACACCTGCCGCTGCTCAACCGTGGGCGGCTCTAAAAAAAGAAAAAAAACCTCCTTTGTTCAGTTTTGAATGCTTAACAAAATTCAATCTTTGACACGTTATCTGCCTACGCTCTTCTTCTGGTCTTATGTCTGACAGCTGCTGGAGGGAAACGAGGCCGTCGAGGTTTCATCTGTCATCTGGTCAGAAAAACTGCGTTTAAACCGAACCAGGCTCATCTTCACAGGTTTATATCTGATGTCACAGAAAAGGCAGATTTTAAACGATGAAAACGACGCCAGATGTTTCCTGGAGCTCTGCCGTCTCCTCCCTCCGTCATGGCGGTCCGCAGCGAGACGGCGCTGCTTCCACCAGAGTCACGTGTAACGACCCGCCTGGGACGTGATTCATTACGGAAAGGTCAGGAGGTCACGGTGACTTCAACGTCTCGGCGCCGTGAGTGAAAAATCACTGTCTTCACGCATGACGGAAGAGGTTGAGCCGAGGTCAGGATGGTCTGCAGTCACGTCCTCCTCAGGTTATGATGTCATCACCAGCAGCGCGATTTTCATGCAGAACAATCAATCAAACATGGCAACGCGGCTGTCGCTGCTGTCACGCTAACAATTACATCATCAAACGTTTAAAACAAGCAGGAAGATGAGAGCTACAGTTACCCAGAGCTGGAGGAGCGACCTGACTGCTGGGGGGGGAATGAAATATTGAAATGGGGGGAAAAAACATTTGCACCTTAAGGACCTGTTTTTCATTATATTTTTAATCTACTGTAGAGCAGTGATTCCCAAAGTGTGGGCCACGGCCTCCTGGTGGGCCGTCAAGGTACTGCGGGTGGGCCGTGAGAGGTTAATAAAATTAAACAAATATGTTTTAAATCCTCGATCTTTTTCAAATATGTTTTTAATTACTGTAAAATATTCATGACATGATTAAAACAAACATTAAAAGCAATAAAACAAACCAGTTAAGTGTTATTCTGCTGTCATCTTAACTTAATATGACAAGTGTCACCTTATTTGTTGTCCCCTTACATTAATATCGGATCATGGTTCCTGGTCCTGTATGTTGATCACAGTTGTGATTAAAGGTTTCGGTGGGCTGAGGAGATTTTTCACGTTTCAAATTGGTCCTTGGTATTCTGTAGTTTGGGAACGGCTGCTGTAGAGAGAAGCTGAAACGGAAATTACAGTTTTACATGGAGCTGTCCCTTCAATGCTAATGCTAATGCTAATGTGAACCCTGGTTGGTTCAGGATTCTGAATTGGACCAATAGTTTTCAACAGTTAAAATGGATAAAATAATTGCCGTTTGTGGTGGTGTAGTATATGGGCAGTGGTGATCACTTTGACAAATAATTGCTCGCAGCAACATTAAAAAAGAATTTTTTAAAAAAAGAACTAGTTCATTTTTTGAAATGGTGAACTGAACTAGTTCATTTTAATTTCTGTGAACTATGAACTGAACTAGCTCGTGTAGAAAGTGAACTTGCCCAACACCGTCTGTCCGTCACCGACAGATAACGTTCTCAACGTTTGCACTTTGTCCGGCGAGTCGTCGTAAATGGAGAGAAAAAAAACGATAAAAAGAGTGGAAATGAAACAAAACATTTGAGTATAAAACAGGAATTCACAGTCGGGGGGCTCCGGGGAAAAGGCCAGATGAACACAAATTGACTTTCTCTGTTATTTCTTTTTTACACTTCAAAGTAGCAACAACTGCAGAAGTACGACAGGAGCACAAACGTCCCCGAGGCCTCGAAGCGCAGAGCTTTTAAAAGAAAGATCAATAGTAATGTGCAGGCTGTTAAGAGGAGTCCTGAAGTGGTGTTTGGTGCCATCTGAAGAACTTGGACGGTTCATTTTAGTCACATTAACATCAAACTGGCACATCTGTCTGTTAGATATGAGCTCAGAGAAGTAAATAATCTAAACTCATTCCTGTTACCTAAACTGTGTAACAGAGGAACAGCAGGTTTAAGTTGGAGGATATAACACATTTTAAGTGGCAGAATAAAAGCCTGGAAGTCTGTGAAGACATGAATCTCAGTAGGAGGAGATCTACTCATCTACCCATCTGTCCTGGAGAGGACTGGAGCGTTTCAGCGCTGCTGCTGAAGCTCTGACGGGATCTAACGGGATCTAACGGGCCTGCAGTCGCCCGTCTGTGGAGCAGACGCCCGTGACGAGGCACATTTGTCACGTAGCAGACCCGACGGCAGCGTCACGTCCCACAGGTGAGGGACCGGCAGTCACGTGACTCGCTCCAGGTTTGGCTAAAACCGAACCGGACAAGTTTTAGTGCCGTTCAAAGATAGTTTGGTATCTCAAACCATTAAAGAACAAACTATCATTTCATTTCTCTCCGACTTTTAAAAGACACAATGATTCATAAAACACGCTCAGATCTGGTGTGTAGGAAGGTGTGAATGAGACTGAAGGGCTGCTGGTTCAGACTCTCAGACTCATGGAGTTCAGGCTGAAGGACTCCAGTCAGGAGAAATAAAACCATCCAGACAGGAAAAAACCAGTCCAACCCCACAGAGAGACGTGTTTCTGAGCAGCTACTGCAGCTCAACGTCCGTCTGAAGCGTCTTACTGGGAGGATCCGTTACAGTTTCACTTTCATGCAACTTTTAAGTGTGAAACAAATCAAGGAAAAGCAGGCGAAGATGACAAAAACCCACAGAGGACGAAAAGAAAATGAAGACCAAAGAAGGCAGGCGGGTTGTCGGACCCTGAACAGGAGAAGCTGAAGAGACGAGAAGATGATTTCTGCTTCAGCAGGACAGAAAAATAATAAATAAATACGAACGAAAGGAGCACAAATGAAAGAAAAAGAACTAAAACAAAACACAAAACAGGAGTCCAAACTACAAAAGGCTGAAACGTAACAAGCAAGAAGACAACCATCATCTAAACCACATGTGTCAAACACAAGGCCCGCGGGCCAAATGTGGCCCGCCACATCATTTATGTGGCCCTCGAGTGCTTGTGCACTATTGGCTTAAATTTTAAACCAATATTTTAAGACTTAAATTAAGCTTACGTCGCTTTAAAGCGCATGTTGACAATAAACTACATCTCCCATAATGCATTTCATCGTTACCCACAATGATAACAGTATATCACCATGAGCAAGAACTCAAGACCATTTTCAGCAGAGGGGAACCCTCAGGGCCTTCTACGCCTTCAGAGAAGGCCTTAAAAAATCAAAAAATATGAGTATCAAATTATATATAGATTATATATATAAAATTTAATTTAATACAATATATTTAATAAATTTTCTCTCATTTATGTTCTAAAGTTAAGTTTACTGTCAAGTTCATATCAGCAATGAAAGGGTTACTGTCCTGAAACATGTTATCCAATCAGAATCGTCTGTCTTCATCAATGTCCGGTTAGCTGGCTCATTAATTGGTTAGGACTTCATGAATCCCGGGGAAGGCCAAGCTATGTGTTTTGGTTTGGAGAGTGATGGGAAAATTGACCAATCACGATTTGATTTTAAGTGGGCGGGACGAAAAAAAAAGATTGTAGGCCTTCATGAAGTCCAAACAGCGGGCAGATTCTTTTGGAGCTCAATTCAAAGGACAAACTTTATGACGCTGCCATCGCCCACTTCACAAATAAAGACAGATGAATGGATTTCATTTTCATGTAAGGTAGGCCTATGTTACAAGCCACCTTGATTATTATTTTGAGTGATTAAATCGGGCCAAGTGGACATTCAGTTATTTGTATTCATAGGTGGAAATCCCGGGGGGGACACAGGGGACGTGTCCCCCCCTTCCATAAAGTTGTCCCCCCCCAAAAATCATTGTAAGCACACAAAAACAATTGAATAATAATATAGTCATGTTCAATAAAAGTACAACACAAACGCTGCAAATTATAAACGTAAAACCCCCCCTTTTTTTTTATTGTTGAAACATTGCGACCCCCCTAATTCTCAAAGTGGTTTAGTCCACATGCTGTTTCTAACGGGCGGGGCTGCCGGCAGCTCCGTGTGTCAGCGAGTGTGTCATTTAAATGTAGAAGGGATTTTTAATTGTATTTTATTTTTGCATTTTTAGGTTGCCATATTTAATGGCGTAGTTGTGATATGTTGTTGTATTTTGTTTGTCAAAAAATACAACACTACAATATAATAATACCAGCTAATACCATTGTTGATTTTTCAGTTTGAACATTGAAAAACCTGTATACAGGTAGAATATGCACTGATACACAACAATGCTACAACTACTATTATTACTTTTTCTAACATTCAACAGGCTGTGGGCTCAACCCTGCAAGGTTAGTTCCAAAGGAGCAGGAGAGAGAGAGGGAGAGAATTTTTTCTGTCTGTTCTGTCTGTCTGTGGAAGCTATGAAAATTGTGACTTTTGACATCAGTACCTCTTAATGCGCCATGCCTGATTACACATGAAGAGGTATTTGCACTTCAATCGAGCTTAAAAAAATCTTTTTATTACCAGCTTTGTGTAACTTTTGCTATATTGTGCATTTGAAATTGTTTACTTTGAGGATGCTCATGAATTTATTTGTCAATGTGTGTATGGCTTGTTGTGCGCCGTGTTTTATAGCGCTGTCTGTGGTGATGAAATGAGCCTCGGTGTCGGTGTCAGCAGCGTTATGGGGGTGACGTTCTGGGTGACCTCATTTTATATTTCCAGATTTTGGCTTATGTTTATTTAATGTTGCCTAAATAGTCTCCAGTTTTATGAAGTTACTGTTGAGAAAGTTTCTTGTTGCGGAGAATGTTATGTTATGGTCTATTTGTTTACATCCTTGTCATCATTAATTAAAGGATTGCAGTTGTTAAACGCTTTGAATTCATCGTATTCTCTTTTTTCCGTGATGATTTCTCTTCTCGGCAGTGAGGGCCGAGGTGAAGGCCCAGCTGTAGTGCTCACGGTTCGCCACTGATTTTCAGAACTGATAGATTTCAGAAAAAACTCTACAAACTTATCCCAACATGTCAAAGAAAATAAAAATTGATGCACAAGGAAGTTTAATCAACAACGAGAAAAACAAATTCAAGTTTATATCTCAAGGTGAAAAAACAGTTTGTCTTTTGTGTTATGAGGCGGTGTCAGTCGTGAAAGAGTTTAATCTACGTCGGCATTTTGACAGAAAACATGGAAATAAATACAGAATCCGTTATTTAACAATATAATAAGGTGTAGTTTAATATATTTTGATTTACATTCTTGCTGTTAATCAGGCCCTTCAACCCTGATGCTGATGTGGCCCTCAGTAAAAATGAGTCTGACCCCTCTGATATAAACACGTTTATTCCTCCAGTCATCCGTCTCTTCAGAGGACTTTCTCATCTGTTTCCCTTCCCTCAGTCGTTTCCCGCCTGTTCTGCTCCTCTGTTGCTAAATAAAGAAGTGTTTGGATTAGTTTTCAGTCATTATTTATTCAGGGAGCTTTCACCGAAGGAGAAATGATTCCTTTGTTCTGAAACGCTTCCCTCCAACAGCTGAAGTCAACCAGAACCAACAGGCTTCCTGTCTTTGGACCAGATAAACCTGAAGTCAACCAGCACCAACGGGCTTCCTGTCTTTGGACCAGATAAACCTGAAGTCAACCAGCACCAACGGGCTTCCAGTCTTTGGACCTGATAAACCTGAAGTCAACCAGAACCAACGGGCTTCCTGTCTTTGGACCAGATAAACCTGAAGTCAACCAGCACCAACAGGCTTCCTGTCTTTGGACCAGATAAACCTGAAGTCAACCAGAACCAACAGGCTTCCTGTCTTTGGACCAGATAAACCTGAAGTCAACCAGCACCAACAGGCTTCCTGTCTTTGGACCAGATAAACCTGAAGTCAACCAGCACCAACGGGCTTCCTGTCTTTGGACCTGATAAACCTGAAGTCAACCAGCACCAACGGGCTTCCTGTCTTTGGACCAGATAAACCTGAAGTCAACCAGCACCAACAGGCTTCCTGTCTTTGGACCAGATAAACCTGAAGTCAACCAGCACCAACAGGCTTCCTGTCTTTGGACCAGATAAACCTGAAGTCAACCAGCACCAACGGGCTTCCTGTCTTTGGACCAGATAAACCTGAAGTCAACCAGAACCAACAGGCTTCCTGTCTTTGGACCAGATAAACCTGAAGTCAACCAGAACCAACAGACTTCCTGTCTTTGGACCAGATAAAGCTGAAGTCAACCAGCACCAACGGGCTTCCTGTCTTTGGACCTGATAAACCTGAACTCAACCAGCACCAACAGGCTTCCTGTCTTTGGACCAGATAAACCAGAAGTCAACCAGAACCAACGGGCTTCCTTTCTTTGGACCAGATAAACCTGAAGTCAACCAGCACCAACAGGTTTCCTGTCTTTGGACCTGATAAACCTGAAGTCAACCAGAACCAACGGGCTTCCTTTCTTTGGACCAGATAAACCTGAAGTCAACCAGCACCAACAGGTTTCCAGTCTTTGGACCAGATAAACCTGAAGTCAACCAGCACCAACGGGCTTCCTGTCTTTGGACCAGATGAAGCTGAAGTTAACCAGAACCAACAGGCTTCCTGTCTTTGGACCTGATAAACCTGAAGTCAACCAGCACCAACGGGCTTCCTGTCTTTGGACCAGATAAACTTGAAGTCAACCAGCACCAACGGGCTTCCTCTCTTTGGACCAGATAAACCTGAAGTCAACCAGAACCAACGGGCTTCCTTTCTTTGGACCAGATAAACCTGAAGTCAACCAGCACCAACGGGCTTCCTGTCTTTGGACCTGATAAACCTGAAGTCAACCAGCACCAACGGGCTTCCTCTCTTTGGACCAGATAAACCTGAAGTCAACCAGAACCAACGGGCTTCCTTTCTTTGGACCAGATAAACCTGAAGTCAACCAGCACCAACAGGTTTCCTGTCTTTGGACCAGATAAACCAGATGACTGGATGCTGTTGCGTCAGTCTGGTGCTTTTATATGACAGCTGAAATAAAGACGTTTTAACTCCAACAGCTGTACAGCTGCTGATGTTCATAACTCTGGATTCGATCATCTCTCCAGAATATTCAACCCGCCTGATAAGGAAGGAATATTGTGACAGTTCAGCTCGTTTTAGCTCTGAAAGTTTTCAACTGGTCTTTGTTGAGATGAAAAGAAGGAGGAAGAAATGAAGGAAGGAAGAAATGAAGGAGGGAAGAATGAAGGAGGGAAGACACGAAGGAGGGAAGAAATGAAAGAGGGAAGACATCAAAGAGGGAAGACATGAAGGAGGGAAGAAATGAAGGAAGGAAGAAATGAAGGAAGAAATGAAGGAAGGACATGAAGGAGGGAAGAAATGAAGGAAGGAAAACATGAAGGAGGGAAGACATGAAGGAGGAGGGAAGACATGAAGGAGGGAAAAATGAAGGAGGGAAGATATGAAGGAGGGAATAAATGAAGGAGGGAAGACATGAAGGAGGGAATAAATGAAGGAGGGAAGACATGGAGGGAAAATGATCAAAACATGGGGGACCAGGGGGAGGAGTCATAAAGACACAGGAGGCAGCAGAGAGAGATGGAAGAAATGAGTGGGGGTGGGGGGGGGGGGTGATGAATAATTTAGTCTCTCCATCCCCCCCTCTCCTCCTCCCCACTGAATTGGTGATGCTACAAAGATAGATGGATGAGGAGAGGAGAGGAAAGGAGAGGAGGAAGAAGACGAAGAGCTGAAATGAAAGGAGAGGGAGAACGAAAGTGGAGGGGGGGAAGAAAGTCGGAGGAAAGGAGGCAAGGAGGTTAGGGAGGATATCAAAGGAGCGGTGTGACGTCAGTCATTTGACTTGATGAAGTTGTGTGTGCGCGCGCGCGCTGTCATCTCAGCATTCAGCAGGTGTTCGCTCCTGTCGGAGACCCACCTGCGTCACTAATCGCTCGTTACCAAGGTAACAGTGGACTTCCCCGCGTCCGCGCTGGTGTGAGTGTGCGTGCGCGCGTGTGGGCGGTGTCTGAGCGTGAATTATGACTCATCCTGCTCACCTCAGAGCGGCTGTCCTCGGTCCTGTCTGGGGAACCCCCCCCCCCCCCCTCCCTCACACACACACACACCTGCTGCCTCCCAGCCTCCATCATCATCATCTTCATCACCTCCAGCTCCTCTCTAAATGTTTAAAGCTCCTTCATGTCACATTCAGCCGCAGCTTTGATCAGAGCAGAACCGGAAGACGTCATTTATCACGAGCTGCCATCGTCTCCGTGACTCACCAGGCGGAGAAAAGAGCGCCACCTGCAGAGATGATGTTTTATTGACGAGCGGAGCCTTTTCTCCTGCTTCTCTTTCACAAATTAGATTATACATGACTTTAATAAACATGAACATTACTTTAACCATCGCTGCTACACACATGTCGATATTTGGTTTTAAAAGCAGGTTTTTGTTAAAAAAAAAAAAAAAAAAAAAAAAAAAAAAAAGCAGATGCAGTATTTGTAGCGCCATCATGAATCTTCGGATCAAAATACTGATCAAGTCAATAAAAAAATAAAGAAAAAAGTGTGACGTGCAGTTTAGGAACAAGATAACCTGATTTCCAGCCGGCGTGGATCTTCCTCTGCACATCTGTCACAGCTCAACCAGGGAAAAGTTATTTAATTAAAAGCTTGTAAAAGGCTTTTTGTTGACTACTGAGACTCTTGTGATTCTTATTTGGGAGAAACTTTCACTTTTTCAGGCTTATCCACAGTTTATGGTTGAGGTGCAGGTCAGGCAACATTTTTAAATTTTCTCTCTTTTTTTTTATTTATTCAAAGTGTGAAGTTTGCTCCTATAATTGACTGTTTTTTATTCATGTTTTTTTCTGCTGACTGCAGCTAAAACAGCTACTAGCTGTCTCTCTCTCTATTCATGAACCCCTTTCTTCTTCAAAAACGTCTAAACTCATAAAGCTTTCCTTTGGGGGTGTCTGTGTTCTGAAAACTCTCCTGTGCTTCATTTCTCCTTTTTGGAGCCTTGAAATGTCACCGACAGGCTTCAGTGTATCTATGAACTCTTTAATATAATGCTTCTGTTCAGAAACAAACCTCACAAACAACAAACTCAGGGACAGAAATGTGTCTTCTAGGTTTGAAGCTGGATGTGTTTGACAGCCCAGATGGACATACTGGCTGGGTATTTTGGCTTTTTTTAAAGTTATAAAATTAAATAAATAATTTTAAAATGTCCTAAGGATTAAAGTCTAATCAAGTATGGAATCAAAAGTCTAAATTCTAGTTATTCTTCCAGCAGGGTTTGACAGATGTACAGATGCGTGAAGAGAGCAGACTGCGCTGCTCCCGTCCATCCTTAGAGGGCGCTGTTGCCTCTGAACAGACCATCACTGCTTCTGAATCACAGAAAACGAGGTGTGAAGAAAATCTTCAAATATAATACAGCAGAACATTTTGAGGGACTCTGTAAATAAAAAAAATCCTTTATCACTCATGCAGAGTGTTGCATATTTCAGTATTTTGTGAGTGTCCTCTTGTGGTTTCTGCATTTTTGTCTGTTTCCTTTCAAATCATGTTCCCTGAAGCAGAAAAAATCTGGGTTGGCCAGAGATTTTCCTTTGAGCGGGTGGATGCTGCGATGGGGGGTGCAGCGAGTTTTCCTTTTGAAGTTTAAGAGCTGTGTCTCGCCCTTCTGGGTTGCTCTAAAAAGGAGCCAAAGAAATGAATTTTAATGCAAATGTAGCTTTGATTTATTCATAACTCCTTCAGCAGGACTGACCTGGATAAAAATGTGAACGCTTTCCCTCCGCGCACACATCTACACCAGAAAACATCAACAAGCAGATTTATTTGTTCCCTTTTTTTCCTGTCTGCTGTCTGAAAACAAGCAAGAGAAAGATATATTCAGATTGTGAAGCTTTAATGTCAAGAATTGTTGCTGATTCTGGGTTTTCCTGCTGAAACAGAACAGAAGGAAGGTTTTTGAGCTGATGACATCACAGGCCTGACCATGGCAAAATATATGATTAAGAGACGCTAAAAACACACGATGATGGACTATTTCCAGTTTTCATGGGGAAAAAAAGATGTCATATTCAAAACTTAATTTTATTTTAGAGCATAAATGTGAAAAGGTTTTCAATAGTCACTGAATCTTTTATCTTAGTGTTACTTATCCTGCACTAATAGACAGAACGAGACAGTAAACTTGATTTAAATGTTATTTACTGTTAACTGTGGTTCATTCTCTTAGACGTGCTCTGCTGCCACCTAGTGGGAATGAGAACAGACCTAAATGTTTCTGTGATACCCCAGGGGAACAAAAAAAAGAAAAAAAAAGATATTAAAACACACAGATGGGCAGAGAAAGAATTATACCTCACAGAGATGCTGTCCGCTGTCCAAGGTGCTGAAATAATTCAGCTCAACTACATCAGACGGCTCATATCCAATAGCTTCTGTTTCACCCATCACCCTCTAGTCTTTACATCCAATAAACATTAACAAAGACCCCTAAGCATTAATAATAGCAATTTAATTTTCTTTAAAATAAAGAAATTTCAGATGAATGAATGCAGGTGAAAACGACATGCAACACATGAAACTAACATCAGTTCATAAATGTTTTAATGTCAGTGTGATAGTAATCTTCCTCTTCCTCTTCTATCATGTCTTTTTACTTTTGACACTGGCAGTCAAACTTCCTTTTGTGTTGCTTTTTGTGTAAATGTCAAGGTCAGGATTTACCTTCCTACTGAAAGAAGTCTCAGGGCTTCAGTTGATGAAATGTTTCTTCATGATGAGACAGAATTTCTGTCCTTCATGGAACTCTAGTTTCATTATTTATTGAAAGGATGGAGAGATTAGCGGAGGATTTGGGATCTTTTATTACAGAAGAAAGGGACAAAACTTGAGTCCACCTTGTTCCAATAACAACTTCAAAGAGATGGCTGACCTACTTCCGGCAGACCAGGTCACGCTGACTGATCAAATTCAGAACTAAGAACGTGGCTTTTTAAATAATATTAGCTGCCTGATAGAATTAGCAACATAGAATGTGAATAATGTCTGAACACCGTAGCTTCACCTGTTCAAGCCTGTTACGTGACAGAAGAATAGAGAGCAGTTTTTTTCCAGACAGGTATGAGCTCACAGGTGAAGGATAGAGGCACGTGCGCCGTCGGCAGACCAGACACGAGGCCGCGCTGCAGCTAATCAGTCCATCAATCGAGCCCAGCTCGTGCATTTTTAAACCGTTTATGCAGACGGCGTCCATGAGCTGAATACAGACGGCGGGAACGTGCACGTGCAGGTGAGCTGATAGATGGAGGTGAAACAGCAGAACAAAGGTTCCCGCCGCCCTGAAAGCTCCCAGCTCACCTGGTTACACCAGTTATTCTCTTAATTTACATGTTTTTCCAAGATGTCGACTGACTTTGTGGCCAATGTCATTTATGTATATTTGTCTGTTTTTGTGATTTTTTGTTTTATTTCGATTATTTTTCGTCTGTTGGTGGTATTCTGTTTAATTTTTGGTTTTTATATGTTTTATATGTCATATCCAGAACATGTTCAGTAAACATCCACGGGTCATTTAGAGATTAATTCTCAGACTTTGATCGTAATGACTTTAGATTACGTGCATAAAGGATGATATTTAAAGATATTTAAAAGCAAAGGGAACGAATAATAAGTCTAAATAGGCTTTTGTAAAATATTTTATTTGAATTTGATGTCGCGACCCCCCCCCCCCTCATAACCAGTTGATTTGAGCGCGTGTGTGGCTGCTGGCTGGGCGCGTGGTTCCAGCAGTTGTGTGTCACTTCATCGCCACAACCAATAAACAAACGAGCATCCGGTTCTCCCTTTCAAAATAAAAGAAAGCAGTTTACGTGAAGTATAAAAAAAATAACTTTTTAAAAATAAAAAATAGAACTTTTGAGAACGTTTTCGCCGCCAGACTCACCTGTAACCTGTCTTGATAAGAAACTGACAATTTAACAGGATCAACGTAAAATGTCGTCGTGTAAAAGCTTCAGGATCTTAAAGGTGTAAAGTTTAATCATTCATCCATTTTCCAAACAGCTCATATCTTGTTCAGAGTCGTGGAGATGTGGGAGGAGCCAGTGATCAGGTCCTGGGTCCCAGTAACCACGTCAGGCCCTAGTAACTGGTCCCAGTAACCACGTCAGGCCCCAGTAACTGGTCCCAGTAACCCCACTGGAGCCTGGAACCCTGTCAGGCCCTAGTAACTGGTCCCAGTAACCCCACTGGGGCCTGGAACCCTGTCAAACCCTAGTAACTGGTCCCAGTAACCCTGTCAGGCCCCAGTAACTGGTCCCAGTAACCCCACTGGGGCCTGGAACCCTGTCAGGCTCTAGTAACTGGTCCCAGTAACCCCACTGGGGCCTGGAACCCTGTCAGGCTCTAGTAACTGGTCCCAGTAACCCCACTGGGGCCTGGAACCCTGTCAGGCCCTAGTAACTGGTCCCAGTAACCCCACTGGGGCCTGGAACCCTGGTCAGTAACCCTGTCAGGCCCTAGTAACTGGTCCCAGTAACCCCACTGGGGCCTGGAACCCTGTCAGGCCCTAGTAACTGGTCCCAGTAACCCCACTGGGGCCTGGAACCCTGTCAGGCCCTAGTAACTGGTCCCAGTAACCCCACTGGGGCCTGGAACCCTGTCAGGCTCTAGTAACTGGTCCCAGTAACCCCACTGGGGCCTGGAACCCTGTCAGGCTCTAGTAACTGGTCCCAGTAACTGGTCCCAGTAACCCCACTGGGGCCTGGAACCCTGTCAGGCTCTAGTAACTGGTCCCAGTAACTAGTCCCAGTAACCCCACTGGGGCCTGGAACCCTGTCAGGCTCTAGTAACTGGTCCCAGTAACCCCACTGGGGCCTGGAACCCTGTCAGGCTCTAGTAACTGGTCCCAGTAACCCACTGGGGCCTGGAACCCCGTGAGGCCCTAGTAACTGATCCCAGGAACTGGCGCCCAGTAACTGGTCCCAGTAACTCCACTGGGGCCTGGAACCCTGTCAGGCCCCAGTAACTGGTCCCAGTAACCCCACTGGGGCCTGGAACCCTGTCAGGTCCTAGTAACTGGTCCCAGTAACTAGTCCCAGTAACTCCACTGGGGCCTGGAACCCTGTCAGGCCCCAGTAACTGGTCCCAGTAACCCCACTGGGGCCTGGAACCCTGTCAGGCCCCAGTAACTGGTCCCAGTAACCCCACTGGGGCCTGGAACCCTGTCAGGCTCTAGTAACTGGTCCCAGTAACCCCACTGGGGCCTGGAACCCTGTCAGGCCCTAGTAACTGGTCCCAGAAACTGATCCCAGTAACCCCACTGGTCCAGGAGAGTGTGATACTGGGAACAGCTGGTTGCACAGAAGCCTCGGGTTCTGGGAGCTCTGGTATAAATCCAGATTAATTTATGAGTCTACTGAGCTTTTACTTTGAAAGTCCAGCCGAGCCGTTTCCGCTGATGAACGGACTCCGTCTCGTGCGCTTGACTCAACCGGAGCGGCTGGCGGTGGCTCGCGCGCCTCCCGCTCCAGTCAGCGGGATACAAACGGACGCAACTGTTTCTGAGGCGTCGCACTTTTATTTCCCGTCCTGATATTTCCCGCCAGCCGCGCGCGCGGACCATGGGCGCTGAGAGCGGCAGCGCGGCTCCGGTAAACGCGGCTGCAGGAGCCGCTCCGTGACGGCTGCTGTTACCTGACAGACAGACCGGTGAGACGTGACGGACAGGTAAGACCGCCGCGCGTCTCACACGCACGTCCCGAGGATTGACGCGCGAGGGGGAAAACAGCGGGACGTGAAGTGTTTATTCTGGACTTTTAGCCGCGTCGTGGAGGAAGTCCGGGGCTGCCGTAGCGGCGGAGCGGCGGAGCGGCGGCTGGAGGCTCGCGGCTGATCCCGTCTGCGCTCCGGTGGACGCGGAAGAGACCGGAGACGCGGACGGAGACGCGGCTGCCTCTGTGACGGAGACATGGCAGCGGCCATCGCCAGCGGTCTGATCCGGCAGAAGCGACAGGCGCGCGAGCAACACGCCCACCGACCGACGACGCACCGGCGGCGGAAGAGCCCCGGTAAAAAGCAGGGGCTGTGCAACGGAAACCTGGTCGACATCTTCTCCAAAGTCCGGATATTCGGTCTGAAGAAGAGGAGGC
Organism: Hirundichthys speculiger; assembly: GCA_018398805.1. Taxonomy (NCBI): domain Eukaryota; kingdom Metazoa; phylum Chordata; class Actinopteri; order Beloniformes; family Exocoetidae; genus Hirundichthys; species Hirundichthys speculiger. The sequence goes on along the minus strand of JAGFBZ010000781.1, from coordinate 274,630 downwards.
TACGGAGGCAAGGTGGGGGTTCGGGGGGGGGGGGGGGGGGGGGGGGGGGGGGGGGGCTCACACGCGCTCCACATAGAAAAACGCACACTTTTACGCACGGCGAATGTAGTTGGCGTTCACGCCCTTGGCGGCGCACGCTCGCGCACACGAGCCTGACGTGCATGAAGACAGACTCGGCCTGTCTCTGATCTCTGTGGTGACACGCGCAGACAGACACGCGCGCGTTGTCGTGTCTCGTAGTGGTTCAGTAGTTTCCAGGTTCATCCATTACTGAAGCCCCTGGTCCAGTCTGATCTGGTCCGGTCTGGTCTCTCTGGTCTGGTCCGGTCTGGTCCGGTCTGGTCTGGTCCGGTCTGGTCTGGTCTGGTCCGGTCTGGTCCGGTCCAGTCTGGTCTGGTCTGGTCTCTCTGGTCTGGTCTGGTCCGGTCTGTCCGGTCTGGTCTCTGGTCTGGTCTGGTCTCTCTGGTCCGGTCTGGTCTGGTCTGGTCCGGTCCGGTCTCTCTGGTCTGGTCCGGTCTGTCTGGTCCAGTCCGGTCTGGTCTCTCTGGTCTGGTCCGGTCTGTCTGGTCCGGTCCGGTCTGGTCTGTCTGGTCTGGTCTGGTCTGGTCTGGTCCGGTCCACTCTGGTCTGTCTGGTCTGGTCCGGTCTCTCTGGTCTGGTCCGGTCCGGTCTCTCTGGTCTGGTCTGGTCCAGTCTGGTCCGGTCTGGTCTGGTCTGGTCTGGTCCGGTCCGGTCCGGTCTGGTCCGGTCTGGTCTGTCTGGTCTCTCTGGTCTGGTCCGGTCCGGTCCAGTCTGGTCTGTCTGGTCTGGTCTGGTCTGGTCTGGTCTGGTCGGTCGTCTGTCGGTTGGTCTGGTCTGGTCTGGTGGTCCGGTATGGTCTGGTCTGGTCTGTCTGGTCTGGTCTGGTCTGGTCTGGTCCGGTTTGGTCCGGTCCAGTCTGGTCTGGTCCGGTCCGGTCCGGTCGCTCTGGTCTGGTCTGGTATGGTCCGATCTGATCTAGTCCGGTCTGGTCTGGTCTGGTCTGGTCCGGTCTGGTCTGGTCTGGTCTGATCTGGTCTGATCTGGTCCGGTTTGGTCCGGTCCAGTCTGGTCTGGTCTGGTCTGGTCTGGTCTGGTCCAGTCTTCCCTCTGTTCCCGCCTCTCTGGATCCTCACGCTCTCATTCCATCTCCTGATTCAGACCAGAATTCACCTGAACGCAGATCAAAACACGACGACGACAACAACTGAACGTCTCCACATCATTTCCTCTAATGAAACCAGAACCAGAATTTCTTTCCTCACAAAGAAATGACATTTTTTTTTAAAGAAGTGTGAATCACATTTCAGACCCTTTCCAGTCCAGATTCCTGTTAAACGGTGGGACAGATGTCCACCAGGACAGATGTCCCTCAGGACAGATGTCCACCAGGACCCTGAGACTGATTACAGGAGCAGGAGTGAATCCAGGCTGATGAGAACGTTGGGACTGATGGACAGATGTCCACCAGGACAGATGTCCCTCAGGACAGATGTCCAGGCTGATGAGAACGTTGGGACTGAGAGATTCAGACAGAAGAAATCAGTGACGCTGTAATTGTAATCAGTTGATTGTGGATGATGGCAGCAGGTGATGGTGGATGGAGGAGAGGAGAAGAAAGGGAGATGGCAGCCGGAAATGAGAGGAGGGGAGGATGAGGGATGGAGGGATGGAGGATGAGGGATGGAGGGAGGATGATATCGGCGGACGTGTGGAGTCGTGTTGATCTGGTTTCCTCTGGTTTGGGGTTTTCTGGTAAACGTTGATTTCAGATGATCTCTGCTTTATCACCACTTATCCTCTTTTTCTCCTCTTTTATATATTTTTTTACTGCATATTTTTTTCAATTTTCTCTGCGTTTCTTTTATTTCTCTTAGCGCTTTCCCAGCTTCACATCTTTTTATTTAGGTTTTTTTGTTGCCTTTTCTCTCCGTTCCACCTTCCCGTCTTCACGTCCTATTTAGCTTCAATTCTTCCCAAATTTTGTTCCTTCCTTCTCTCCCCTTTTCTCCTTTACCCTCTTTCTTCTCCTCCTCCTCTTCCGTATCGCTTCAAAGAACTATCCTCCCTTCTCTTCATTCTAATCCCCTTCCCACCTCAGGTCTTTCCCTCCCTCCATCTTTTTTCCTTCCTTTTTAGAGCAGACATTGGCTTCCCTCTCCCACACTTTCTCTGTATTTTTGTCACCTTCCTCCCTCCTTCCCTCCTTCCCTCCTTCCCTCTCCAACAAACCCTCCCTTCTAACCCCATCCCTCCTTCCACCTTCATTTTACTTTTTTTCTCGCCACCTTTTTTTTTTTTTTCTTCACCTCCTTCGTCTGTTCTCAGCTGTGAGAGCTGCTGGTGAAGCTTGGCAACATCTCCGTCTCTGTTCTGTGTGTGAGAGAGATTTTCCATCATCGCGACCGTCGTCCAGAGGTTCAGGGAAGGAGATTCACCGACCAAACTCCCGCCGAAGCGAAGCCTTCGCCGCTCCATCAGAGACGGAGTCAAAATCTGCGTTTGAATTCGTCTGACGTTAAAAAATGAAACAAACGTGACTCAGCCTCGTTCAGGCGTCACAAGACGTCTTTCTCGTCCACAGTTTAGTTTATTTCCATCGTTTCTAATCAGACGTCTGAGCAGCAGAGGCCTTCACTGCTGTTGAACATTTTATCTTAAAGAAAAGCGGCCTTTGTTCTGCACATCTGGAGAATTTAGGACCTTCTGGCTGAATTAAAGCATAATCACTGTTGCTGTAATACTGGTTTCTGGTAGAATCAGTTTTTAAAAAAGCAGCTTTAAGAAAATTCACAGCATCTAAGTCACATCGTGAGCCGGCAGACGTTCGCTCAGACCGGAAGACTTGAGATTTACGCACCACTTTCTCACCCTGAAATATATCTGACGTCGAATTTAATACATTTTACGAAACACGTGAAATATAGAGGACATGATGTAAAAAAAATGAGAGAGAATAAATCAGGCCGAGAGCAGCTCCGTCGGTGTGAGACGAGTGTTTGGGTGGGACGTCTGTCCTCTGACACGCAGACGCTGCCGAGGTAAACTGATGTTTTCAGACTGTCATACTGCAGCAGGAGACGTCGGAGCGGTGAGTTAGAACGATATTTAACGCTTCAAAATATGGAGCTATTTATCAGAAGAGGAAACAAGAGAATATGTCTGCTGGCAAGCAGCAAAATTGTCATTTTCATTACCAATTAATATGTTAACAACATTGAAATTACTGTTTCAGCCCGGGGAGATGAACTGTCTTATTAGTCAGTTTGTAAAGTAGGAACGCTATTAATTTAGCCTTGCATATAAACACATATAATAAAACATAAAACTCAATTCAAAACTGTATTAAAGGACCTTTTGAATCATAGTCAGAAGTCCTGTCGCCTCTTAATCATATTAACGAAGCTCATTAAAGTGGTGCTTCTCTTTTGTTAGTGATAATAAGCCTGAATAAAAAAAAAAAAAAAAGCACGTAGAAACCTTTGATCTTTGTCTGTATTCTGCTTCACACAAGGCTTTGATTTGAAGTTATTTATGAGGGGTTTTTTTCTGACCAAAAATAAAACATAAATCTGTGCAGCTGGTCAGTCAGTCTGTGGTTCTGTCTGGTAATGAAGAGAATCAGGTAACTGGCCGTGGTGCTGAATGAGGTAAGTGGCCATGGTGAATCAGGTAACTGGCCGTGGTGCTGAATGAGATAACTGGCTGTGGTGCTGAATGAGGTAACTGGCCGTGGTGCTGAACCCCAACGCTCTCTAATTACTGGTTTCTTTATAATCGAAGCTATGATTATAAACTCACGAGACTTGAGACTGAGGATGTGCCGAGAGGATTTCACTATGGAGTTAATAGTTTAGAGACGCCAGAGGGCATTGAAATCCAGTTGCTGCTCCCCTTCGTTAACAGAATACCACTACACTTATTAAGGGATTTTTTTTATTAAGGACACCCCGGTGCAAACGTGCAGTCTGCTTGACATAAGAACTAACAGCGATTTGAACCTGCGCCCAAGACATAAAAATCTGACTTGGCATTTACCTGGAACATGCAGCGGAGACCGCTGACCTCCGGTCATCTGCACGTTAACCAGGAGCAACATAAGGCAGAGGCCAGGTCCGTTTCCATGTTCCTCCACGATCTCGACCCCAGGAGGAAAACAGTATGGCTCTCAGAAAAAATGGCTCTCCGCAGATTAGACCGAGCCGTGCCGTATTATTTCACATTAAAGCCATTTCTCCTGATTAATTTGATCCAGGCAGAAGCGGCTGCGTCGCTGCTTCTGATTTTCTACATGACGGGCCGGCCGTCTGTATCTGTACGTGGTGTTCCCAAGCTGTGTGATCGATGCGTCCTAATAAGCATAATCAATAGATGGCCTCAGTGTTTCCCCCAGATGTACGTTTTTTGTGACACTAAAAAGCCAACGTAATGCATAACTCAAGGCAAAGTAAAGGCAGCGCCGACTCGTACAGAGCGGAATAATAATGCCTTATTACAGTTAATTCCACTTAAGCTTTTTTAATATGTATTATTACAGACAGATATAAATCATCTTCACTCTGCAGTGTGTTTCTGTAATCACTTATCAAGCGGATCTAAATGAGAATGAGATGCGTTCAGTTGCTGCACATCGTTTCCAAACTTGAGTGCTTTTGTCTGATGAGACGCTGTGTGTGTGTGTGTGTGTGTGTGTGCGTAAAAAGGGACGATCTGTCTCGTACGAGACGCCGCCGCCGCCGCTGCTGGGATTCTTCACGGCGCTAAACTGCACATTTAGACTCAGACTGGAGCGAATTAACAGACAATGTGACACGTCAAATCCGTTTGGCAGCGCGAGCGGCTGACTGATCGAATCAGGACGTACTACGGCGAAAAACACGGCGGTGCACGTGCGTGCGTGCGTGCGTGCCCGTGGATGGGGGAATACCCCTGCTCTGGAACAGTCTGGAATCCTGAGCCTGTTGCCATGGCAACACAAGGACGGGAATTTCCCTAGTAACAGCCGTGACACGGGGATGCTGGGAAGAGCGGGAATATCACCTGGACGGCGGCGGGAGCTGCTGGTTAAACGGTTGGATGATGAAGAGACGCCAGAAACAGAAGATGAATAAATGATTGACAGTTACGGATCATTTCAGTCATTAGAGAAGGAACTTACAAATGATGTCACATGATAACATTTAACCAAGTAATTTACTGCAGCTTCTTCTTTTTTCATTTCAAATTTAATCTGACAGGATGAAAAATAATACGAAACTATTAATTTCTTATTTAAATAATAAGAATGATTTTATTACAGACACCAAAGAATAAATGCTGCTTTATTCTGATTTAGAAGAAATTATAGTTTGTTTTAAAATAATAAATCAGATTTGAAATGGTCATGATGTGAAGTATTAATATTTAAAATTAGATGTCAACTAAGAAAGAAAACATGGACTTTTTATTTATCGGATTGGTCTTCCTTCTCACTTTCTGTTCAGTGCTTTTATTCTTTTGTCCACTTTTATACAGTTACGGTGATGGATTAAAAAAAAAGAATAAAAAGAAAGGCAGAAGAAAAGAAGTAAAACTCACAGAAAAAAGAAAGTCAAAGCAGTGATTCTCAAAGTGTGGGCCGCGGCCCCCTGCTGGGCCGTCGCGGTACTGCAGGTGGGCTGTGAGAGGTCATTAAAATAAAACAAATATGTTTTAGATCCTCGATCGTTTTTTAAATATGTTTTTAATTACTATAAAATATTATCAACATGATATAAAAACATTAAGAAGTAACAAAACAAACCAGTTAAGTGTTATTCTACCGTCATCTTAACTTAATATGACAAGTGTCACCTTATTTGTTGACCCCTTACATTAATGTCAGAACGTAGCTTCTAGTCTTGAATGTTGATCACAGTTGTGATTAAAGGTTTCGGCCGTGGAGATTTTTCACATTTCAAATTGGACCTTGGTGTTCTGAAGTTTGAGAACGGCTGCCATAGAAGTCTTTATTGAAATGTTTTATTATTGCGTCAGTAAAAGTGTTAGTGAGCTTTTCTGATGGTAATTTCAGTCCGTTTAAGAGACTGAATATTAACACATTCTCATGTTCTTTTCTGTTGATTTAGAGAAACAAAACTCCCCAAAATCCTTTAAAGCAGCGTTAAATTCCTTCTGTCCCCAGACGTGGGACCATGGAGTCCTGCTCCAGCAGGGACATTGAGGACGAGGAGACTGAGAGTCTCAGGGAAATAATGACGAGTCAGAGACCAAACAGAGACTCTGTTCCTGCAGTTCCTTTGTGCTGCTTGAAGTCAGGAAGAGTTTGGAAACAACAGACCTCCTAAAACCAGTTTAGTTTGCCTCTCATTTATTCCTGCAGTTCATTTCTAGTTTCTACTTTCATGCACTTAAATCACATCTGAGATCTCAGCTGGAATTCAAGCCTCTAAAAAAACTTTTTTCTTTAATCAGTCGCACAACCTTAATATTCCCAACACTAGACAGCGCACGTGCACCGATATTAAACTGAAATGCTTCTACTTATATTTGATCATTCTGGGCTCCCAATGAGCGCAGAGATGGACGGATGCATGCGGATCGGAGGACTTCAGTTTTTAAACACGATAAAAACATTTTACACCCGTTTTACTGACGTCAGTGACGGATGAAACGTTCCGGGGACGGTAAACGGCGTTCCCAGCAGCTCTCTGAGATCACGCATCACAGCCGAGGAGACTGATGCGTGATGGATGTTGGTCTGCGTGTCGCAGCAGTGAAGCAACACAGCTGTGAAGAACAGAGACGTGGGAAGTTACAGGGGCGTGTTTGCATTTATTGATCAGGCTCAGACGGATGGATGCAGCAGATGTGGATCTAATCGGAGAAAAGCCTTTTTTTTTTCCAGACAGAACGTTAAGTGGCGCGCTGGGAATTAGTGCAGTTTGAGTGCTGGTTCCTCTTCCCTCCTTCTCCCCTGCTGCACAAGATGGATCCTTCATCCTTCACAGAGATGGAAAACACCCCCCCCCCCCCCCCCTCACACAATCACGCTGTTGAAAAACTGGGTCAGTGTCAGATTTCCTCCCTTTTTTCTGTCTCTGCATCAGGGTTTACCTTCACGGACTCACCGCCGAGGCTACATTACTCAGAGGGGTTTTCCCGCCCTCATTATAACTGCAGAGTCACCGACGCCAGCGTCGTGCACGTCGTGCAACGGGCGCGGCTGCACGCGTGTGCGTGAGGAGCCGGGTTAAACGACGACGTTCACCGAGCGGCTGCAGAGACTGATGGGAGTGATGATGATGAGCTCCATGTCTAATTTCTAGATCACATGTGTCAAACTCAAGGCCCGCGGGCCAAAAGTGGCCCGCCACGTCAGTTTATGTGGCCCTCGAGAGCTTCTGCATTATTGGCTTAAATTTAAACCAATATTTTAAGACTTCAAATAAGCTTACGCCGCTGCAAAGCGCATATTGGCAATAAACTGCATCTCCCATAATGCATTTCTTCGTTATCCACAAGATAACAGTATATAACCATGAGCAAGACATCAAGACGATTTTTAGAACTGACGAACTTAAGAAAAACCTCTACAAACTAACCCCAACATGTCCAAGAAAAGAAAATTTGATGCAAAGAAGGCAGTTTAATGAACGACGAGAAAACGAATACAAGTTTGTACTTTAAGGTGAAAAAACAGTAGGCCTGTCTTTTGTGTTATAAGTCGGTGTCTGTCGTGAAAGAGTATAATCTGACAGCAAACACGGAGCTAAGTATGCTAAATTTATCCTGCAAGAAAAACAAAGAATCGCTTCTAACCATCACCTGTGCGAGAGCAGGTTTACAACCACAAACCCTGAGTTTAATATGATAATAAGTTAAATATTTGACGCTTGAATACATAATAAATCCAGAAACCGTCATTTAACAAGGTGTAGTTTAATTTATTTTGATTTATATTGCATTTTGTTACATTCATGGTGTCAATCTGGCCCTTCGAGGGCCACCATGATGCTGATGTGGCCCTCAGTGAAAATGAGTCTGATTTCTTTTTTGATTTTGAGTCAAACTGGGAGGAGCTAAACGCACCGCTGTTTTATTGTAGCAGAATAACCCAGAGGTGGGAAAACATTTAAAATGCATTGGCTTAAAGGGAGATTTGTACAAATATGTGTAGTTTACGGGTTGATTAACGTCAGCGTATCTGTGCCTTTTATCAGCGTTTACTTTAGTCGTACCTGAGCTATTAAATACTGAAAGACACCAGTGGAGTTGGACTTCACAGTCTGATCGGTGTCTCCTGGTTTCACGGTGTCATGACCCCGAGAGGAACTAAATGGTTTTTAAAATCAGCTTTTATGCTCACGACTGGCTGAATCCATCTGACTGTAACAGAAGTGATCTTATTTGTCTTCTAATATCCTAAAAAAAATAACTGTGATCATCAGTTTTCATTCCAGAGTCTAACATGAGGTTGATGTGTCACAGAAACCCTGAATTATTATTATAAAAAAAAAGATTGAACTACATTTTTAAAGGTTAAGGTGAAAGAAACAATCATAGCTGTAAATCAGGTACCGTCACTTTACCGTCAAAACGTCAGAAATACTTCATCAACGTCATTCAAGTGGAACAATGACCACGAAGGACAGATTAGTCCGAGAATCCGGTAATGGACTGGACGCGCTTCACTAGTCGCTGGAAGAAATCCCCGAAGGTGCGAGAGGTTACCTGTGGTCACATTGTGCTTCTTTAAACTTGCACTGTAAAAAAAAAATTGTAATATAACAGTTTTACTGTCTATTTTACTGATTTTTTTCTGTATTTTTAAAATACCATTTAAGTTACAAAAATAGACTGTGATTTTACATGTCAAATGTAAAAATAACATTAAATCACTGTAACTGCGAAAACACACAATATTTCTGTTCTTTTACAAAAAATAAAAATACATATATTTATTGTAAAAATACGTTCACAAATAATATCGTAATTTCACAAATATTTGTGTGTTATTTAAGGGAATAAACTGTAAAACTGCTAGTGATTTGGCAGGTCCTTTTGGGTCGTTTCCCAGCATCCTTTGCAGCCCTGGTTGTTTAGGTGCTTATCTGTTTTTTATTTGTTAGCTATTTGATTTAATGCTGCCATCTAAAGTCTGTTGCTGGTTTGACCCCCTGTTTATTCATGCCGTTTACATTTAACATGTTAATTTGTGTCACACTGAGTTTAGTCTGTCTGTGTTCGAATGAGTACCCGTGAGTTTGTTAAATAAAGAGTGTAAAAGAAAAACTTGTGCTGTGCAAAAACAGGAAGTAGACAAAATACACCTTTAGCTAGCGCCATGTCTCTGTCAGGTGTTGCAGACCAGGATCTACTACAATATAAAGGCTACAGGCCTTAAAATTGCAGCAATTTTAACTGTTTTTCAACTGATTTTTGACATGTTTTGAAAAGTGAACTACATTATTTTTTGTGTCATATACTGTTATATTACATCAAACACAAATTATTATACAACTTCTTTGCATAAAATAATGTCATTGAAACCAATTAATAACAGCACATTTCTGTAAATTTAAGCATTATCGTAATACATCATTTACTTGCCATATTTCTAGGTAATTTAATTGTTTTAAAATGTGAAAATGTTCCTGATTAAATGTTCAAAACACCTAAAAAATAAGGCAAAATCTTGTTTAAATTATAACTACAAACTGTATTTTAATTATGGAAAAAAACTTTTTTATGAGAAAGTAATTTTCTGTTATTTCACGGTATTTTTCTGGCGCCCCAGCTGCCGGAAAATTACCGTTTTTTTACAATTTTTTTTTTACAGTGTGTATTCTGCTATGAAGGTGTCCCCCAGGACAAAACTCTGCATTTATTACAGCAGCATGTCCCACAGACGTCCCGTTGTCCTCACCTGCTCCTCTTCCTGTCTCTGTCTCTGTCTCTGTCTTTGTCTCGTGGCTCTCAGAACCACAGCTGAAGGGCATCGTGACCAGGTTGTTCTGCAGGCAGGGCTTCTATCTCCAGATGGGCCAAGATGGAAGTCTGGACGGGACCAAAGACGACAGCACCAACTCCTGTGAGTAAAACACGACACAAACGTTTCCTTCGATGTCAAACAGAGTCAGTGAACGTTTGTTTTTTTTGCAGCGAACGTCATCTTGGCGGCGCGAAGCTCTTTCATTCTGCTGCAGCCAAGACTCAGAAAAATGAGCTTATTATTGACAGTAACTGATGCGCTGTGTTTCTGAGAGCAAAGCTTCTGCCACAAAAGAAGAAAAAATGTTTTAATAGGAGAAAAGTCTGACAAAGCAACGCTTTCATCAGGTTTGTGACTGATGGCTGCCCTGCTCTTCAGCTGTTTCTAAAACAGAAAATATATATAAAAACACACCGTTCACCGTGGATGAGTATGAGGCAGATCAGCAGGAGAGGATGCAACAGAAATACTTTAAATGATTTAATCAGAAGCATCTGAAAGTAAAGATTTAGGAGGAAGACTAACAGCTGTTCAGTCTCATCTGCAGGAATAAAAACTATAAACCCTAATAAGTTCACTGAACAGTTACACAATAATATTTTAGTGAGTTTTTAAATGTTTTAAGTTAACACTAAATAAAAATGATATTTGCAGTTGCCTCACTGTTCTCTTATAAATACTGATATTAAACAAAACGCATAATTAGGGAATAATTCACTCAAAGTTTTCAACATTTTTTCAACTCATATAATGATGGAAATCCACTAAAATTAATTCAGCTAATTCTAAACTGAAACACCGATGCCAGCCCACGACACAATTACAATTAGATAATAATAATAATAATGTTAGAAAAGATGAGATAAAAATGTTAGAAATTCAGGATAAAATTCAATAAGATTCCATCTCAACAGGAATAACAACAATTTAAATGTTGAGCAGGTTAAAGACTTTTTGGAACTTACTGTATCTTGAAGGCTTCAACTCACTTTTTAAAAATAAAACGTTAAAATAAAAACTGGCAGCATCAAGATAGACGCAGTATTTCTCAATCCTGGTCCTCTAGTACCACTGTCCTGCATGTTTCAGGTGTTTCCCTGTGCCAACACACCTGTTTCAAATGAATGGACCACCTCCAACACACCTGTTTCAAATGAATGGACCACCTCCAACACACCTGTTTCAAATGAACGGACCACCTCCAACACACCTGTTTCAAATGAATGGACCACCTCCAACACACCTGTTTTCAAATGAATGGACCACCTCCAACACACCTGTTTCAAATGAACGGACCACCTCCAACACCCTGTTTCAAATGAATGGACACCTCCAACACACCTGTTTCAAATGAATGGACCACTCCACACACCTGTTTCAAATGAATGGACCACCTCCAACACCTGTTTCAAATGAATGGACCACCTCCACACACCTGTTTCAAATGAACGGACCACCTCAACACACCTGTTTCAAATGAATGGACCACCTCCAACACACCTGTTTCAAATGAATGGACCACCTCCAACACACCTGTTTCAAATGAATGGACCGCCTCCAACACACCTGTTTCAAATGAACGGACCACCTCCTTCACTTGGCATCAAGGCCTGAAACAGTCTGTCCATGATCCCTTGATTTGAGCCAGGTGTGCTGGCGCAGGAAAACACCTGAAACATGCAGGGCAGCGGTACTGGAGGACCAGGACTGAGAAACACTGAGACGGAGCATCAAGGTCAGCAGAACATTTAACACTATTAAAGTATTTTCCCACATCTGTTCAGAGCAGAAACTTGGGCTGGGAAATACGTCAGTGTGTGATATTTATGTATGAACAATCTGTTAAATCAGAGAAACAGTGTCTGCTGAGCTGTTTGGATGAATGTAGGCTGGAGGTTCTTTGGGTCATCATCTACCAACACATCACATTCACCTGAATCACCACCATGTTTTCTACTTCTGTGCATTAAAAGCTGAGTAGTTATTTGTTCTGTAACTACAGTTCTACCATCTCAGGACTTTATAAATCACCAAATAGAGTTTCCTCAGAAAAGGGCTGCTGGAAGTTACACAAAGAAAACCCCCATGATCCTTCAGTTGGATCTACTCTGCATGAACCATTATGAGACTCTGACAGATGAACTTTTATCGCTTCCAATGATGGAAAAGTATAAATGCACCTGTCATAGAGACATGAGAACAGTCTTGAATATTGGCTCTGCAGTACAGAATAGTGACAAAATAACTGGCTCTATTATTAATATTTAAAGCTGCAGAACACAACTTCGTTGAGCCAACTTCACCCTGCTATTTAAATATTTTCTATTAAAGTCTAAACCATTTCAGCCCTGTTTTGCTCTAAATCTGTTCAAGTTAAAATGTGTATAAATATTTGAATGAGGGGGGAAATTATTATACCAACCAGTTAGACGTCAGTAATTTGATTAAGTTTGTTCTTCTAATGCATTAAATCTAAACATTTGGAAAAATTCAGGGTGAAAAATTCTACTTTTTCTTTAAATTCATATTGATACATTTTACATAACTCACCTATGTGAGTCTGTAGCAGCATTTATAGTCTGATACCTGGAGATGATTTATTCATGTTCAAAACATTTCTACATTCTATAATGATAAATACAAATGAAAACAGGGAATATAGAGATTTTAAAAGTAATGTTGCTTAGTGGACAACTGAAACACTTTTACTCACAGTACGCACGCACATAACCGGCGGCGGAAACAACAACCGGTAGAAACCAGACAGCAGAGATAACGTTATTAACAGGGATCCGGTTAATCAACGGGGCTCAGGTTAATCAACGGGGCTCCGGTTAATCAACGGGGCTCCGGTTTATCAACGGGGCTCCGGTTAATCAACGGGGCTCCGGTTTATTAACGGGGATCCAGTTAATCAACAGGGCTCCGGTTTATTAACGGGGCTCCGGTTAATCAACGGGGCTCCGGTTTATTAACGGGGATCCAGTTAATCAACGGGGCTCCGGTTTATCAACGGGGTTCTCCACCTCCACTGTCAGTTCCCGGGCAGACATGCAGTCTGGGAAATATATGTCATCCAGGAAAACCGCCAATCACGTTACACCATTATAAGATGAAGTAACGTACATTTGTCACATTCAACAACTTCTGAAGTTACCATTACTTGGATTTGTAAACTATTTACAATAAATATTCACTGTACAAATGCATTCCCACGTTGAAACTTAGAAATTTCAAGTTCAATAAAAAACAAATCCGTTAACGTCACTCACCGAATCCAGCTGGTGATAAAACCTCTGCAATGAGACCAATGAAGAAACTGACAAATAAAGACAAATGTAATTGTTCCACATCCAGCTGAGTTAAACAAGGTAAATTCAAGATGGCTGACTCAGTGTTCTTGAGGGAGATAAGCCCCGCCCACCAGCACGTCATGACGTCGATAACTTCATGACGCACCTGTACGTTTCCTAAACATTTTGAGTATTCCACATGAATTAGCCATAAACTATTAGGCCTTATTCAATTAAAGAGGCATAAATGTGAGCAGAGCTCAAAACTTTATTGTCCAGTCGACTGCATAACGACGTTTGACTGTTACGACCTTATTAGTGATGAGCCAGAACAACCGTTTAGGATGACAGTGAGGCTTTAATGGCTGGTACCGGCTGAAATGTGACAGCAAATGTTTTTACAAAGGAAGTAATGAAATATTAATTGTGTATTTTTAATGACCGTATTCAGAGAGCAGAGCAACTGTTCATCCGACAGCAACAAGTGGCGACTCAGACCGTTTTGTTTTTAGCGGACGGATTACTGGAGCTCTGCGGCCTCGGCGGCCCTCAGGGAGGAGCTGCAGACGGAAAGTTGGCGGATTAAAGTAGCTTTGGCAACATTTGGATGCAGGAGGCTTAAAGAAAATCAGATGCTAATCAGCAATCACGCCGGTCCAAAGAGTCATCTCCGCGCCGGCTGAGTGCTGCGACGTCCTCCATCTGCCTGATTACAGTTGATTCATTCACCATGTTCTTTCTGGCACTTTTTCAGCCAGTGTTTTCAAATATCCTCCACAGCTCTCCAACAGAGAAATCAGAAAAGCTGATTCATGTTGCTGAAATCCCGTCAGAGGAGCCGGTGTGCGTCCTCCGTCTTTTTACACATAAATTACTGCAGCGGTGTCTTTAACTGGTTTAACTGGAACTGAATCCAGGATGAAAGGGGAGGGACGACACCAGCGTTGTCTGCTGTCCTGATGGAGCTCACAGCTGCTTTTAAAATGTCAAAATACGTCTCTCTTCTGTTTTCTTTAAATTATATTTTACTTTTCCATTTCACGTGTTTATCTTATCTTGTTTTTATGACAAATTTCAATCAAAGGCGGGAATTGGTTTGATGAAAAAGCCTCTTTCTGGTTCCCTTTTTAATTAACTTGACCAGAACGTGAGAATTAATCGTCTTCATTTGTGGATTTAGTGGTCGGTCACGATGGTCAGTTTCTCCACATCTCAGGACGCGTCGCCTCTCAGAAATAACGGTTTTAAATTCCTTTCTTCTCCCGGACGTTTAACCAGATCAGCTGCTTCAGGCGACTCAGTTTGTGTCTCTTTGTCCGCAGCTCTTTTTAACTTAATCCCCGTGGGTCTGAGAGTCGTGGCCATCCAGTCGGTCAAGACTGGTCTGTACATCGCCATGAATGGAGAGGGTCACCTGTACTCCTCGGTGAGGTCACACGCACACACACACACACACACACACACACACACACCCACACACACACACACACACACACACCGTTCTCTGGTTTTTTTTCTGGTGTTGGAGGGATGTTGCTCATCCAGGTCTCTGGTTTTTGATGCTCCAGTCCCCTCAGGGACTTTAATTAGAGACTCGTGGATCCTCGAGGGTAAACAGTTGATGATGAGTCTGTTGATGTCAGAGATCAAAGTGATGAAATGACTCTCTGCTTTCAAATGAATGATAGTTTCTCATTTTTCCACAGAAGCTCTGCAACTGATGTCTGTTTAATAATGATTTAATATCTTTATCATTTTAAGTATTTGACTGATAAAGAATTGTGAAAAATCTAAAAGTCCTCAAACAGGGTTCCCACGCGTCCTGGAAAACCTGGAAAACGATTGACCAATTTTCCAGTCATGGAAAACATATGGAAAATGAGAACAAATGCCAAATGTCCTGGAAACCGTTAAGTTATGCTGGAAAATTATTCATCCTCCCCGTCTTGTGAGCGAATGCAAACGTGTTAAAAGTTATGCGCATAAATGTCTGTCATCAACACTGAGGCACAGCGCTTCTCTAGCTGGCACAGTGCCCCACGTGAAGCTACAAATCAATCAAATCAATCAATCAAAAAATCCAAAAAAAAAACCAGTAATCACGTCATACACTGATGCGTGATTGACGTGATTACTTGTCCCTGTAGCGACTGAAAATGTCCTGGAAAACGTCCTGGAAAACGTCCTGGAAAATAATATCAAGGAAAGAGTGGGAACCCTGTCAAAGCTTATTGTAACTGTTTCAAATTGATTGTTTTATCCAATTTCAGTGTAGCAGACTTTAAAAAGAAATTTTCCAGGAGCTGCTGAATCATTTAGTTCCCACAGTTTTTGCTAAAAATTGTTTCTTCTGGATTTTCTGCGGTTGTAGTCGATCCATTAATCAAGATAAATGATCACGAGCTCGTTAATACGGTTTTATTTCAAATAGACGCACCTTCCACAGAAATGATGTCAGTCTGATCACAAACACGACCTCCGCAGGAATTATTTCACCGTCTGACAACGGTTTACTGCAGCTTCCTCTCCAGAAGTTTCTCCCTGAAGGTGGACAACTGTAAAAAAAAAAAGAAAATAAAATAAAAGAGCAGAATAGAAATGAAAATCCAACAACTCCTTTCTCACCTCCTCATTACTCATTCAAGAGGAGATGACAAGAGGACACAGAGGTGATGGGAGGAGAGACGATAGAGGGGACAATGGTTGGAGGAGGAGAGGAACCGCTGAGAGGACAGGAAGAAAAGAAAAGAAAAGGTGTGAGAGGAGATGATGTGGAGGATCCCAACGAGGTTCCCTGCAAAAATAGAAACGATGAAGAGCAATAACAAGGAACAAAAAGAGAAAAGATGCGTGAAAAATAAAAGGAGGAAGAATGGACAGCAGGGAGGGAGAGAAGTGAAGGAGAGGGATGAGAGGAAGAGAAAAGAGGAAGAATGGAGCTCTGCTGGTCTTCCTCAGTCTGTCTGAAAGTCACAGATGCATGAGGGCTTCCTGTAAATAATTGAAGAGGGGGAGTCCCCCCCCCCCCCCTCCTCCTCCAGAGCTACATGGAGGGAACGTGGGGGTGTTTGATCCGGTTCCAGCTCTGGGACTCGTATTCAGGCAGCTCCACGATAACGAACGTATAAATTATAAACAGCAGCTCTAATTTATCCTGATGTCAGAAGCGCTTGATGTTTAATTGGCTGCTGAGAAGGGTCCCGGCAGGTGAGGGCGGAGTCAGCCGCCCGTAGAGGGTCTCATTAAACAGTACTGGGCCGCCATCACGGCCGGGTCGTCTCTGGTGGCCCGAACTGGTTCTTCTTCTCTGTTTCTGTTGTTGTATTCACATTTACCTGAACTCCTCGTTTACTGGACTTAACTGGAGCTGTTTTCTTTCTTCCAGCCAGTCTGGTTCCAGTCTGGTTCCAGTCTGGCTCCAGTCTGGCTCCAGTCTGGTTCCAGTCTGGTTCCAGTCTGTCCAGTCTCCAGTCTGGCTCCAGTCTGGCTCCAGTCTGGCTCCAGTCTGGTTCCAGTCTGGTTCCAGTCTGGCTCCAGTCTGGTTCCAGTCTGGCTCCAGTCTGGTTCCAGTCTGGCTCCAGTCTGGCTCCAGTCTGGTTCCAGTCTGGCTCCAGTCTGGCTCCAGTCTGGTTCCAGTCTGGTTCCAGTCTGGCTCCAGTCTGGCTCCAGTCTGGTTCCAGTCTGGTTCCAGTCTGGCTCCAGTCTGGTTCCAGTCTGGTTCCAGTCTGGCTCCAGTCTGGTTCCAGTCTGGCTCCAGTCTGGCTCCAGTCTGGTTCCAGTCTGGTTCCAGTCTGGTTCCAGTTTAGTTCCAGTCTGGCTCCAGTCTGGCTCCAGTCTGGTTCCAGTCTGCACAGATGAATTGTAGTCCAAGTGTGGGAATTGTAGTTTTTCTGTTTTCTGTTCTGATTTCATATTTCCTCTACCCCAGGTAGCTGGCATTAAATTGACCTCACATGATTGGAGGTATAATATTTGTTAAGTCTTGAAACTGCAGTTTATGAAGTTCTTGCTGATGTTTATGCAGTTATCTTGAACTCACACTTGTTTATGTTGTGTATGTGCTCAAATATGTATGTTTTTTGTGGTGGGTAATTTTATGCGTGTGATTCGGTGTGATTCGTTCATATGCAGTTTAATCCTTCCGGTCTGTGAAATGTCATTTAGGAGTAAATAAATAAATGAGAATGTAATATCTTTATATATCTATGCGCCCCATCTCTTGTTCAAAAATGTAAATCTGGAATATTTCCAAGTGTTTCTTCCTTTTCTCTGTGTGATTCTTTATCTTCCTGTTGGATGTTGTTCCTGCTGCAAACGTACTTCTACCTGGCGGGTTTTATTAATCTGACCCCCCCCCCCCCAGTATCTGGCGGTGTGTGGTCGCTGTGCACGCACGTGCGCACCGGGTTGTGTTTGGGTGTGCGTGCGCTCAGCTAACAGATGGCCCACAGTGCAACGAGCTGCTACGTGATAATTATGGAGCATGCTGGGAAAGAGGAGAACAGGGCTCGTGAGTTTGGGGCTGCGTGTGCGCACGTGTATGTGTGTGTGTGAATGAGACTAAAAGTGTTTCCCCGCGTGAAAGAAAAAAGAGGAACGTGCGTACGTTCATAGAACACTCGAAAAACGGGTTAAAGGATCACAGAGAACGCTGTTTTTTACGGTGTTTAGCAAAGATCAAGGAAATGGCGCCATTTTTGGCGTGCAAAGTGGCGGTTATAACAGCGTTTTCCCTTCAGAAACGCCACTTTTTACACTGTTTTATAATTCACACGCCCTCAATGTGGCGATATTTGGCCCCAGTGGCTTGCCATAGTTTTCGTTCCGAACGGCTGGAGGTTAAAAGAGCTTTGAAATCACTGGGATCCATGTGTAAATTTTAGGGCTGGGCAACGATTTAGGATAATTAAAATCCAAATTAATGTTAGTTCATCCTTTTATTTCATTTTATTTCAAACGTGCCTTTCTTCATTGACTTTGAACGTAATCACCTTTATGTTTGGTATTTAATGCTTCTAATCTCACGACGTCCAACGAGCCACAATCATCCATCCACTCAGGCTTCAGTGATGAGATAGAGATCATTAATTAGTTAATTAATTCACGCCGTTCTACAGTTATTAGCCTTGACTCTTTACTTCAGGTGCCGCTGCAGTTTCAGGTTGGGCCGACTCACTGAAACCATCCAGATGTTTGTTTTACGTGCTTGCCTTTTCCTCACAAGGAAAACATACAGATTAAATAAATTTAATTTCAGTACTTGATAACCGGTGAAATGACAGAGAAGCATCCATTTAAACTCAATCAGATGATCGTTTCCCTCCTTAGACCTTCTCGACACAGCTGGACTGCATCTGGGCGGCCTCGTCGTTTTTCTCTGAGCCGGTTGTTTTTCCGCGGACGCAGGCGTGTGCGTTCTGCGTGCGTAGGCGTGTGTTTCCATTCATAACTGAGCGAGAGGCCTGTGATGTCTGCATCCAGGGAGACGAGGACGGAGAGAATAGACGTTGGCCGTGTGAGTCACATTTTCCAGGAGCAGAGAATAAACGAGTTAGTTGCGAGCAGTTGAGGCTCTTCAGAGACGTCCTTCTGTGAATCATGACGCTGAAGGACAGACTTCAGCTTCAGCAGGAGGCTTCAGCTTTAGACGCAAGGTTTTATTATCCATTCAGTCGTTACTGAGCTAATGTGGGTTTATTTTTCCTCTTTTGATGAATTTGCACCAGTATAGGAACCAGCAAACAGAAACATCCAGATGATGGGAGGGTTAAAGTCAGAAAGGGGGGGGTTAAATGACTTAGTTGTTCTATCAACCAACCACCTGCCACCGTAGACTCAGGTGATGATTGACAGCGTCTCCAGAGTTCAGGCAGCTGAGCAGCTGACTTGTAAGTCTTATGAATTTAAGAGACTTTTTTTTTTTTAATTTCAAGAAAATGACACGAACTGGAGGTTTGGCTAGCAGTGAAACATCTGGATGGGCCGGTTCTGATGTTCTGATGGGCCTGTGGGCCAACTAACGGACAGGTTTTTTCTTTTTTTAAATAACATCTACTAGGGGTGTGAATCTTTCACTCACAAAACGATCCGATTCAGGGACGATTCAATAAAAATTAACAATTTAACCCCAACTACTTATTTTGCTTTATTACTGAGAAGAAAAAGAGAATCACAAATTTAATTTCAAAATAGTATTCTTTTGTTTATTTAATGTCCAAGAGACAGTACGCCAGGCCTACTGAACATAAATTCAGACATTAACTTAAGCCCTGGGGGATAATTGACATTACAGCGTGAAACGCAAAACTCTCAATGTGGTCTGACTCACTTCACAGGTTTGCAAAACTCTGCTCATACTTAAAATCCAATTCTTACTTTCCCTCAAGGAGCACAAAATAAAAGATAAAAACGGCACAAAGTTTAATTATTCCTGCTAATGTGAGAATAGACTGAGCATAAGGCTGAGGTTAGATATCAAAAATAAAGTTGTTATGAAACAATTAAGTTGCCTAATTAAAGGCTAAAATTCAGAATAACTAGTGATTCAGTCACTGATGAACTTCAACAGTAAAACATCACTGACAACAAGATACATGGATCCAAAACTTTAGTAAGCAGTTATAGAAAATAGCATGTTAAATTCAACATGTCTGTTTGATGCCTGGAACTCTGAACATTAGCTTTTCTTAAAAAAAAAAAAGTTTTTTCTTTAATCACAAAAAGCTCTAAACCTGAATAACTAATACTTCAGGTATGAAAATCCCTCACTTTTTGGCGAAATTCGCAGTTTTGAAGTCAAAAAGAGAGACCTACGTGAATCATGTAGATCCAAGGAGTTTTTCTATTTTTTTTTTTTTTTTTTTTTTTTTTGGGGGGGGGGGGTTGGAGTCGGGAGATTTTTTTTAAAAATTTAATTATCATATAATTGCCCTAATATGCAAACTGAGCACTTCAGAAATCGGCCCTTTAAATGACACTTGGACGGTCAGTAAATCCTTCCAGAACCAGTCAGATCAGATGTTCCATTATTCCAGAACGTTCTTCATTCATGTGTACTTGGAGTAACTCGGAGGTTACGTTGCTGAGCGGGACTAGAAGCAGGACCTAGTGATGTCCACGCCGGGGACGAGGCAGACTAGCGTACGTTCACATTTCCTAGTGGTGAGAAGCGTTTTATATTTCATCCTGCGTTGTCTGACGTGTTGCTAGCTGCTTCTCTCAGCTACGTCGCGACGTCACGACTCTTACAGGTAAAACGTCAACATGGAGTCTCGTGAGAGTTCACGCGCCCGTTGGCACAACAATGGCAGGTCTGGGTCGCTGGACCTCAGGAAAACCGATTCGCGGCCGTAAATATGGGACATCAGACCGTTCGTAGTGCGTTTTTACCGATCCAGTTCTCTGTTGACCGATGCACTCGGATCTCATACGTCACAGACCGATAACCGGTTCAAATCGGTTTATCTTTACACCCGTAACGTTTCCCCTTTAGCAGACCTGATGTAATTAAGAGCGTCTTATTTTCATCGCAGTCTTTCAGTCGTCTGTTCTGTCTGAGAGGCGTCCTGGTGTCAGCGATGTGCTGGGACCAGGACGGCCGTCAGAGATCTGGAGAACCTTCAAGTCTCCTCTCCAAACCCCAACATCCAGCCCTCGCTCCCTCCTTCTCCTCCTTTCTCCTCCTTCTCTGTGGGCTTCTGTTCTTAAGAGTGATTTGTTTACCCACCGTCCCCCTGGGTAATTAGTGCTGTGATAATGGCTGCTGTCGGAAACAAACACCGACTCGCTGCACAGCGCACACAAACAGACAAACAGACACCTACGAGCGCACGTACGTACGTCTGAGGAGGATGAACAACCTCCATGAACCTGGTCGCCACGGCGGCAGGAGGAGGAACGGCTCCTCCAGAAGGTGGGTTTGGAGGGTTGGGACCCAAATACAGGAGACGGGAAGCCAGACGGTCCAGCACAGGACCTTTACTTCTGAAGGTCTCGCAAACCATCTGAGAGAGAAGAAAAAGGTGACGAAGGTTGGAATCAGGGCGGCAAAACAAGAGCTGTGAACTCAACAGGTGAACCAGCAGGGAGGCAGGAGACATTAGAGACAGACAGAGCTGACAGCGGTCAGGTAGATGGTACCAGGAGAGCCAAAATATAAGACTTTCAGAGTAAAACAGGAAGTGACCAAACAGGAGACATTAGAGACAGACAGAGCTGACAGCGGTCAGGTAGATGGTACCAGGGGAGCCAAAATATAAGACTTTCAGAGTAAAACAGGAAGTGACCAAACAGGAGACATTAGAGACAGACAGAGCTGACAGCGGTCAGGACAGATGGTACCAGGGGAGCAAAATATAAGACTTTCAGAGTAAAACAGGAAGTGACCAAACAGGAGACATTAAAGACAGACAGAGCTGACAGCGGTCAGGACAGATGGTACCAGGGGAGCAAAATATAAGACTTTCAGAGTAAAACAGGAAGTGACAAAACAGGAGACATTAAAGACAGACAGAGCTGACAGCGGTCAGGTCAGATGGTACCAGGGGAGCAAAATATAAGACTTTCAGAGTAAAACAGGAAGTGACCAAACAGGAGACAAACACGAAACAAGGAAAATCCAGAAAAATCCACAAAACACAAACCTCATTTTGTCATTGGTTACCTGTTGGATGTCAGGGAAGTTGGCGTGTCTTTACTGCCAAAATACTGAAAGGGGAAGGTCAGTGGGGTCTTGCAAAGTCCAAAGGCAGTCCAGTTAGGTGGTGTCAGGGTTTGCGGGTGATGTGGACCTGTTGGCCTCATCAACTCACCGTTCTCAACTCACAACAAGGGAGTGTTTGGGAAAACTGAATCAGCACCTCTGAGTCCGAGAAAGGTGGAACGCCCTTTCCAACTTTGGGATGAGCCTCAGTAGCTCCTCCCTCAGTAGCTCCTCCCTCAGTAGCCCCTCCCTCAGTAGCTCCTCCCTCAGTAGCTCCTCCCTCAGTAGCTCCTCCCTCAGTAGCTCCTCCCTCAGTAGCTCCTCCCTCAGGCTTTGTAAAGCCTCCAAACTTGGCAGAGCTGGAAGTGGGAGGTCTGGGTTTATTCTGCTGCAGCTGCGACCAAACTGAAAGGAAGGAAGGAAGGAAGGATGGATGGATGGATGGATGGATGGATGGATGGATGGATGGATGGATGGATGGATGTCTGTGTGCAGCATCACATCAGTTGTTCATCATTCTTTGTTAATCATCATATTTTTTTTAACCACGTTGCACTATAATTATATGGTTTAGTGATTATGCAAACATTCTTTCTCTGAGTAATGTTTGCTTGTCTCACTCAACACTTGGGAGGGAAGCTGAAGAAGCTGAAGCTAAGAAGAAGAAGAAGAAGAAGAAGAAGAAGAAAGAAGACGAAGAAGAAGAAGAAGAAGAAGAAGAAGAAGAAGAAGAAGAAGGTGATGAGGATGATAATGATGCTGAAGATGGTGATGATGATGCTAATGGTGATGATGCTGATGGTGATGAGGATAATAATGGTGACGATGATGACGATGATGATGATGATGAAGATGAAGACGGTGATGAAGATGATAAAGATGGTGACGAAGATGATGATGAAGATGAATAAGATGGTGAAGATGAGGGAGATGTGATGATGGTGATGAAGATGGTGAGATGATGATGATGCTGATGGTGATGGTGATGATGAAGAAGATGAAGATGATGATGGTGATGGTGATGAAGATGATGATGAAGACGGTGATGAAGATGATAAAGATGGTGACGAAGATGATGATGATGAAGATGAATAAGATGGTGAAGATAATGAGGGAAGATGTGATGATGGTGATGAAGATGGTGATGCTGATGTGTGATGATGATGATGATGATGGATGATGAAGATGATGATGGTGATGATGATGATGGTGATGATGATGATGGTGAAGATGATGCTGCTGGTAATTATAAAGTAGTTTAATGGTAAACTGCAGTCTGGACACCAGTCTGGGCGGCTCTATGGAAACGCCAGCGTTGCTGGTTAAGAGTCGATGGAAACCGGCTGCCATCACCCCGGAGGAGGAAACACGTTCACGCCCTGCAGCGCTGCAACATCTTTGAGGAGGTGCCAGTCGGCGGTGGCACAGCAGGAGGCCCCAACCGGCCCCGTTTAATTCAGCCTCCAGTCACTCAATCAATCCTCCCATGAGCCACTGAGAGCTGGATGCAGCGGTCCAGCAGCCGCCGTCAACCCTTTATATTCAGTCTGTAATTGTCAGAACGGGACGTCCAAACGCGCCGATGGCGGCTGGCTGACCAACAGGTGCATGCCTGAACCTGTGCATGCACGAGATGACAAAGCATTTGTGCGTGGCGTCGAAGCACATCTCTGCAGAGCGCGGAGAAATGGGAGGGAGTGAAAAAAGAAAAAAGAAAAAAAGAAGAGCGATGAGAAAAATACAGAGATAAGAGGAAGGCAAAGAGGGAGGGAGGGAGAGAATCCCCTGCTGCTTTTCCAATCAGGAGGCGTCGTCCTCCTCACTTGGTGATTTATTCTCTTCACTCTCCTTCATGTCCCAATTTCCAACCCCCCCCCCCCCCCACCCCCCCCCCCCCCCCCACACACACACACACACACACACAGACGTGCACTCCGCCCTCCATTTCTTTCATTCATTCCTCCCTGTCTCCTTTTCCGTGGGTCGCCTGTGAACAGAGCTGTTTAGAAATGACGACAGAAACGTATTCAGGCTAAAGTGACTCACCTGTAAAGGTTTTCATCTCAGGTTATTCCTGCAGGTCACTTATTCTCTCTGGGTTCACTCTGGAAGAAACGTTTCCACTTCAGACAGGACGTCAAAGTTCTTTTATTTTCTAAAAGCAGCATTAAATGATGCACAGCAGCATTAATAATCACCTGGCAGCGTTAATAAGCACCTGGCTGTGCTACCTGCGCCCAAGCAGAACGGATGAATAATGACTCCGGGGTCGCGGGTCACAGCTTAATATATATGTAATTAAGCTGATTCAATCTAAGAACAGAAGAAACATGGAGCTCCGTGCTGTTGATCCACATCAGAACCGAGATGGTCAGAAGGAGAATATTTGATTTTTATTTTTTTTAGATGATTGTGTGCGTGTTCACTGCCAATAACAGGACATCCGTTCATTTTCACCTGACAAACCGCTCATTTAGTCACATTTCACATCCCTGCACCCCCTCAGAGCCACAGGTGTGTGTGTGTGTGTGTGTGTGTGTGTGTGTGTGTGTGTGCGTGCTGCTGATACCTGTGATGAGTGTGGCGCTTCTTCGTTAGCGTGAGTGGATGTGGCGGAGCAGCGGATACGCCACATTACCGCCGTGTTAAATTACCAATGTGAGTGTTTATGTGTGTGTCTGTGTGTTTATCTGTCGCTCTCGCAGACACACACACACACATACACACACTGACCCCTCCCCTCCCTCTCGGTGCTGGTTGGTTGCCACGGCTACAGTGTCGCCTCTCTTCCTCATGTTGCTATGAGACTCGGACCGACAGACCTGAGCTGAATGACAATGTGTCTCTGGCTCTGGCAGGAGGCCCACAAGAACCAATGAGAGGCCGTCTAGACCGGCGCTGCCCCACCTGGGTTCAAGGGAACCTGGGATTGATTGTTTGGGTGGGCGGAGCATCATGTGAGGAGCAGAGAGGAGGTGAATTAACTCTGAGCAGATTATAATTTCCTGTAACGGTCACCCGGCACAGATGGGGGTTTGTTACACAGGAGAGAAGAAAACGAGAGATTAGCAACGTGGCTGGTTAAAGATAAAGTGTTTTTATAGGAACACTGGACCAGTGTTAATTAATAATGTAAAAAAAACAGGAGAAGCTTCATATTAACCTACAGACTCAAACTTCTTCTCATCTCTGCAGTGTTTTTTTAGCCTCTTTTAGCTCCTCGTTTTTTTTTTCATTCCTCAGTTGGGAAAAGAAAGTCGAAATGTTGAGAAAAATCGAAATGTTGAGAATAAAGTCGAAATGTTGAGAAAAATCGAAATGTCGAGAAAAATCGAAATGTTGAGAAAAATCGAAATGTTGAGAATAAAGTCGAAATGTTGAGAAAAATCGAAATGTTGAGAAAAATCGAAATGTGTCGAGAAATAAGTCGAAATGTCGAGAAAATAAGTCGAAATGTCGAAATAAAGTCGAAATGTCGAGAATAAAGTCGAAATGTCGAAATGTCGAGAATAAAGTCGAAATGTCGAGAAAATGTCGAAATGTCGAGAAAAAGTCGAAAGTCGAATGTCGAGAATAAAGTCGAAATGTCGAGAATAAGTCGAATGTCGAAATGTCGAGAATAAAAGTCGAATGTCGAAATAAAGTCGAAATGTCGAGAATAAAGTCGAAATGTCGAGAAATAAAGTCGAAATGTCGAGAATAAAGTCGATGTCGAGAATAAAGTCGAGAAAATAAAGTCGAGAATAAAGTCGAATGTCGAGAATAAAGTCGAAATGTCGAGAAAAATCGAAAGTCGAAAAATAAATGTCGAAATGTCGAGAATAAAGTCGAAATGTCGAAAGAGAAAGAAAAATGTCGAAATGTCGAAATGTCGAGAATAAAGTAAATGTCGAGAAATGTCGAGAATAAAGTCGAAATGTCGAGAATAAAGTCGAATAAAGTCGAAGAATAAATGTTGAATAAAGTCGAGAATAAAGTCGAAATGTCGAGAATAAAGTCGAATGTCGAGAATAAAGTCGAATGTCAAGAATAAAGTCGAAATGTCGAGAATAAAGTCGAAATGTCGAGAATAAAGTCGAAATGTCGAGAATAAAGTCGAAATGTCGAAGTCGAATGTCAAAAAAGTTCGAGAAATGTCGAAATGTCGAGAATAAAGTCAAATGTCGAAAAAAATGTCGAAATGTCGAGAATAAAGTCGAATGTCAAGAATAAATGTCGAAATGTCGAGAATAAAGTCGAATGTCGAGAATGTCGAGAATAAATGTCGAAATGTCGAGAATAAAGTCGAAATGTCGAGAATAAAGTCGAAAAATGTCGAGAAAAAGTCGAAATGTCGAGAATGAAAGTCGAAATGTCGAGAATAAAGTCGAAATGTCGAGAATAAAGTCAAATGTCGAGAATAAAGTCGAAATGTCGAGAATAAAGTCGAAATGTCGAGAATGTCGAGAATAAAGTCGAATGTCGAGAATAAAGTCGAAATGTCGAGAATAAAGTCGAAATGTCGAGAATAAAGTCGAATGTCGAGAAAAAGTCGAAATGTCGAGAATAAAGTCGAATGTCGAGAATAAAGTCGAAATGTCGAGAATAAAAGTCCAAAGTCGAAATGTCGAGAATAAAGTCCAAATGTATAAAATCGAAATGCAGTTTCCAGAATTCCAGAATCGGTTGTAGTTTCTTTTTCTGAATAGATTTCTGATACAATCTCTTCAAAGTACAAATACATATTATAATACTGTGTCTATGTGATAAAAGCACATAGACACAGACATTATGTTGGTAGAGTAAAGCTGGTTTGAATAAATCTTTAAGACAACTTTATTGTGGAAACTGCATTTGGACTTTATTCTCTAAGTGAGGAATGAAAAAAAAAAATCATTGTCCACAATTTTTTTTTCCTCACTGTGGCCCTAATACTCCGTCGTAGGAGTGTGTGAGAGTGCGTGCATGAGAGCTGCGTGAAAAGAAGGCATGAAGTGGTTAACAGTACAAAAAAAAGCAGCAGACTCCAATTTAGCAAATGTAGATGAAAAGAAAACGTTTTCTCTTTTAACATTAAAGTTGACAGCAAAGTAAATTTCCCAGCTTTATAATTTAAATCGATGAAGCTGGAAACTCACTTTTAAATTGCGTATCAATCCACTGCAGAGCTCAGTGTGCTTCTGGCAGGACAATCTCTCCGAGCCCCGTTAGCATAAACGGCCTCCATCCATCGATGCCGTCGCTCCGGTGTGTTTGACACACGACCGCTCGGCCCGTCGGTGCGTATCATCACGTATCATCACGTATCATCACGGTCCGCGTAATCACTCGCTCATCAAAAACGTCTGGCTTTAGCTCATTATTTCCTGCTTAAGAACATCCGGAGATATTCCCACATTATAGCTGCTCATAAAAGAAAATATATAAGAGACTTGAGACCTGCTCAGCCCCACCGCTGATGTTTAAAGTCACGCTGCAGGTAAGGAACCGTACCTGGGCACCTGTAACTGCACCGTAACCTGTGCACCTACTGCGCTTGTAACCTGTAACTGCACTGGAACTGCACCTGAACTGCACCTGTAACTACACCTGTAACTGCTATGTCTGCTTGAAAAGAGTTGGTTGATTGACAGGTGAGCATCTGACGTCAAACAGGAAACAAACAAATAGATGAATCCGTAAAACCAGTAGGAGTGAGCTTTCCTTCTGGTCGAGAGAAATGTGTAAAACCCGGATGAGCTGGACCTGGAACAGAACCATTTTATCAGGTTTCCTACAGGTTTTTCTGCTTCTCCCACGACAATCAGGACCCAAACAGAACGGTGAGAAAGATCAGTTGACAATGAGAAAGAAACATTGTGTTAGTGTATTAATTTATAACCTGAAAATACGATTTTGCCAGTAAAACGACTCCTCAGTCTTGTTGGAAACTGTTCCTGCGTGTAACTTTAGAAATGTTACGTCTCTGAAAACAGCTTTTAGATGCAGCCTGTGCTTCAAAAACTGCAACTTGCTGATCTGCAGTCTGACGGACGGCTCGACTCTGACCTCCCCAGAAGACCGGCGCCGTGACCCTGGCTGCCTTCTGGTTCTGGTCGGGACAAGGGAGGGGGCAGTTTTTAGTTTTTCTCTCAGGAGTAACGGCACCTCATCTTCTTCAGCGCCTCTTAAAAATGTCCGGTTTCTGATGAGTCAAACGTTTCACGGTTAAACTTCAATCCTGACTTTTAAAGGGGCAGAAATGACTGAAGCTTTTGAAAACACAGACTGAGCTGCTGCTTTCTGATCAGGTGTCGGGGTCCCGCCGAGTCGCTAACGTCTCTCTGCAGCTGCTTCAGCGCTGCATGTTTGTTTGTGTTCTCCTGCGTCTGAATTGCATTTGAGCGGTTCAGCTCTCCGTACAGCGCGGCTCAAAATAAATACGGCGCGCAGCCGAACAGGGTTTTATTTACGCGCCTGCGTCTGTCTCCTCAGGAACTGTTTACAGCAGAGTGCAAGTTTAAGGAGTCGGTGTTCGAGAACTACTACGTGATCTACAGCTCGATGCTCTACAGGCAGAAGGAGTCGGGCCGGGCCTGGTTCCTGGGCCTCAACAAAGAGGGACAAGCGATGAAGGGCAACCGGGTCAAGAAGACCAAACCAGCTGCACATTTTCTGCCTAAACCCATCGAAGGTAACGAGCAGATTTTTCTGTCCCAGGTTTTCAAATGTGTTTTTTTTTTCTGACTCGTCCGTGTGTTCGCCTTCCTTTGTCCTTCCAGTCAGTCGCGATGTACCGAGAGCCGTCGCTGCACGACGTCGGGGAGGCGGTGCCGAAACTGGCGGGGGGGGGCCGCCCTCCAAAAGCACAACCTGCGAGCCCGTGGTCATGAATGGTGGCAAACCAGTCAGCAAACCTGACAAGGAGGAGACATAGCCCCGCTCCTCATTTCAGCCCCCCACCCCCCACACACTCCCCCCCTCACACAACCCCCCGGTGGACCTGCAGCCAGGAAGAGCCTCAGCCCCGCCCACTGCTGCTCTCATCAACAACACAACAACAGAAAAAACTGCAGCGACAGGTAACAAAACCAAACCAGAGCGATGGATGTGCTCTGCTGTGCAGCAGCGGGGCCTCGTGTCCCGGTTCTTCCCTCCCTGCTGGACGCCGTCGTGGAACCGGGAGCGCCGCGGTCGGTGGCGGGAAGAGGAGATGTTAAAGTCAGGCTGCCGCCGGGGAGATGTTTCTGAGCTGGGACGGTGGCATGTGACTCCTGAAGAATATAAACAGTACAAACAAATATCTGAACAAATGTCACGCTCACCTTTCTTCTTTTTTTTTCTCCTAACATCCCGTAAAAAAGCTTCTCCTTTTAGCATTATTTTCTCCTTCCAGGTCTGCTGGAGGCCACAAACTCAAACCCGACCGCGTGGATTCGACATGAAGGCAGATTAAAAGCATTAAACACCGAGCGAAGAGAACGAATTAGAGGATGCTGAGTCATCGAACAATCAGGATCTCGAGCTAAACGTTCAACGAAACGCTTCAGTACGGCGTAAATGCGCTAAGATTCTTCAGTACGGCGTAAAAGCGCTAAGATCCTTCAGTACGGCAATCGCTCAAAAATCCTTCGTACGGCGTAAACGCGCTAAGATCCTTCGTACGGCGTAAAGCGCTCAAGTACGGCGTAAAAGCGCTAAGATCCTTCAGTACGGCGTCAGTACGGCGTAAATGCGCTCAGATCCTTCAGTACGGCGTAAAAGCGCTAAGATCCTTCAGTACGGCGTAAACGCGCTCAGATCCTTCAGTACGGCGTAAAAGCGCTAAGATCCTTCAGTACGGCGTAAAAGCGCTCAGATCCTTCAGTACAGCGTAAAAGCACTCAGATCCTTCAGTACGGCGTAAACGCGCTCAGATCCATCCGTACGGCGTAAACGAGCTCAGATCCTTCAGTACGGCGTAAACGCGCTCCCATGGGCCTCTTCGCCGTTCTGATGACTCACCACGAGTCTCTCATGGAAAGAGAGTCGGTATTTGAGTCGACGGAGCTCAAAGCACTTTCCCTTTATCACCTGTGTTTCACCTGTGAAACTAAATTTCAGTTTGTCCCGAGTGTTTCGATTTTTTTTTTCCCGTCCTTTCGCACGAGTGGAGTTTAGGACGGGACGAGTCCAGTCAGCAGACGGACGCAGCCCGACGAATTCCCCGTTTGTAGCAGCGCGGGGAGCACCTGAGACGTGCAGGTGACCTCTGAGACCTGAGGGGAGCACCTGAGACGTGCAGGTGACCTCTGAGACCTGAGGGGAGCACCTGAGACGTGCAGGTGACCTCTGAGACCTGAGGAGGAGATGACCTCTGACGAGGGGACTGAGATGCAGGTGACCTCTGAGACCGAGGGGAGCACCTTAGACTGCAGGTGACCTCTGACCTGAGGAGCACCTGAGACGTGCCGTGACTCTGAGACCTGAGGAGACACCTGAGACGTGCAGGTGACCTCTGAGACTTTAAGAGAGCACCTGAGACGTGCAGGTGACCTCTGAGACGTTAGGAGAGCACCTGAGACGTGCAGGTGACCTCTGAGACGTTAGGAGAGCACCTGAGACATGCAGGTGACCTCTGAGACTTAGGAGATCACCTGAGACGTGCAGGTGACTGACGAGGGAGCACTGACTGAGACCTGAGGGAGACCTGCAGGTGACCTCTGACCTGAGGAGAGCACCTGAGACGTGACCTCTGAGAGAGACCTGAGGAGATCACCTGAGACGTGCAGGTGAGCGGGCAGCCAGTAGCAGTCAGCGTTTACATGGAGGAGCAGGTATCGTGGACGGAGGTGTGACACTTTAGTTTTTTCTCGTTGCCTTTCCGACTACTTGAAAACACAGGTAGGGATGAAGGTGTGAACAGGGTAGGTGATGCTAAAGCCACCAGGTGTAGACTTCATCCATCAGCAGGCTCTTTGCCGGACGTACCTGTTTAAGGTGAACATCAGCAGTGGTCCCTGGTCCACTGAGTCCATTTAAAGTCTCATTAACAGATCTGCTGATCTACTGGGAGGATCCAGAAATGCTGCACCACGTTATCTCAACTTTAAAACTAACGTACACGAACCGACATTTAACCAAAGGTGTGAATTTGTCACGTAGGTCGTAAGATGAACACAGAAAGTAGCAAACACAGTAGCAAGAAGAAGTACGTTAACCTGGAACGAATATTTTTTCTGCACGAAATCTGATCTGATCTCCATCTAAGTCACGGCGACAGATGAGCTGATAACGTACAAAATATCGCCCATCAATCATTCACAGATCTGGAGGGAAAAAAGTAAGTGAACCCTTGGAGTTCAGGGCTGGTTGAGTCTCCCTCGGTAGATCGGACCTGCTTGGACCTGCTCGGACCTCTTGAGCGTTCCTCACTTTCGTGAGATCGTTGCACGACATCTCTTTGGCTTTGAGGCGGAAGCTTTGACTTCGCTGCGCTGGAACCACTTCGATGCTCGGGGTCGTTGTCCCGCTTCTAGCCAGAAATGATCCCGTCAGATGTTTTAGGAATTCATTTTCCCCTCGATGAAGGCAAGCGAGCACATGGAGTCTTAGTGGTCAGCACTGTTGAGACCTGAGCAGGTCTGCCTTTCACCTGAAGAGAGATCCCTGTGACCCTAAACTGGGATGGATGATGGATGGATGATGGATGGATGATGGATGGGTGATGGGCAGTGGTTCAGATTCTGAGTCAGTGCAGCGAACACAAACCTCCATGCTTCTCCAGTGGGATGTCTTGATATCTGTACGATCCAACGGGACATTTCCCCTACAGCGCTGCACGTTTCTGAGGTACCAGTTGGCAGATTTCAGGTCCTCTCAGGTGTTTTTTGAGGTGGAGCAGATGTTTGCCAGGTCCAGCGGTGTCGTCAAGCCTTGAACTGTCGCCCATCGTTTCTTCTTTACCTCATCAGCCCTAAACGCACCTCCAGACTCTGTTTTAATTGGTCTCAAAGTGTGAACTGCTGACTCCAGTCAGCTACGGCTCCATCTTCAGCACCGTGAACGTTTAACGGCCATCTTCAGTCGTCCGAAACACGCAGTTGTTGACGTTTTTTCCCGTTATTGTGATTTGAGATGAAGATCAGATCACATTGATGCCAAATTCATGTGGAAAAAACATCAGATTTAGTGGGTTTTTCCCGCCACTGTAACATTTACAGACTGTTAACCGCTGGTGAAAAAACACTTTGTAGCTTCTTGAGGAAGAAAAAAACAGTTGTTCTGTAGCACAAGTCACTTTTGAGATTTCTTTCCTCCTTTTTTCTTGTATTTTTAAGTTTAATATTGTTTCACCTAGTTGGCCTACCAGGATTAAATCCTTAAATTCATCTGAGCGTGAAGCAGCGTTGCTCACTGTGGAGCAGAAACACAGGAAAACCTTATTGGAGTAAAAGTCGTCCCTTTGCTCTTCTGTTTACCCGCCTGTCTTTCTGCTCAAACTACCTGCTTCATCAACGCACAACCAGACAACGCAAGACTACACATGGTGGCTTTAAAGACGTCTGTGAGGTGGCTTTTAAGGCAAACACGGCCTCAATGAAACCACGGGAAAATAAACGGTGAAGTAGGAGACGGGACGTTTGGAGAATCAGAGCAGCCTCTCACTGTGAAAGTGTTTACTCATCTGTAGGACGAGGCGGCAATTAACCGCTCTGAAACGCTGCTGGTCGGTCGCAGCGCACGAATACTGTGATCCCAACCGTCAAATCAGTGCCAGTGACAGTGAGGCAGACGCTCAGGATAACGGCTAACGGCTAACGGCTAACGGCGCCTCTGCATTCACGCGTCCAGAACAGACACTGTGCATCTCTTTAGCATTGAATCCCAATTTGGGGCAAAAATAAGCCCTTTTGCATTTTAATGAGGATGATTGAAACGCGCTCTTGTTTGCTGGAGATTAATGACCCTCCACCCGCGTTGCCACGACTACAAAAGGAAAAACAAGGCCGAGCAGAAATCAAGGCTGCGTGATTCACGCTCGCATCAAACGGGGCCGCGGCCCAGACCGGCCCAGACCGGTCCAGACCGGCAGCATCCTCTGCCTCAGCAACAGGTGTGCGTCCGGGCACGCTCGCCGCCACATTCCCCCCTTTCCTGATCTCATCAGGTCGATCACGTGACCCCGACCCGTTCAGACCCGTTCAGCCGTCCTCTCAAAGAAAAACAAATCCAAAACCGGTTTTTCATCCATTTTTTTTTTTTTCTGTCACCAAACTGGACCTCTGCGAGCTCAAGAGGACCGCGTCCTTCCTACTGGATCATGTAGGAACAAAATAAATGATCAGAGTGCCTCTCGTCTCCAGCCGGGGTCCAGATGTGGGTCCAGATGTGGGTCCAGGTGTGACGTCCAGGTGGATGTAGATTCCTGTGGTTCGACTCCTGTCTCGTCTCGTGTTACAATCATGTGAAAGGAAGATGTCTGGTGTTGTGCTCGTCTCGCATCACAGAAATGTGGATATAACATTTATTTACTACTTGTTGTGTCACACTTTGGGGCTTAAAAAAAGAAAAAAAAAAAAAAGAAGTATGAAATAAACCCTGACAATCAGGTGTGAAACCTTCTGGTCTGTAATCCAAAGGTGCTTTTGTCCAGCTGTTCGGGGGCAACGAGGCTCCGAGACGTCTGTTCAGCGAGTCGTTTTCATTTCTGCGAGCAGAGCGGGAAGATCAGAGCGGGAAGATCAGCTCGGCGCCGTCAGGCTCGTTAGGGCCTCAGCAGGGGTCCCATCATGTGAAGGCAGTTTTTAAAGAACTATTTCAGGAGTTAATGACGGTTGAGGGTGGAGGAAAAACAGCCCGGTTTCCCGGCTGCTGACCACAGACGCCGGTGTGATGATGTTTCCGGGCCGGTGATCACAGCTGCCGGTTCAAACGACGGAGGCTAATTACTGCCAGCGTGTCCTGATGGGTTCCTCTCCGCCGGTGCTGAGCCAGGTACCGAGGCTACAATTACCAAATATCTCACAGCGAGAGCGGGGCGGCGGGTTTTAATTGGAACAGAGCAAACACAGCAGCCCGGGTCGCTTTTCATTTCCACGTACGAGAGCAGCTGTATGGAACCCCGTTTGTGACAAAATTCAATGAATAAATGACTCTATTATTATGAAATACAGGCATTTATTATTATGAAATACATGTTTACTATTATGAAATATTTCCCATTATTTTGAAAAAATGAATTATGAAATATATTTTTATTATTATTTAATCTTAGTTGAATGCATAATAGTTTATTTCAGAATGGCTTTTTTTTTTTTAATCTAAGAATGAGCTTTTACATAATAATGACATTTTGCCAGTGGGCGGGACCAGTGGTTGACCTGGATGCTCATTGGCTGATCCTTCTCCATGCAGTTGGTGGGGGACTAGCATCGAGCCTGTTGGCTACCTCTCGAATAAGTCAGAAAAGGATCTTTCTCCTGTCGCCATGCCGTCAAAATCAAGTTTTCCCTACATTTCGCGCTACGTTTCTTAGTTGACGTCAACTTTTAACCGTAAACTGAGGTGCATTCTGCCACCTACTGGCCTGGAGTATATACATTGCACCTCTCGCCCGCTATCGATGTTCTTTTGTTCTTTTGTTCTTTTCTTTTGCTTATGCCTGAATGAAAGAGCAGCCAATCACATAAATGGCTCCGCCCTCTCTGCTGTGATTGACACACAAATCATTCTTATGAAAAACGAAACCATTATCATAATAATGGGGAATATTTCACAATAATAAACATGCATTTCATAACAATAGACTCATTTATTCATTTAATTTTGTCACAAACGGGGCTCCATACGCTCGTGGCGTCGCAGCAGCTGCATGTGCAGCCGTCTGAGCTCGGCCCGCGTGACCTCTGGCTCTAAGGTCACAACGGGAACACGAGACGGTGGCGGCGGCGGCGGCCCGCTGCTCTTTAGAGCCGCAGGGACGAGTGACGGTGAAGTAGCCGCCTCCCACTGGTTCCCGCCGCTTTATTCCCTTTTCAAAAGGCTCCCTTATTACATCTGAATCTGGAACGAGACAGCTCTCTGCTTCCAGCTGTTTCTTTCTCCGAGCACACACACACACACACACAAACGCACACTTCTCATCTTATTCTACTTTTCAATTATCCTTTGATCCCCAATCTTCTGTTCACTGGAACGACGCTTTCGCTCTCTACTCGTTGTATAATCATGCAGGCAGAGAACTTCCCACCTCCTCTCTTCTCCTCTCTTCTCCTTCCTCTCCTCCTCCTCCTCCTCCTCTCTCTGTTTGGATCTCTTCCCACTTGTTGCATGGTTTTTAAAGGAGGAAAGCTGCTGGGGGCTAATGCATGTGCTAACGTAGGACCTGGGAGCAGAGAAACACCAGCACAGCTTGGCATTTGGCTCAATCCCGCCACCGTTTTGCTCAGGTGGAGATGCTCTGATATCTGGTTCGTACCGGGACGCGTCTGATCCGCCGTCGCCGCGGGAACGATTAGCAAAGATGTTCATCGTCGCCACAACAAAGCAAAGGAAGAATTAATTCATATTGCTAACGTTGTTATACTAATGCATGTCTGATGGAAAGTACATTCAGCGCAGCATCAATATTTAATTCTACTGCGGTTATGAGACATAAAAATGCATGAAGTTTTATTTTATTTTTCTGAAAATCCCCCGTGACCTTCTTTTAACGATGATGGATTGGAGTGTTGGAGGTCATGTGATCAAGGTGAGACTAAACACCCGCCACAATAAAAGACGGCGGATGTATAAAAGGCCGAAGTGACCCGTGAACCAGGTAGCCGGTCGCATCCTCTCTGGGCAAACCAGGTCCTACCTTTGAGCCAAAAGCTAAACGTGACGGTGCCAACTTCAGAGGCGGCGACTCCGTCAGTACCTGTACAGTTACCTTTACCTATATATTATGCAAACAGTTTGTCTGCACTGTACAGTTTGTGTCCAATCCGTTGTATACACACAGAAGACAATGACATTGAATAAAGGATTTATAGAAAGGAGGTGTGACCGGCCTGTTTTCTGTTTTCTTCTTCACACGAACGTGACAGATATTTATATTTATTATTATTTATTTATAGATGGGGATGTGACCAACCTACGGTCAGAGCTTTAAATGATGACATCATCAGTCACAGGTGGACCTTCAGCAGTCAGACATGTCCAAACGCTGATGGGTCTCACGCTGGTCTCCTGTCAGGACCGGCAGGTTAACAAGAGGATGCATGTTGGTTTTAAAAACAAAAGTGGATCCACTGGATCCTCTTTGACCTGCAGGATCTTTGATCCGTCTACCTGTCTGACATCACGGCTCTCACACGGACTGAAACACCTTAAACCAACTCCTTCGTTTCTCTCCTGTCGACTGAAGGCCGTCCTGTCATCCACTGCAGAGGCAGAAAAAAGTGCAGAAAGTGTCAGTTTTTGCTTTGCAACAGGACGTCGGACTGCTACCCCCCCCCCCCCACGGTTAATGCGGACCGTGAAAATCAAAATCTGCGATCTGGAGCCGGAGCCCCCCCGTGCCTCAATAATGCATTAAAAATATGTTTAAAAACCCCAAAAAAGTAGCGAAACAAGACAAAGGCTCAACTGTGGTCTTTCTGTTACCTTCACAGCCTCTGGTCTCTGAACCGTAGAAAAGAAACCGCTGGTATTGTGCTATTTTTGGCTCGTAATTAGCGGCTAACACGCTAACAACAACAAAGGAAAAAAATCACACAGGTTGTATTGTTGGGCTCCTGTTGGTTAACAGAGAATGTAAATCTATACACGCTGGGGCTGCTGTTGATGCTCACTACACTTTTCATCTAACCCCGTTTTCATTCTGCCGTCCCACGACACACACACTACATTACCCATAAGGCCACCTTCTTAAAGGGGCCAGGCTGGCTCACAGCATTTCTTCACTGTGAGAGAACGCGCACAACATCCTGTGATGTTTCCGCAATTTTTTTCTTGACTTTTTATTAAATCATATATTTCTGAAAAATCCACGAATAACTAAAACCGCAGAACTTAAAGCGTGAATCACTGTATTCTTAATCGAATGACCTCAAACCAACAACGGGGAAAGCAGCCTCCCAGGAGGCCCCCTGGCATCGCTCCGTCTGCTGATCCTGGATCCCGTCTCCTGGAGACGGCGGCTTGATGGAGGCGCCATTAAACGGCGCCGCCATCACACAGACGGTTTGGCAGATCGACAGGCGGGAAGCGACGCTCATCACGCTGCATCACCTCCTCTGAGCGACAGGTGAACCAGCAAATACTGTAATTAGGTGGATGTGATTAAAATTTGAATATGTAAATGGAGGGCTCTCTGAGGAGCGGCGCGGGGTTTAATTAGTCGGGGGGGGGGGGGGGGTGTATATGTGGGATACTGAGGCTGAAGATCTCCCTGGTGTCATCATCATCCTCCTCTCTGCTGTCAGTCTGGACTGGAGACGTTTGGTTGCTCCGTGATCTCGTGTGTTTCTGTCAGAGATCAGAAGCCTCCAAACGTTTCAGATTGAACTTTCATTGATGCGTCGCGCCGCTTGATTCATGGCTTTGCAGATAAAGTCAATTAGGGAAGTTTAATATGAGTAAAGAGATGTTCATATCAGATTTATCTGATCGTTGGCATTTCTTTCATGTTTGTGAATCTGATTAAACGGCAGCAGCTTGATATTCAGAGGGAAAAAATAATGAATAATCTCAACAAGGTATTACCTGAACTGTCTTTTTCCTCTGAAGCCTTTCTGACCATCTGCACGTCCAGGATCATCTGCTGGTCCAGGATCGTCTGCTGGTCCAGGATCGTCTGCTGGTCCAGGATCGTCTGCTGGTCCAGGATCATCCGCTGGTCCATGATCATCCGCTGGTCCAGGATCATCCGCTGGTCCAGGATCATCCGCTGGTCCAGGATCATCCGCTGGTCCAGGATCATCCGCTGGTCCAGGATCATCCGCTGGTCCAGGATCATCCGCTGGTCCAGGATCATCCGCTGGTCCAGGATCATCCGCTGGTCCAGGATCATCTGCTGGTCCAGGATCATCTACTGGTCCAGGATCATCTGCTGGTCCAGGATCATCTGCTGGTCCAGGATCATCTGCTCGTCCAGGATCATCTACTGGTCCTGGATCATCTGCTGGTCCAGGATCATCCGCTGGTCCAGGATCATCTGCTGTGCTTCAGTCTGTTACAGGTTATCTGGAAAAATGGTCTCAGCAGCTAAGAGGAAGGACGTAACGAGCAGAGGATTTAGTTCGTCATGAACTGAGACTGAGAGCTTCAAAATCATAATAATCCCTGCACGTTTGCTTTTATTTTTAGCAAAACAGTCAAAAAAAAAAGTGGGCTTATTATACACTGGTGCTGTGGTCCAAAACAAGAACAGAAATATGACACAAACAGCCAGATGATTTTTTTATGCCTCATCTTTTACCAGCCTGCTGTCATTACGGACTGATGTCATCACTACGATTGCTCCACATGTGAGAGGATGACCTTTGACCTTCCAGCAGCTCTGAGCCTTAGATGGCGTGCAGCTGCTGACGCTGCGGCGGTCTGCTCATCATCGGTCCCACCTCACGGTTCTGGATTCAGCTTCAGATCCAGGTTCAGGCCGTTTGTGATCTTCAGCTCAGCCGGTCAACAGCCAGACCGAAGCGCCGCGACGCTCGGTGACGTCGGGAGACGCTCGGTGACGTCAGGAATCTCTCGGTGATGTCAGGAATCTCTCGGTGATGTCAGGAATCTCTCGGTGACGTCAGGAATCTCTCGGTGACGTCAGGAATCTCTCGGTGACGTCAGGAGACGCTCGGTGACGTCAGGAGTCGCTCGGTGACGTCAGGAGACGCTCGGTGACGTCAGGAATCTCTCGGTGACGTCAGGAATCTCTCGGTGACGTCAGGAGACGCTCGGTGACGTCAGGAGTCGCTCGGTGATGTCAGGAGTCGCTCGGTGACGTCAGGAGTCGCTCGGTGACGTCAGGAGTCGCTCGGTGACGTCAGGAATCTCTCGGTGACATCAGGAGACGCTCGGTGACGTCAGGAATCTCTCGGTGACGTCAGGAGTCTCTCAGTGACGTCAGGAATCTCTCGGTGACATCAGGAGACGCTCGGTGACGTCAGGAATCTCTCGGTGACGTCAGGAGACGCTCGGTGACGTCAGGAATCTCTCGGTGACATCAGGAGACGCTCGGTGACGTCAGGAATCTCTCGGTGACGTCAGGAGTCTCTCAGTGACGTCAGGAATCTCTCGGTGACATCAGGAGACGCTCGGTGACGTCAGGAATCTCTCGGTGACGTCAGGAGACGCTCGGTGACGTCAGGAATCTCTCGGTGACGTCAGGAGTCTCTCGGTGACGTCAGGAGTCGCTCGGTGACGTCAGGAATCTCTCGGTGACGTCAGGAGACGCTCAGTGACGTCAGGAGTCTCTCGGTGACGTCAGGAGACGCTCAGTGACGTCAGGAGATGCTCAGTGACGTCAGGAATCTCTCGGTGACGTCAGGAGACGCTCGGTGACGTCAGGAGACGCTCGGTGACGTCAGGAATCTCTCGGTGACGTCAGGAATCTCTCGGTGACGTCAGGAGACGCTCGGTGACGTCAGGAGTCGCTCGGTGACGTCAGGAGTCGCTCGGTGACGTCAGGAGACGCTCGGTGACGTCAGGAATCTCTCGGTGACGTCAGGAGTCGCTCGGTGACGTCAGGAGACGCTCGGTGACGTCAGGAATCTCTCGGTGACGTCAGGAATCTCTCGGTGACGTCAGGAGACGCTCGGTGACGTCAGGAGTCGCTCGGTGACGTCAGGAATCTCTCGGTGACGTCAGGAGACGCTCGGTGACGTCAGGAGTCGCTCGGTGACGTCAGGAATCTCTCGGTGACGTCAGGAATCTCTCGGTGACGTCAGGAGACGCTCAAAGACGTCAGGAGTTGCTCGGTGACGTCAGGAATCTCTCGGTGACGTCAGGAATCTCTCGGTGACGTCAGGAATCTCTCGGTGACGTCAGGAATCTCTCGGTGACGTCAGGAATCTCTCGGTGACGTCAGGAGACGCTCAAAGACGTCAGGAGACTCTCGGTGACGTCAGTAGACGCTCGGTGACGTCGGGAGAAGATCGGTGACGTCAAGAGTTGCTCACCAACCAGCTGCAGCCAGAAAACTAAATTAAATTCTGTTATCACCTCCCTTGAAATGTCTCCATTTGCTGTTTGATTAATTTCACTGAAACATTAAAGCATCGGGAGCTAGGGAGCCAGGCACGTCCTCCAACTATCGACATTAGTATAACGAGAGGAGCCAGTTCAGCTCTGACCCCCCCCCCCCCCCCCCCCCCCCACCAACAGGGACGTGTGATCCTCTAATTGAAGCTGAAGGAAACTTCCAGTGTTTTTGTGAAAGGCCGTCTGCAGTTTCTCTCTGTCTCCATGGAAACCAGCCTGCTGTCAATCACTCAGGGAGGTTGAGATCAAACCTCACTGCTCTTTTATTGATATTTGACTGACATTATTTCTTTTTTCCTTCCCTTTCAGGCTCCAACAGCAACGTCCAGGTTTTTATTTTTCCACTGACAGCCAGGTCTCAGATAACTGGGGCTCAGGGGTCAGAGGTCATCAGGGGGCGGGGCCACCTGTCGCCGGGTCGCCATCGCTCATTCATCACCTCCTTGCCTCTACTCTTGTCTCCTTTCCTCTCCTTGTCTCCTCCGTCTCATTGCTCCAGCTCAGGGCTCCCACCAGCCGGGGGCCTCGTCTGGCTTCGTTAGGGCCCCCCAGGAGGAACGCTGGTCCTCACAAGACTGGTGTTTGTGCAGAGATGAGCAGAGGAGACACACGGCCTGAATACTGATTCACCAATCACCGCCGGATACTTATTGGCTGCTATGGCAACCAATAAAGCCTCACAGGAGAGGAGACGGAGGAGCAGCGTCTCCAATGATGTCGGAAACAGAAAACTGCACGAACGACAAGAGCGAACGTTCAAATCGTTTCCTGTGGTTGCCATGGAAATTCCTTTAAACTACGTGCACCCGCTTGGTCACGTGCACGTGTTTAATTCACAGCGGGTGCAGCGGTGGGGTTCATGGAGCTCGTTTTTATGTTCCTTTACTCAAATCTGCAGCGTCACGGCTGTTTCCTGACGTCCAGCAGCAGCTCAGCATCAACAGACGCCACCTCAGAGGGCGACGGCGCGTCTCCTGACTCACCTGAGGCCGTGGACGACATTTACCTGCACAGGCACCTTTCACGTCTCTGTCCAACTCCTGACACGCGTTACTAGCGCGTTAACGCATGAATTTATTCACGCTAACATTTGTTTTATTGCGCATTAACGCATGTTGCTCACGTGCTTTTGTTTTGAAAAGTCTGTTACTGGCTGCTGCGGAACCTGAAGATAATTGGCAGGTAAACTTAAGGAAAAGCTAAAACAGACATGGAGAACGGTAAAAATCTGTGAACTTTACAGTTCAGGTAGAAACTCAGGTAGAAATATTAACAATTCTGTCTAAAAAAAACTTTCAAACCCCTTTGTTCAAGACGATGTGGTCATTCCTCCATGTTCCATCAGATCTGCTCCATGTGTTCACTGTCCTGCTGTTCTCTAGCTGGTTACTGCAGTGCGGCTCCATCTAGTGGCACAGATGTGTAATGACAACAGAAAGTCTGTTCCTTCATTATAAAACACGTAAACCAGACAATAAAATATTTTTTAAAAATTCAGTCCTGTGGCCTGTTTGCTAAAATTGAAAAAAAAAAAAACAGGCATTTAGGCATTTATTTGGTTTTTTATTTGCGATTAATCGTGATTAATCAGGGAAATCATGCGATTAATCGCGATTAAACATTTTAATCGTTGCCCAGCTCTACTCAAAACAAATCTTCATAGTTTTTAATAACATCAGTTTACATCACAAGCTGATCGACAGACGTTTTAATGAGGACGTATGAATTTTTCACGCGGCGTCGGTCAAGCGTTGTTGATCGAATCTGCTCCTCGGTTTTATTCTGGACGCTGAGTTGGAAACAATGTCCGTGACACACTTTTATGACAGAGACACGTTTCATTATCGGAGAGGCTCTGAGAGGAAGAAAAGGAACTAAATTACAGACACAGACAGCTTTTGTCTCAGCGCTTCGGTAATATTGCTCTCAACTGTCATGCAAATGAGGAGCAGCGGACTGAGAAAGAAACGAGCAGAGCAGAAAGAGATAGAGGAAATTATTATTCTATATGGAAGCAAACAAGAGGGCGTGTCCTCCTCTCCTCCTGCAGGTCAGATATAACCTCTGAGTTAGACACTTACCTGCATCACATCTCACACAGTTACTAGTTTACTTTCTGCTTCTGCAGGCCAGCGGATTAAAGTCATGGCAGTTTCTTAACAGGAAGCAGGAAATGCCTGATATGTTTGCATCTGCAGCAGATGTTGCTGGTGTTTTTACACATCCAACCCAGAAGACGCAGCACAGTGGGGCGCCATTTATAAAGATGGTCATGCTGAAAATAACAGCAACATTTTGTCACATTTAGCTTCAAATCATGTTTTAAAAAATGTGGTGTGAAGTTTTGAAAGTCACTTTTTAGCACACAATATTTGTTAACTTTTAAAATTTGTTCAATTTTTAAATCTAAATTGAAATTGAATTGAATTGAAAATACTTTATTAATCCCTTGCGGGAAATTATTTCGTTGCAGTGCTCCATCCTATAAAGACAACAATACATATAAAATAAGTAAATTAACACTTTAAATACTACACCTTACCAAGAATTAAATTTATAAGAATAACAATTAGACTAAATAACTCTGGCCCACATGTGCAAGCCCAATGTACAAAAAATTACAAATTACAAATTAGGGATTTCAAAATACCCTGTCTAATAGTAAAAGAAAAAAGTAACCTAAAAAGTAACCTAAGAAAAAAGTAACCTAATATAAATGTTAAATCTAAATGTTTAATCTAAAAGTTAAATCTAAATCTAAAAGTTAAATCTAAATGTTATGCCTAAATGTTAAATCAAAATTTTTAACCTAAATATTTAATCTAAATGTTAAATCTAAATCTAAATGTTAAATCTAAATCAAAAAGTTATATCTAAATGTTAAATCTAAATGTTAAATCTAAATCAAATGTTAAATCAAATGTTAAATCTAAATATTTTATCTAAATCTAAGTGTTTCATCTAAATCTAAATGTTAAATCTAAATTAAAAAAGTTATATCTAAATGTTACATCTAAATCTAAATGTTAAATCAAATGTTAAATCTAAATATTTTACCTAAATCTAAGTGTTTCATCTAAATCTAAATGTTAAATCTAAATCAAAAAGTTATATCTAAATGTTACATCTAAATCTAAATGTTAAATCAAATGTTAAATCTAAATATTTTACCTAAATCTAAGTGTTTCATCTAAATCTAAATGTTAAATCTAAATCAAAAAGTTATATCTAAATGTTAAATCTAAATCTAAACGTTAAATCTAAATCACATGTTAAATCAAATGTTATATCTAAATATTTAATTTAAAATCTAAGTGTTTCATCTAAATCTAAATGTTAAATATAAATCAAAAAGTTATATCTAAATATTTAATCTAAATCTAAATGTTAAATCTAAATGTAAAATGTTAAATCTAAATGTTCTGGATGAAACTAAATATTTAGCTAATATGCTAATTCAAGCTGCTGGTAACCGGAAGTACCAAAATAAAAGCTCGAGGAGCTCAAAGTCTTTTCGTAGTGTCAAATAACAAATAAAGAGCGATCTTTTCTGGAGAAATTGACTCTTGGACATAGATTAAAGTGATAATAACCACCAAAAATAACTATAAAACCCTATTTTACGAGTACCTTGAGGTTTTAGTCTCCCTTTTTTGCGGGACTTATAACCTGTAGCTACTGCAGTCAGTCACAAGGGGGCGAACTTTGAA
This sequence comes from Hirundichthys speculiger, assembly GCA_018398805.1. Classification (NCBI taxonomy): domain Eukaryota; kingdom Metazoa; phylum Chordata; class Actinopteri; order Beloniformes; family Exocoetidae; genus Hirundichthys; species Hirundichthys speculiger. Next base: position 230,752 of record JAGFBZ010000781.1, on the reverse strand, counting down.
TGAAAAACTCGGTGCAGTCTGCTGTTGGTGATGACATGGCCGAGTCAATGTTAGCCCAAAATATAAACAAATAGTGTTAAATGTGCTAAAAAGTGACTTTCAACAATTCACACCACTTTTTAAAACATGATTAAAAGCTAAATATTGCTGACCAACTTTACTAACGGCGCCCCCTACAGCACGGCCTGGCAGCGAGTCAAGGGGAGGGTTTCGCAGCAGTTCTTCTGCCGTCCCACGACACACACACTCCATTACCCATAAGGCCACCTTCTTAAAGGGGCTCACAACATTTCTTCACTGTTAGAGAACGCGCACAACATCCTGTGATGTTTCCGCGATTTTTTATTTATTTTTTATTATATTATACATTTCTGAAAAATCCGCGAATAACTAAAACCACGGAACTTAAAGCGCTAATTGGCGAGGGATCACTGTATAATCCAGAAGTACCGCCATCCAGTTTGTGCTTTAAAATGGACCGGGGCAAAATGGAAAGTGCTCCAGCAGTCAGATGCACATGTGATGAGAGGCAGTGACCCTGAAAAGCATGCATCATGTCACAATAAATTAAACTTTTTTTTTTTTTTTAATGCAAGCGTTGCATCAAATGCCAAGTTAGCAGCTTGAGTTCAACATTCTCATCTTACAAGCGACGCTTTGCTGGAAGAGCTCGGTACTCGAACCGTAGGAAAACACCAGGAGGAGTCAGGAAATGATCCTTTAAACAGATAAATCTAAGCTTCATGTCTGGATATCTGTGTGTGAGTAATGTTATTAAACAGGCAGACGGGGAGAACTGAGGAGGAGCGGATTATTAGAAGATCTTGAAAGGCACCTCTGCAGTTTTAATATCGAAGTTTGGAGGAAGCCTTCAATATCTGAATTCATAAATATTGCATTTCATTTGAACGGATTTCCCCGGCTGGCTCTCATCTGACAAACACGCTAATATCCTTTTATCGTTCAGGATATTCACATCCTCCTCTACTGAGATGCTTCATCAGCTCTTAGCTCGCTAATTAGAGACTCAGACACATCTGGGCTCCGTCAGCTCGTCTTCCTGCTTCGTTCCTGCAGTCACAACATCTGGACGCCGCTTGTCTTCGTGGTTTCACCGCGTCTACGACCCACCGCCTTCGTTTTCATTTCTCTCCTCGGGGTCATGAATATTTCAGCGCATCATAAAGCCAAATGAATAGTCAGTTTGCAGCGACGCTGAACCCACCAGAGCAGTTCCGGCGGTAAGAAGCACTTGTTAAAAACCGTTAAAAAGATGCAGATGCAGATGTGGAACGTGCAGCCGCATTAAAACATACTGGTTTGGCGACTGGTTTCCATCATACAAGCCTGAGACCTTTGCTGCTGCTGGGAGTCCAGCTGAGACCCGACTGGAACTGTAGCAGGATGCTGAAGGAGCCGGGGGTCAGAGGTCAGAGGTCAGAGGACAGTTAGCCAGTTAGGCTGCTGGGTTTTTATAATAAAAACGGAGGAGTTTGTGTCGTCTGGGTGTTTTCTCTGACGAAAACAGATAGGTGAGGTCTTATCATGTCACAGTTTTCAGTTATCTACGTCCATTGATTGTTTTGCTTCAGGATGAAGGATCATAACTTCACAGAGACAGGACGTCTCCGTCTCCGTCCCATCAGCCTCAAGACTGAGAGAAGACAACAAACAGCACTTTTTAAAACATCTGGATGAGGCTCTGCTTTGACAATAACTAGTTACCACGTTCACAAAAACATTTAAACCATTTATCCCAAATCCCAACATTTCTCACTGAGAAAGACATCTGAGGTTTAGCTCCAACATCTCAGGTTCATCTCAACCGCATGAACGGGTAAAAGAGAGCAGTTTAAACAGGTTAACAGGTTCAAACAGGTTAACAGGTTCAAACAGGTTAACAGGTTCAAACAGGTTAACAGGTTAACCAGCTGCTGGTCCTTCAAGGAAAAACTCCACTAGAAAAGCAGCTCTGGCAACTTATTTACTCCCCGCCCACTTTTAGAGAAAAGCTATGAGGTCACAGCTCCATGGATGGAGAGATGGAGATGGAGGTGGAGAGAAGATGGAGATGGAGATGGAGATAGAGAGAGAGAGAGAGAGAGAGAGCGATGAGAGAGATGAGAGAGGATGGCGATGGAGAGAGAGTGAGAGAGATGGAGATGGAGAGGGAGAGAGAGATGAGAGATGGAGAGATAGAGAGAGATGGCGATGGAGAGAGAGAGGAGATGGAGATGGAGAGAAGATGGGGAGCTGGAGAGAGAGAGAGCGATGAGAGAGAGGTGAGAGAGAAGAGAGAGATGGAGATGGAGAGAGATGGCGATGGAGAGAAGAGAGATGGAGCTTGAGAGAGAGAGAGAGAGAGAGAGAGATGGAGCTGGAGAGAGAGAACAGATGGAACTGGAGATGGAGAGAAAGATGGTGATGGAGAGAGAGAGAGAGAGATGGAGATGAGGTAGATGAGGGAGCGAGAGAGAGAGAGAGAGATGGAGATGGAAGAGAGAGATGAGAGATGGAGCTGGAGAGAGAGAGAGAGATGAGAGCCGGAGAGAGAGAGAGAGAGAGAGATGGAGAGCTAGAGAGAGAGAGAGATAGATGATGGAGATGGAGAGAGAGAGAGAGAGATGAGAGAGATGGAGAGAAAGAGAGAAAGAAGATGGAGACTGGAGAGATTAGAGATGGAGAGAGCGAGAGCGGAGAGCGAGATGAGAGCGATGAGAGAGAGAGAGATGGAGCTGTAGATGGAGAGCAGGCTACCATATTCCCGTCCACCTGTTGCAGGTCCAGAAGAGGAACCAGAAGAGGAACCGGAACTGGAAGAGGAACCGGACCAGAGCTCAGATCAGTGCGACTGCAGCACTAACTGAGAAAAATAAAGTGTTTTTTGTTGCTGTACCTTCGGCTCAGTGACCTTGGAAACCAGCGACGGGGTTCAAGCTCTGAATGATGTCAGAGGTCCAGGTGTACAAACAGAAAGATCCATCTTTAACCTGCAGATGCAGCCAGAAAAGACAGATACCCATTTTTCTTTCTTTTTTCAATAAAAGGTTGTAAACCCTGTTTCTGGCTGCTATTATTCTCCAATAATGAACCTGTTTTGTTCATTAGAGCCTTTCAGCCTGATGATGGCGTCATCTTCATCCTTTCACTGCTTTTATTCACGTCGTCTCTCAGCAGCTGACTGAAGGTTGATGTCTGCAGCTTTTATTACAATTATTCTGAACTGTGGTGATAAAAGAAAAACACTTTATTTTACTTTTCTGCTGGACACTTTAACCCTCTGACCTAAAGCCATGAGATGATTTCAGGCCTCAGCGTGTGTCGTTAGGATACAGGTGAACTAACGACACAGGTAACCTAACGACACAGGTAACCTAACAACACAGGTAAACTAACCTGTACCTGTGTTGTTAGTTTACCTGTGTTGTTAGGACCCAAGTGAACTAACGACACAGGTAAACTAACGACACAGGTAACCTAACGACACAGGTAAACTAACGACAACAGGTAAACTAACGACAACAGGTAACCTAACGACACAGGTAAACTAACGCAGGTAACTAACGACACAGGTAAACTAACGACAACAGGTAAACTAACGACACAGGTAAACTAACGACAACAACAGGTAACTAACGACACAGGTAAACTAACGACACAGGTAAACTAACGACACAGATAAACTAACCTGTACCTGTGTCGTTAGGACACAGGTAAACTAACGACACAGGTAAACTAACGACACAGGTGAACTAACGACACAGGTAAACTAACGACACAGGTAAACTAACCTGTACCTGTGTCGTTAGGACACAGGTAAACTAACGACACAGGTGAACTAACGACACAGGTGAACTAACGACACAGGTAAACTAACCTGTACCTGTGTTGGTAAACTAACGACACAGTAAACTGACACAGGTAAACTAACGACACAACGACACAGGTACAGTTTAACTGGGTCGTTAGGACCCAGGCAAACTAATGACACAGGTAAACTAACGACACAGGTGAACTAACGACACAGGTACAGGTTAGTTTACCTGGGTCGTTAGGACCCAGGCAAACTAACGACACAGGTAAACTAACGACACAGGTAAACTAACATGTTCAGACTCAGACCCTGATCACCTGCTGGGACGGTCTTCAGTTAAAACCACAGCAAAGATAAATTAAGACATTATGTGTGGAAGAAACTAAATTTAGATTTTTATGTTGATATGATGTCACCAGTTATAGATTAGGTTGTTCAATCAATGAAGTAAAAGACATCATCAAATTAAATCCTTAAACACAGTCGTCACTCAGAAAAAAAAAAAAGGACAAATGTGCATAAATGAGTGTTCACATTAACAGAGAAAGAAAATAAAAACGGTCCTGAAAGCTTTGGTAAAGTAGTCTGTAATGATTACAGGTCATCCACCAGAGAGGACTTCAGACTCACCTGGAACAACCTGGAACACCTGAGGAGCTGCTTTGACCCACTGGCTGGTCCCGTCATCAGACCTGGAGGAGGACGCGACCGTTTAGCTCCAAATAATAAAAACACACATTTGATTCTGGAATAATGTTACATGGTAAGATGAAAACACAGCTCTGCAGTGTCATTTTCTTTTTTCTTTTTTTTTTTAATAAGTAATGAAATAAAGCCTTTTGGAGGAGAAAAAAAAGCACACACACACTACATTACCCATAAGGCCACCTTCTTAAAGGGGCCAGGCTGGCTCACAACATTTCTTTACTGTGAGAGAACGCGCACAACATCCTGTGACGTTTCCGCAATTTTTTCTTGATTTTTTAAATTATATTATATATTTCTGAAAAAAATCCACGAATAACTAAAACCGTGGAACTTAAAGCGTGAATTGGCGAGAGATCACTGTAGATATAAATGTGCAAAATAAACAAGTCTTTGCCCATCCTTTAACGTGTCCATCATCCATCTTTTAAAGCTCGTGAGTGGCTGAAACGTCAAACTCGATAAGTTACTGCTCACAGCGGCTCAGTGGCCCGTCAGAGGTGGTGACGTCATCCAGGACTCGGGTCGTCCAGGACTCGGGTCACCCAGGACTCGGGTCACCCAGGACTCGGGTCAGCAGTGATGAGTTTTACTGATGAGTTACTGGATGAATGAGTTTTCAGCAGCATACAGGCTGCCGTCTCTGGAGAAGCATCTTTCTGAGAGAGGACAAATATTTTCCCGCCATAAATGAAGCCCCTCCCACAGCTGCTTCCATGACCTTTTTGAGGTCGTTACACCTGGTGAGTTCAGAGGATGAACTTTACTCTGGAATATTTAAATAGTGGAACTGCGTCGTTCCCACAGGTGCAGAAACAAAACCCAAATCACTGAATCACCACAGAGGAAAGTTGTTGAGTCTTCTGGCAGGTGTTGCTGCTCTTGTTTGCAAAACAACATTTAAAATTTAAATATCAAGACAAGAATAAAATAGCACCAAACTAAAACTGGAGACACTGAAAGTGCTGCACCTGATGATCCAGATTCTGCTCCAGGTTTCTTCCTCTTAAAGGTTTGAAGGTTTTTTTTTCTCCTGCTATGGGAGAGTTTTTTTTTTTTGCTTGCCATTTTTCTTTGATTAGGATTTAACATTATAATTTTAGTTAATGATAATGTCATGCGTTTAGCTGTGAGGAGGGCCTATAATGCAAGAGTTCATAAAGGGTTGATTATTGCAAAAAGCAAAATCCAAACTTAACTGTAAATCCAGAAACGGTGACGGGACAGCGAGGCGGGAACAGAAGGAGAAGACAGAAAGACTTAACGAGACAAAGGAGCAAACGAGAAGCAGGTGCAGCCAATCAGGGAGAAGCACGGGAGGACAGTGAAGGTAACACCAGAGAGACAAGACAGACTGTCAAAGTAAAACAGGAAACAGACTAAAGACAGGGACACCCAGGGACCAGAGAAGAGCACAGAGACATGTCCTCCCCGACCATGACAGATATTAGCTCAGGTGATCTGAGTCTCTGTTCAGCACCGAGAGACAACCTACAATCTAATAGACACTATACAAATAAAACCGAATTTATATTGAATTTAACTGTCAACTATCAATAATTCATTTTATTTATTGATTCATTCCAGACATGTCAAAACAATCTTTTAAAGCATAGACAATTTTAACACTATCACGAATCTATGTATCTGAAAATAAATATAATATATTTATAAAATATATAATAATGCATAAATCAATATACACTGACACATGTGCATAACCACGATTTAGAAACATATAGAACCTTTTGTAAGTGAATCTAAATATTAAATGGACATATTCCCCCCAAAAAAGAAGAAATACACACCGATCTGTATACATACACATACATACCAATATACAAAACATCTGGTTTAACATGTCTGAAAAGGGGTAGGAAGAAGTAAAACTTATTTAATCCTACACCTTCTCCAATGTTCCATGATTACCCTTAAAATGTATCCCGTTTTTGAGGCCTTATCCTAAATTGTAGTTGTAATTTCATATTCAGATAGACATAGACATTTAACTACATACATACATACTGATACACACACATTCACACTACAGTACATACTACAGTATATACTACAGTATATACTACAATATACACTACCGTATATACTACAGTACACACTACAGTACATTCTACAGTATATACTACAATATATACTACAGCACATATTGTGGTATATACTGTAGTATATATACTACAATATATACTACAGTACATACTACAATATATACTACAGTACACACTACAGTACATTCTACAGTATATACTACAATATATACTACAGCACATATTGTGGTATATACTGTAGTATATATACTACAATATATACTACAGTACATACTACAGTATATACTACAATATATACTACAGTACATATTGTGGTATATACTGTAGTATATATACTACAGTATATACTACAGTACATACTACAGTATATACTACAGTACATACTACAGTATATACTACAATATATACTACAGCACATATTGTGGTATATACTGTAGTATATATACTACAATATATACTACAGTACATACTACAGTATATACTACAATATATACTACAGTACATATTGTGGTATATACTGTAGTATATATAGTATATATACTACAGTATATACTACAATATATACTACAGTACATACTACAGTATATACTACAATATATACTACAGTATATATATACTACAGTACACACTACAGTATATACTACAGTACATACTACATATACTTCACCCTGCACAGTAATGAATAAAGAGAAGTTCACAAAATTAATTGTCTGATGTCACATTTGAAAGTATCACAGATGAAGTTCGTAAAAACATTAACATGAACGTGTTTGTTTCACCTGATAACATTAAAATCTGCTGAGTGCTGATGAGCAAACGTGCTGCCCCGAGGACTTTTCACAACTGAAACCGCTTCATCAGAGAGCGACTGCAGCTCAGCTGTAACTGTACTGTTAACCCCCCCCCCCCCCCCCCCCCCCCCCCCGTCTGCATAGACAACCACCCCGGAGATGTAGCCAAAAAAAAACCTTAAACCCCAACCTGAGCAGGTTAGCTCGATTATAAAGGAAACGTTAACCGGCTCTTGGTGTGATGTGTCAGCAGATATTGAAAAAGAAACATTTCTTGTGTAAAATAAAGACACAACATCTCTGCCAAGTAAGACGAGAGCCAAACAACATCTTTTCTGAGTGACAGTAGTCACAGGAGTGAATTGTTCAGGTGTGAGGTTTGTAATTCAGAACAGGAACTGGAGGTTGTCAGACGGTGGAGGAGTGAGTTAATACAGCTGACAGAGAAAAGAAAGAAACCAAGAAATCCAGCTGATGTGAAGTCAGCTCACCTGTCTGAGGTTTCTGAACGCAGAAAAGCAGATGAGACCAGAAAGAGACGTTTTTGTGAATCTCCTTTTCAAGGCCGTGTCTTTTCACATCCATTTAAATAAACTTGTTTTTGTGTCTCGTTGTTCCCTTTCTACGTCCTTCATGCATCGCCTTTTAATATATTTATAATATTTTTTTTTGTACCTTTTCAGAGAAGCGGATGAATCCAAACTCTGCTGGAGTCTCATTTGTTCAATATCAGAACTTGACATTGACGTTGGCATTGAAACAGAAAATCACATTTGTTGGTAATTAAGGTTAAAAGTCAGAGTGAGGGATGAAAGAGAGCTGGAGCAAAAGCAGCCTCGCAACAGGAAGAAAATTGTTATCAACAAGATGCTCGAGTGTGATTTGAGAAAATCTAAATCTGTACTCGACGGGGCATCTTCAGACACAGCCGGCTGCTTTAGACGTAACATTTGGTTCAATGTCACGACGTGAAGCGGGAGCTGCAGTCAGAGTCAGTCTCACAGGTAATTAATCTGCCATAATTAATGAAACTCCGACTCCAGAAATGTTAAAGTTTCAACCACAGCTGAGAGCAGTTTTTCTCACCTTGTTCTGTTTCTGGGCAAAAGAACCTGAATAGATCTGCTGCTCCAATTAGCCTCGTTAAAATCAGACAAATGCAAATGCACAATTAAGTCTGCACCTCTGTCCTCATAACACTTATTAAAGCAAACCCCGAACAAAGGAGGTGGAGATCTTTGAAACGATGCAGGGCTTTTTTTTTTTTTTTTTTTCCCAATTTGTGGTCTTCAAAGAGGAGAAATTGAAATTTGCGGCAGCTACGTCCTCGTCTCCTGCGTCCTTGTTTCCTGCGTCCTCGTTTCCTGCGTCGTGGCAGACACGTTCACATCAAACTCTCGTCCAGCTGGCGGTCATCTGAGACAAAAGGGATGAAAAGGAGTGAAGGGGAAATTCATCCTTTTGATAAGACTCCCTGAAATACACCTGCTGCCAGAAATGCCAGTAAATGTCACCTGTTCCCGCCTCGACAACACAGACTCTGTTTTTCTCACCTTAAAACCCTCCTGGAAGGTTGAGTGATCAAAAATCAGGGCTGGAGTCAATCACAGACTATCAGACCCCTTTATCTTCTACAGGGATGTAATATAAAAGAGTGAAAGGCACCAATAAACAAAGACGTTCATGTAATTGCAGAGAGGCTAATGCATGCTGGGAAATCATAGCATGATGAGCGGTTGCTATTTTGTTTGATTAGTTTCAGAGCTGAATTAAGACTGTCGTGGTCACACTGGGGTAAAATGTCATCTGCATTTATGGGAAAAGAAGGTCCTAATTCACTTACCTGATGGAGTTAATTGTATTTAGCCCGGGAACGGCCACCAGAGGGCGCCAAGACACAACAACGCTGACCGCCCTGTGGCGGGAAAAAACACGTCGAGCCACTAGGAAAATGCATTTTCTGAAAGTTTACATGTTGAGTGATGCTTCGTTTTGGAAAGACAAGAAGATTTTTGACAATTCATGTACCTGCTTCTGGCATATTATCAACAAAACCCAGGTAAGTTGAGAAGTTTATTCATGTGGTGTAGTTAGCTTAATCATAGCTAACTGGATAACATGTCTGGATTTTTCACTGTCTTTCTTTATATATACAGTCATGGAAAAAATGATTAGACCACCCTTGTTTTCTTCAGTTTCTTGTTCATTTTAATGCCTGGTACAACTAAAGGTACATTTGTTTGGACAAACATAACGATAACCACAAAGATTGCTCATAAGAGTTTTATTTAAGAGCTGATATCTTACCATTTTCCATGGTTTTCTTGATTATAACCTAAATCAATTAAGTTTTTACATTAATAGCTAGGGCGTTGTACTGCCAAAAACACTGCTTTTATGCATTCAGTGTTTTCTTTTCTGTCTGTTTTAGTCACATGATGACGTTTAGTGGTACCAGGTATTAAAATGAACAAGAAAGTGAAGAAAAAATGGTGGTCTAATAATTTTTTCCATGACTGTATGTATATATAATTTTGTTTTCCTCAAATACCACAAGCAAGCAAACAATATCTTTGATTGTTTCATTGCATTTTAATGAAATCAAGTTGCTTTCTTATATTTCTGTCATTAAAACCTGAACAGAAGCCCAAAGTAAAGCTACTTTCACAATTCCTGGTGACGACTGCTTTTATTTAGCTTCAGTAAAACCAGTGTGCAGCAAAAGTAACTCTGTACAGTTATAGTCAAATATTTAATGCCAACTATGTTTTTAAAAATACATTTTGAATCATAAACATCAATTAAAAACAGCATCAGCCTTAATCATTATAAACTGGAAACTACGCCTTTAAATTCTTTTATATTTTACCATAAGTGTACTTATTGTCATTTTGAATGATTGTTGATTCATCTGTTTAAAAAAAGGATTCACCAGCTTTAGGGAAGTAATGAGATCCTCCACGTAAATAAACGGTCTGGGCTGTAATCTTACTCTCAGGAGCGTCTGTGATCAGAGCGACGGTCCAGATCGCAGCCTGTCAAACTCAAGAGCGCTGACGTGAAAGGAACGAACTGACATCAGGAGGTTCTGCTCAGTATCAGGGTCAGAAGTGTACAGCTGATACTGCTGAAGAGAAAAAAAAAAACCATGAAGGGCTTTGGGGATACTTTAAGAAATGTGTTGAGATCAGAAACTATTTGGCCGTCATCGACCAGCAAGCTGACAAACACCTGGATACACTCACAGATATATCAGAGGCACAAAGAGATGAAGGAGGCTGGAGAGGGAAGGAAGAAAATTGAAGATCCAAGCTGTTCCAGTCCAGCAGTCGAGCCTCTCAGCCCGTCGACTCCCAAATTGACAATTTTCTCAAAGTGTTATCCGCCGAGATGAGAGGTTCCTTTATACGGGCCTGAAGAAAAGGCTCCCGGGACGAGATGTTTACGCACAAACGTACAGAACGCACACTTTCACAAACAGCAGGCGGACCTGCCAGAGTCACACTTAGAGATAATAAGCTGTTGAGAAATGAATGAAAACAGATGGATGTGATGCTGCTGGAATGAAGAGGATGAAAGGAGATTTTTTTATCTTTGACCATACAGGAATTAAGGAGTGTTTAGATCACATGACTCGTTTCCACTGAGGGCCACATCAGCATCATGGCTGCCCTCCAAGGGCCTGATTAACAGCATGAGTGTAAATCAAAATAAATTAAACTACACCTTATTATAAATGTTAAATAATGGTTTCTGTATTTATTATGTATTCAAGTTTCAAATATTTAAGTCATTATTATATTAAACTCAGCATTTGTGGTTGTTAGAGTATCCATAAGCTTGGTTTTAGAGTGGAAGCGGGCTAAATTTAGCATACTTAGCTCCGTGTTTTCTGTCAAAATGTCGACGTAGATTAAACTCTTTCACGACTGACACACATTACAAAAAAGTTGTGCATCAATTTTTCTTTTCTTAGACATGTTGGGGTTAATTAGTAAAAGGTTTTTCTTAAGTCCATCAGTTCTGAAAAATCGTCTTGCTCATAGCTGCCCGTTGTGGGTAACGATGAAATGCATTATGGGAGATGTAGTTTATTGTCAATAGGCGCTTTAAAGCAGTGTAAGCTTATTTTAAGTTTTAAAATATTGGTTTAAAATTTAAGCCAAGCTCTCGAGGGCCACATAAAATGACGTGACGGGCCACATTTGGCCCGCGGGCCTTGTGTTTGACACATGTGGTCTAGACCGTAAACAAACAACGCTGATGCTTCCTAGATAAACAAACTGAGGGACATAAAGCCATGATGATTAGTCTGATGGGACTATTGCTCCCTCTAGTGGTTCATTTGTGCATAGTTCTGACTAAAACATGCCAATGAGCTTATACTGGTGCTGTTCCAGTAAAACCCAAGTGTTGGGACACAGCAGGGGTCTTCAACCCTGCATGTCTCAGATCGGGGGGGTCTTAGATGTTTCAGCACCTGATTCAGGTGAATGGATCACCATCAGCTGGTCATCCAGGTACGCTAACGACTCATTCATGTGGACCAGGGAAACATCTCAGACTTGTTCTTGTGGTGTCTGAACAATAAGATCTTATTATAAGTTTAGGACATTTCTCAGAGTCAACAGTTTAAAGCTTGTGAGGGTTCACTGAGTACATCCTGTCTTTTTTTAGTCCGTGTTTAGAGAAGATAAAAGCCGGAAACCTGTCATAGTATTTGATCGATCCCAACTGTAAACTTAAGATGGTTCTGTTCATGTTTGAAAAAAGATAAGCAAGTAAGGAGTGAACATGAAACTGTCTCGTTAAATTTGACTGGTCCCGTCTGTGACACTCAAGTTTAGCTCAAATAGACGTTGACAAGACTATAAAAAGACTGTTTTCTTTGTTCTGATTCCCTGATTTTGTCTCATTCGGCTCAAAGGAAATCCCAGAGTCGCTGCAGGAGTCTGTCATTGTGCTTTCTTTTGCTTGTAAATAAATATCTTTTATGCATTTAAAAAGGCTTTTTTCTGAACCCATTAACACTCAGAACGGCACAGCGACTCCAGAAAAGAGGAAGAAGAGAAAAAGTCTCAAAGTCACATCCTTTATCAACAGGAAATCTCCAAACTTCTTCTGGCAACAGAAAACCACATTATTCTTAAAAAAAAATAATTTAAGTTTCACAGAAGTAGAGTGCATAACCTCCAACATCTGGCTTGTTTATTGCACCGAAGCGTTTCAGCCTCTGGCCACATCTGTACACTGCTCCTTTCTCTCTTTTCCAGTTGTTAACATCGCGGACGTGACTACCTCCCTTCAAACATCACGCAGGTTTCCTGGGATGCTGACTAGGATGAAACGAGTCTAAAAAATGGACGGTTGGATCACAGCTTTGATGAAGGCAGGTAAGGCCATTTCACCTGGTCGGTTATTACCTGTCACCACCAAGAGGGGGCAGTAAGATCAAGTAGATCAGGGGAGTCAGACTCATTTTCTCTGAGGGTCACATCAGCATCATGGTTGCCCTCGAAGGGCCAGATTGACAGCATGAATGTAACAAAATGCAATGTAAATCAAAATAAATTAAACTACACCTTATTATAAATGTTAAATAACGGTTTCTGTATTAATTATGTATTGAAGTTTCAAATATTTAAGTCATTATTATATTAAACTCAGGGTTTGTGGTTGTAAGAGTATCCATTACCTTGGTTTTAGAAGCGTTGTTACGAGGAAATGCATTATGGGAGATGTAGTTTATTGACAATATGTGCTTTAAAGCAGCGTAAGCTTATTTTAAGTCTTAAAATATCGGTTTAAAATTTAAGCCAATAATGCACAAGTGCCCGCGGGCCACATTTGGCCCACGGGCCTTGTGTTTGACACATGTGAAGTAGATGAAAGCCAAAGACAGAACTACACAACAACTCTGAAGTGAAACGACATAAATCCAATAAAAAAACACGAACAAAAAAACAAAAACCATTTTATTAAAGAAGCGGGATAACTCGTATCCCTGTTATCTTTACATTATGTGCTATACAATGTAGAATACAGACGGTCCAGACGCGCTGACCCGGGATCAGCCTGTTCACACGTGTTCATGTCGACACACATGTGGAGGAGTTCATTGTCAGAAAGCAGTTGAGTGGCCTACAGACCAAATGCAGCACCGACAGTTTCACTGACAACTTAAAAAAAAATAAAAATAAGAAAAAGAAATGAGTCAAACCTGGAACATCAGCTCACACGTCTGAGTGGAGAGTTTGGGTCCAGGACCGATGCTCCTGAACTCAACGTACATGTTGCAACGGGGGAAAAAAAAAAAAAAAACATCAACTGGGAAAAAAAACCAACTTATAGATATTAAATGTTTTGCTGTTCGATGCGTGATTTTACAGCTGTGAGCATCATGCTGACTTCTACCCAGATACGTTACATTCAAAGGTTCCACTGATCTCAGACCAGAACCGGAAGAAGACCCGTCTGAGCTTTAAAAATTCATAAATGCTATATCCTCGTTCTGAAACGATTCCACAAGCCTCAACAGTCATCTTAAATACTTTCATCTATCTATCTATACATGTCACAAACCTCACTTAAATACTCTCTATGGTCTGGCTTCAGAAAATAAACCGCCCACGCTCACGTGTGAGAAATAATCCTTTAAACATGGACTCCGATGTAGAAATATTTACACTTTCAAGGAAGATTAAAATATCTGCGCATCAATAGTTCCTGTGAGGTTGTTATGTTGTCGAACACGATCCTCGTCTCATCCAGACAAAAAGCTCCGACTGTGAACTTAGCAGGCGAAGACGGAAAACGCCGCTGCGTTTAGAGCCGGCGGGTTTTATCTGTATGATCTGTTGCAGCCGGTGTGTCGGGTAACGGCCCGTATGATTGTGATCAAGCTGACCTGACAAACTAAAAACACCCTGAATCTGAAGTGGGGGAGGGGTGGGGGTGGGGGGGGTGGCAGGGTGAGACGGACACACCTGTCCACCTGCTTTTACTGCTAAAATAAAGACTGGACGCTAGCAGAGACGCTCACTGAATAACACTAAAAACTATTACAATTCATCTGTTTAATTATGTCTAAATACAAAAACTGAGAGGAAACGCACAGCAGACGGATGTGGGTGGAGCCCAGGTGAGACGGATGTGGGTGGAGCCCAGGTGAGACGGATGTGGGTGGAGCCCAGGTGAGAAGGTGGAACACGGGAGACGACGTGTGACGATGCTCATACAACCATCTCTGTACAAACGTCATCCGTGTTGGGTCTGGATCTGGCAACCGCTCTGACAGAAGTGTTCTGGTTCTCATTGATAAGGCGTGTTCGGTGGCCCGGCGTGACCCGGACAGCTCCGCCCGACAGCAGACAGACGTCAGCGCCCGCCACAGAAACTCGACCCAAACCCCAGGTTCTGCAGGACACCCGCCCGGGCCCAGCCCATGCTGCTTCAGGGTTCGCTTACTCGCTTTTTCTCTTTTGCGGTCCCACTCGGCTCACCGGGGCCATCTGCTGTGATGTCACCACTTGGCGACCGCCGCGACGCCAGAGCGGCGCTGGGTCGCTCCACCAAGGCATGACATCATCTCGACGTGAAGTTAAGTGTCCTGTCCGGCCCGCCTGCGTGAGGTCACGCCCCGTGCTCCGGTGGGAAGCGTCGTTGGTCAGCGCCATCGTCGTTGCGTCAGATGTTCGACGGCCGTCGCCCCCTGGTGGCGCCCAGAGAGGCTCGCAGCCGTGGCTCTCTGGCTCTGTGGGCGAGTCGGTTAAAACAAGTTGAACATCATCACAGAAGCATCAAAAACAAGCGTTTCCAGCTACGTCCCTAATAAACATCCAGGAAACTACTTCCTCTGGTTCTGGGGAGCTCTTTCTACTTTTCACTTTCTATGATTCCCTTTTTAAAATGTTTGAACATTCGCTCTACGAGCCTCTCAGCCTCACCTGACTGCTGGCTCCTCTGTGTTTGTTCAAAAAAGAGGGAAGACAGTTTTAAAAAAATGTCACAAAAGACATCTCAGTGGATTTACTGGTTCCCACTGGTTTCAGGACTGCTCACATGATCAAAGGTCACTATCTGACTATCGGGTCTCAAATTAGTCTGAAAACGCCAGACTGAGTTGTATATGGTAACTAGGGGTGCACGATAACAGGAAATGATGACGTCATCCCGATAGGTCCGACGAATAGCCCCGATAACATTTATATTTCTGTCAACACAGCAGTGCCTCGCTCCCTCTGAGCCTTGAATGACCAGCAGTGAATGTTATGTTCAAGTAACGTCGGCATAATCAGAAAAATGATTACTCAATAAGGAAAATCAAGAATACCCCCTCATGCCAGAAAACAACTCGTTAACTCGGTCATAATTTTAGTAGTTGCTGACTTGAATCGATATTTGCAGTATTTTCCCACATGTTACACATCAAGAAAAAAAAATAGAAAAGGCTGAAAGAACGACTAGCAAACAAGGGAAGGTGGGAATTTACGTTACACCTTGAATGCAGCCTACATTGTGCTATCACAACAAATATGGCGTCGCGGAACTTCGTTAAAGTTTCAGAAGAAGATAGTTTGGTGGTTATTTGTGACGAATCCTCCGAGTGAATTCTACGAGGAGGGAAGCACAAGCTTTAATACGTAAAACCTGATCAGCCACCTACAACATAACAATCGCTTCCATGGAGTTTTGAAATCGCGCTAACGGAAGCTAATGCTAACGTGCGCAAGCCAGCAGCAGTCTCTCCTCTCCCTCATTCCTCTCATCTAAAGCTTCCATGAGATTAAAAAATAAAAACTACCTAACCTCATTTACTTTAATTAAAGGTATTAATTTTTTTTTTTTAGATTTTTTTGGCTCTAGTGGCCTTTATTGAAAGTTGAGAGACAGGAAGGGGGGCAGAGAGAATGGGGAAGACACGCGGGAAAGAGTCGCCGAGCCGGGAATCGAACTCACGACCAGCCGCACGAGGACTGTAGCCTCTGTATATGGCCGCCTGCCCTAACCACTGCGCCACCGGGGCGGCCTAAAGGTATTAATTTAAATGGAACCACAACCCAAAATCCTTTAAATGTTAATCTTTTTCAGTTAGTAATTCTGATGCATGTATTTCCATCAGTTCAAGGAGCCTTTATTTTTTATATCAGTCAGTAATGAACCTTATTTAAGTTAATGTGAGATATCAAATAGGTTTGTTTGATAGCTTTAAGAAAATGTTTGAGAGGCCTGACAATAGTTTTTCATTGGAAAAAATAAATATCTGTTCATGTAAAAAGTCAAAACTATTTTTGGTTTTGTTCATAGTATTGATGTAATGATCTTAGGTATATGTGTGTGTTATCGGTTATCGGTATCGGTTTTAAAAAACAGTTATCGTGCATCCCTAATGGTAACCTCGTAGATATTTTTACTTCTAAATGGCTCTGTGAATTGTGCTAACGTGCTAACGGGCTCCTCTGTGATGTCGTGCTTCTGGAGGCTGACCTGTAGTGCTCGTTGAAATCCAGTCTGAAACTGAGGAAGCGCAAACTCTCATCTGAACTGGTCATCAGCAGCACCAGGAACTGCTGGACGATGCTCTGAGCCGTGAAGAAGAGGAAGCACGTTTGAGGATTTCAGGATTAAATGAAAGTTTTTCGTCAGACTGAGCAGACGCGAGCAGCCTCACCTGGTAGAAGTGGGTGAGGATTCGCAGCTGCGACCGCATCTTCGGTACCGTGTCCTGAAACTCCTGGATCCTCCGCTTCTCCTCGGCCTCCTGCTCGGCCGTCACGCCCCACTGACCCTGAATCAGCACACAGCGCCATGTTTGTCTGGTTCTTCCTCTGTTTAACTCACCTGGAACGTCTCCTTACCTCCTCCTCCCTCTGCTGCCTCCTCTCCTCGTACTGCAGCCGGAGGCTGAGCTCCTCCAGAGCCGAGCGGTACAAGGAGTCCTGGGCGTTCTGGAACTCGATGATCTGGTCAAAGATGGCCCTCAGCTGGTTCAGAAGAGACTAATGAGAGAGACGACAGCTCAGCTGAGTGAGAAAACGGGACGACAGAAAAACATTAAAAACACAAACAAAGAAAAATCAGCTGAGCATCACCCTGCTGTTGTTGTCCAGCAGGCATCTGGAGATGATCGTGTCCAGGAAGACGTCATGCGCTGCGATGATGTGGTCCAGGTCCTGAGCCTGCTGGACTTTGTTCCAGAGCTCATCCCACGAGCACTCCAGCACCTGCACACACATGAGCAGGAAATATTTTATATTTATAATTAACCAACCCCCCCAAAAGAAACAAAAAAGTCTTGAAATATCAGAAACTTTTTTTAATACTTGGCAGAGATGGACTCAGGAGCTCAAGCTCCTCTGAAGTCCAGAAATAAATCAACATATAAATGTCGCCCCCTGCTGGTCGGCCAGAAAAAAGCATAAATCAGAGTCACGCAAGGCTGAATCCAGCAGACAGAGCCGACTCCTCTGTAATTGCTACTTTTTGCTGATGTTTTACAGCCCATAATAACGGCGGCGCAGGTAATGGCCTGACCTCGAAGGTGATGTAGTACTGCATCTGGTGGATGAAGTGGACCATCTCTGAGGCCAGGATGTGACACTGATGCAGGACGCCAGACAGCTCTGGAGGGTAAAGGCAAGGACAGGTGAGGCTACTACAGACGAGCAAAGACGCGTTTTAGCATTATTGTGCATCATTTTAGCAAAACAGACATATAGAACTCAATTTACATGAAGACTGGAGACGATAGTTTCATGACTAAAAATGTGTCGTTTTTTTTCCATTACTCTCAGTCAGTCAGCTTTCATCATCTCAGGACAGATGACCGTACCTGGCATGGTCTTCAGCAGCTTGGCGTTGCACATCTGTCCCTTCCAGATGTCCGTCAGCGTGTACTCCATCCTCTTGGCCCTCCACAGGAAGTTGAAGACGCGCAGGTAGTGGCCCATACACTCCCTGGTGAACACCTGGTGCACACAGGTGAGATCGAAGCACGTGAACGGGTTTCCACAGAGAGAGAGACGCGTTTTAGAAAACTGTCTTTTACCGTCGCAATGGGTCCATCGACATGGTAGTCGAGACTAAAGACGTCCCAGCCTGTGTCCCCAGGAGACACCTGCACAGATAATAATAATAATAAAGACAGTGAGGTGGGTGGTCAGTGAGGTGGACAGTGGACAGTGATGGACAGAGTGACAGTGAGGGACAGTGAGTGTAGACAGAGTGGTAGTGGACCGTGAGTGAGACGTGAGGTGGACAGGAAGTGGTGGAGGGGACAGTGAGGTGGACATGGTGACAGACTGAGTGGAAGACGTGAGGTAGACAGTGACAGGACAGTGTGTGACAGGTGAGGTAGACAGTGAGGTGAGGTGGACGTGTGACAGGTGAGGACAGTGAGGTAGACATGAGACAGTGAGTGAGGTGGACATGAGGTGGACGTAGGTAAGACAGTGAGTGGACAGGAGGATGGACAGTGAGGTGGGTGGTCTGACAGTGAGTGAGTACAGTGAGTGTGAAGGTGGACAGTGACAGACAGTGAGAGCAGTGACAGTGTGGTGGACAGTGAGACAGAGACAGTGAGACAGTGGACAGTGACAGTGGACAGTGTGTGACATGAGGTGGACAGTGACAGTGGACAGTGAGGAGACAGTGAGGTTGAGGTGACAGTGTAGAGAACAGTGTGACAGGTGGACAGTGAGGTCAGTGAGGGG
The DNA here is from genome assembly GCA_018398805.1 of Hirundichthys speculiger. Taxonomy (NCBI): domain Eukaryota; kingdom Metazoa; phylum Chordata; class Actinopteri; order Beloniformes; family Exocoetidae; genus Hirundichthys; species Hirundichthys speculiger. The sequence goes on along the minus strand of JAGFBZ010000781.1, from coordinate 211,668 downwards.
ACAGTGAGTGGACAGTGGACAGTGAGAGTGGTGGACAGTGAGGTGTGACAGTGAGTACAGTGACAGTAGACAGTGAGGTAGACAGGTGAGACAGTGAGGTGGACAGTGAGGTGGTCAGTGAGGTAGACAGTGAGGTGGACAGGGACTGAGTGGACAGAGGTGGACAGTGAGGTGGACAGTGAGACAGTGAGGTGGACAGTGAAGTGGACAGTGAGGTAGACAGTGAGTGAGGTGGACAGTGAGGTGGACAGTGAGGTGACAGTGGTAGACAGTGAGGGACAGTGAGGTGGACAGTGAGGTGGAGTGAGGTAGACAGAGTGGACAGTGAGGTGACAGTGAGGTGGACAGTGAGTAGACAGTGAGGTAGACAGTGAGGTGGAGTGAGTGACAGTGTAGACAGTGAGGTGGACAGTGAGGGGTGGACAGTGAGTGGTGACAGTGAGGTGGAGTGAGGTGTGGACAGTGAGGTGGACAGTGAGGTGAGTGAGGTAGTGAGGTGGACAGTGACAGACAGTGAGGTAGTGGACAGTGAGGTGAGTGAGGGAGACAGGTGAGACAGTGGGACAGTGAGAGTGGACAGTGAGGTGGACAGTGAGGTAGACAGTGAGGTGGACAGTGAGTGGACAGTGAGGTGGACAGTGAGGTGGACAGTGAGGTAGACAGTGAGGTGGACAGTGAGGTAGACAGTGAGGGGACAGTGAGGTAGACAGTGAGGTAGGTGGACAGTGAGACAGTGAGGGACAGTGAGGGTAGACAGTGAGGTGAGGTGGACAGTGAGGTAGACAGTGAGGTGGACAGTGAGGTAGGACAGTGAGGAGACAGTGAGGTAGGTGAGGACAGTGAGGTAGGTGAGGTAGACAGTGAGGTAGACAGTGAGGTGGACAGTGAGGTAGACAGTGAGGTAGACAGTGAGGTGGACAGTGAGGTAGACAGTGAGGTAGACAGGAGGAGTAGTGAGGTAGACAGTGAGGTAGACAGTGAGGTGGACAGTGAGGTAGACAGTGAGGTAGACAGTGAGGTGGACAGTGAGGTGGACAGTGAAGTGGGCCGGCTCTCTGCAGGTATCATCTCACCTCCAGCAGGCGGACGTCCAGCCTCTTGAGGATCTCTGCGTTGTCATACTGGGCGTTGGTCGCCCTGACGGCCGTCTCCAGGATGCCCGTCAGGTTGTGTTGGTATAAAGTGGTGGCGGGTCGGGCCAACTCGGGTCTGCAATGAGGACAAACACCGTAACCAAACTGATTTAAACAGCACTCTACATGCTGCCGACAGTTTAACGGGCTAACTTCAGCAGGTCCATGAGGTGTCGGATGAAGTCCCCCTGGCCCAGCAGCAGGTATCTCCTCATGGCCTGCAGGTGCTCCAGCAGCAGGTAGTTGCGGTTCAGGACGTCCAGCAGGTATTTGCTGGTGTCGAAGTAGGCCGCGTCGATTTTCTCCTGAAAGGCTCCCTCCAGGTCCGACAGGAGCTCAGCAGCTGTGGGGACATCAGGGAAAGGCCTTTCAGCTCCAAATATAACAACTTATCTGAAGGACAGATGTTCTGGTCCAACGAGGCCTTCACCTGCCTCTCAGGTGGGTCTGAAGAGCTACACATCAAAGGAGCCAGATAAAGACCCAAAGAGCCGATCAATAAAATAAGGAGGCCGGTGAGCAGTAAGTGCATTGATCGCTGCTATTCTGCAAGCTTCTGTCAGTAAAATAATATCGATACGGTGAGGGAGGACAAAGACGGATGGATTGACCAGTGATGTCATTATTGTGTCTGAAAAAGAAGAGCAGTAATGCTTTTACTGATGCCATTTTAGCTTCCAACTGTTCCACCGTTGAGTGCTTCCTCACATCCACCCTGAACTCTGGTGATGTCACAGTCACGTTCAAATGTGGTGAAATGGTTCCCTTAATGGAGACGATGCGAGACAGTTACCATCTTTAGGGGTGTCTGCAGGTTTGGACGCTGGCGTGATTTTGCCCGGCGGCGTTCTGTCGTGGCAGACCTGATGCAGGAAGTTGATGGATTTACCGATCAGCAGAACCTGAAGAGACAAGAAGAAGATGGCGGTGACGCTGGGTGGTTGTTGCTGGTCGTCTACGAGCCCGTTCAGCGCCGGGGGGGGGGGGTGAGTCATCTGGGACGCTGCGTTGGTACCTTCCGGGCTTGGTCCATCGTGATGAACGAAGGGATCATCGACTTCCTGAGGGAGTACTTGTCATGCCACAGACGGTCCGTCTTCACGTTGGGATCTGACGCTACAAAGAACTGGACACAGAAACCAACATGGCTTCGTCATTTTTACAGACACACTGTTTTCACCTTTTTAAATCAGAAATATGGGTCTGAATGGGTTCACCAGATGTGTAACAATCCCACCAGGACCACTCAGAAAAAACATTTTCTTCACACGAGAATCAAAGGTCAGACAGATGTTTTCACTCCGTCACATTTACTCTCATCGTTCATTTACTTCAGTAATTAGTTACAAACCTAAATTAGCTTTCTAATGGGAGAGTGAAGGTTGTGCATTTTATGTATTTTGAGACTTTTCTGAGGAGCTGAATTGTCTGAAATCTCTTTTTCTATCATCTTAGACCAGGGGTGTCAGACTCATTTTCACTGAGGGCCACATCAGCATCATGGTGGCCCTCGAAGGGCCAGATTGATAGCATGAACGTAACAAAATGCAATGTAAATCAAAATATATATAACTACACCATATTATATTGTTAAATACCGGATTCTGTATTTGTTTCCATGTTTTCTGTCAAAATGCCAACGTAGATTAAACTCTTTCACAACTGACACCGCCTCATAACACAAAAGATGAAGAAATGCATCATGGGAGATGTAGTTTATTGTCAATGTGCGCTTTAAAGCGGCGTAAGCTTATTTTAAGTCTTAAAATATCGGTTTAAAATTTAAGCCAATAGTGCACAAGCGCTCGGGGGCCACAAAAAATGACATGGTGGGCCACATTTGGCCCGCGGGCCTTATGTTTGACACATGTGTCTTAGACGCTTCTCCTGCCTGGCAGTTATCAGTTATTTTATTTGTCACAGCTGCTGAGATGACGTTTTACACTGGAAATGTTCATTTCCTGGATGGGCTTAATGCCCTGGTCCTGGAGGACGGCTGTCCTGCATGTCTTAGATGTTTCCTGGACACAACACACCTGATTCTAATGGATGGATCACCATCAGCTGCTCATCCAGGTCTGCACACGTCTGTTAACGACCCGTTCACCTGAATCAGGTGTGTCGCGTCAGAGAAACATCTAAGACAAGCAGGACAGCGGTCCTCCAGGACTGGAGGTGGACACGCCTGGTTTAATGTTTGCATTTCTAATGTTATTCAGAGTAACTTTCTACGAACCTACTCATTCACAGAAACAAATTACAAAGTTAATGGCTGCATTAAAGCAAACGTATCCCGTCAATGTTTTGTTCCTTCTGACGTGTTTCGGCCTTTTTCCTTCTACAGCTGTTGATGAGCACGTCTCTGATCTCCCAGGTAGCTTTGCTCCTAAAAGGCCCAATAACTTAATCTGTGTGCTCTTGGACGCAGCACTTAAATCCAGTCGAGCGCTACGTAACATTTAACGCTGGACTCATGAGGACTGAGAGTCCAACAGAGAGGGAGGAAGGGCAGAGGGAAGTAGAGGAGACGCATCCATCACCCTGCTCTCCATTACACTCCTCTCATCAGTTCTCATTTAAGAGGCCGGCCTGTCTCTCCTCTCTTTCTTTATTTCAGTCCCCCCCCCCCCCCCCACACTAATGTTCTTTCTCATTGGGGTCAAACGTCAGAGCAGTTAAAAAGAACAATGTTCCAGAAATGAGCAGTAAACTCTTAATGACTTTCTTTAGAGGGACCTGAAGGAGGCCGGCGCTGCTCTCTCATTAAGCTCTGGACGCGCTTCATTAACGACGATCACGGTCCGAATCATCAGCGCGGTCAGCGCTGCAGGTGAGTCCGGGTACCTCGTGGTAGGTGTCCTCCAGCTCTCCGTCGTAGATCCACCTGTAGAGGAAGTTGAGGATGGGGTGTGACACCAGGCTGAGGATGTGCTGGACCAGAGCTCTCATCTGAGGGTCGCCCGTCTTCCCGTACGCATGGACCGCCGACGCCAGCTCCCCCCCCTTTCGACCTGAAACACAAGGAGCTCGTCACGTGACATGAACGCCCCTACAGAAGGTCGGGTGGGTGTAGGTCCACGTAAGCATCTAAACCCACCTTGGCAGAAGTCGACGAGGGCAGCGAGGGTTTTTAGCCGGACTTTGGGGTCGTACATCCAGACCAGCAGCCTCCTCAGAGTCAAGCTGCTCTCCGTGCACACGTTCACGCCGTGCTCGTCCTCCACCTGCAGCTGTAGCACAGATAAACACACAAGCTAGCAGATCCGGTCACAGCGGACCCATCTGGCGGTCGGGAAAAACTGATGATGATGAAACAAATACAAGCTGGCTTGTTTTTTTGTTTTTAAGTAGAAAGGTGTTTTTGTGCCAAAGATGATCCCAACAACCTTCTTGTGTGAGCAATCTACCTGAGAGTGGAGCACAGACAGCAGCCTGTAATACTCCTTCATCTCCTGGTGGAGGGAGGCGCAGAAGCTCTGAGAGGGAGACGTCGACATTAGCAACGACGAAGATCGAGTTAAGAGACAGAAACATCTACCAGTTAGAACGAACATGAACGTACCTGTCCGACCAGACCGAAGGCCCGGTCCAGGCTCCTGGCGTCCGTGTACTTCCTGACCTTGTTGTGGAGCCAGCCCAGTTCAGCCAGTCTGCTGCTGGTGTCCCTCAGGGACCTGCAGAGCACCACCTGAAGAGGAAGAGCATCACATTAAACAGGATGATCTGATGGAACAGACGGACGACACCAGCAGATGGAGTTAGTATCGACAGACTAAAACCAGCATCACTGCAGAAACTCAGTTTCGTTAAAAGCAGACATTTACGTTTTACTGAAACAAAGCGCATCATGATTTTATATCGGTCCACTTTTAGCTTTGACTGCTGCAGATATTTACCACAGCAGCATTTCTAAAAGCTTTTTGTGAGGTCACATTTATTTTTATTAATACATCTTCTGAAAGTGGTCTTCAGGTCTGGATTCTGGTTCCTGGTTCCTGCTTCCCTAATATCCAGTTTACATGTTGAAATAGGTCCAAAGGAACAGGATCAATACACTCATTAGACCACATGACCTTTAGTTATTTTTAAAATACCCTCACTGATAACTGGTTTCCTTAAGCTACATAGCTTTTTATTGATTCTGCGATATATATTGATATTTTATTTCCCCAGAGAGTATCGATATTCTAAGCTCCTTTCAAATCCCCAAATTTAAAAGAACAAACGTTCTCACAGAGAGAAACAGCAGAGTTTCCACCAGGTAGCTTCTGTATCAGGAGACAGTGACTCTTCTAGCGGGTTCACATTTAATGATGCATTAAATTTTTATCTGCTTAACAAAACCTTTTATCCAGTGAGCTTAACAGACAAAACAAGGATCCAGAATATCTCTCTCCTTGACTGATCCATCTCTGGCCTCAGTGGCTCCGCCTCCATCAGGACCCTGTCAGCACATTGACCACAACTATGTTTAGCGCCGCAGAAATAATACAAGCCATAGTCCATCTAAAGCCTTCGTATCGATAAGACGGAGGGGGGGGGGGAGTAAAAATAAAGATGATGGGGCTCGGAGCCAAAGAGCTTGACATTGATCTGTTGAACAAGGACGGTGTTTTATCGCGGCCTCTGCTCTGAATATGGATGTAATTTACATCCAGCTCTGCTTCCAGGAGGAAAATAACGTTTCTGAGCGCGTGCAGCTGCAGGACGTGAATCTTTATTAGTTTGGGTTAGAGTTAGGGGTTAGCAGACTTTTCTGGGTACCTTGTTGTCTATCTTGTAGCAGTTTTCCTGCGCATTCATCTTTATGAATTTGCCATCAATTCCCTGGAAGACGTAGAGGATGTCCCGTACGAGCGCCGCCTCGTTGACCTCACCTGCAGCGGTGGAACATCAGAGATTAGAGGATATTAACAATGACAGAATTGGACAAAACGTCTCAAAATGACAATAAGAGCTTCTTTAAACTTCTTTAAACATGACTTTATTTCTTTTAACTGCACCGCTGAGATCAATCACTAAAACCAGACTTTACTGGTGATCAGTGGAGACTCACTGGTCGTGTCGCCGTCTCGACGAGGACGGACCAGTCTGGGGGACGGAGCCAGAGGCCCCGATGGGCGGTTGGTGGGCGGGGCCAGAGCGGAAGGGGAGGAGCTGACAGGAAGCGTCCAGGCCAGACGTGAACCCAGCGGCTGAGCGGCTCCAGCTGCAGACTGGGGGGGTTGACTGCAACACAGACGCATGCGTTAGACTGCAGCGGTCGCAACATAAACCTTACTGCACGTTTCTCTGGATGAACCCCTGAGGTCTAAAAACACTCGTCAGGCTAAACCAGTTTTTCTCAGCAACTACAGACTGCTGCAGAAGAAACAGCTGAACGTGACTTTTCTAAAATTGTTTTGCTTCCATCACATTCAGTGAAAATGGTATTTTTAGATAATTTTCAACATTACAGAAGCCTTTACATCAGGGGTGTCGGACTCATTTTCACTGAGGGCCACATCAGCATCATGTTGGCCCTCGAAGGGCCAGACTGACAGCATGAATGTAACAAAATGCACTGAAAATCAATAAATCTGTATTTATGCATTCAAGTTTCAAATATTTAAGTCATTATTATATTAAATTCAGGGTTTGTGGTAAACATCACTGACAGTATCCATTACCTTGGTTTCAGAAGCGGTTCTTTGTTTTCCTTGCAGGCTAAATTTAGCATACTTAGCTCCGTGTTTGCTGTCAAAATGCCGACGTAGATTTAACTCTTTCACGACTGAAACTGCCTCATAACACAAAAGACACTTTTCTTGGACATGTTGGGATTAGTTTGTAAAGGTTTTTCTTAAGTTCATCAGTTCTGAAAAATCATCTTGCTCATACCTACTGTTATGGTTGTGGGTAACAACGAAATGCATGATGGGAGATGTAGTTTAATGAAATGAATGAAATGAAATGAAAAATACTTTATTTATCCCATAAAGGGAAATTCAATGTAGTAATATGCGCTTTAAAGCGGCGTAAGCTTATTTTAAGTTTTAAAATATTGGTTTAAAATTCAAGCCAAGCTCTCCAGGGCCACATAAAATGACGTGATGGGCCACATTTGGTCCGCGGGCCTTGTGTTTGACACATGTGCTCTACATATTTACATATCAGATTGTATCCCTTTTTTTTATTTTCAGAGGAGTGCGCTGTTGATTATGTTCCCTCCAGCCTGCAGCAGACGAACAGCCGCGGGCCAATCGGAGCGTAAACCACTAACAACCGCGTGGACGTTTCAATCACAGAGACTAAAATATGACTTTAATGGTGACATTGTGTCTTAGTTCACATAAATACAAATGTGGATGGACTAATATACGACACAAAAGTGCTTCCTTCAGATTAGAGACAACTGCTGCGTTAAAGAAGCACATTAGCTCCCATCCAGAGTCTAAGCTATTATTATAATTGAATGTCAGAACAGCTCACTGAGCACAGACGGGTCTCTGCAAATTTGTCCATAATGAAGGAATCGTTGCTGCGCATCGTCCAAACGTGCTGATTTAATTAACGTCAGGAAAACATGGTGTTTTCAGGTGAGGAGCCGTTTTACAGCCGGAGGGCTTCTGCATCATTAATGAAGGTAAATGGAATTAAATGGACTTCTGATGCCTCATAAAGCAGCATCAGAACACTTTAGACTGAAAGCCCAGTTTATGTGGTGGGGCTAATTGATGTGACTGAAATCACATTAACGACGAGTCCGTTCAGCCGAGCGCCTCTCAGGTCAGCGAGCTCGGAGAAGAATCAAACCTCCACAGCGCCTTCAGACAGACGTGAAGCGCTCACCCGGCCAGCAGGGACTGCGGCGTCGGCGTGGGTCCGTTCAGCGTGTAAACCCCGAGACTGGAAATCCCGCTCGTCCCCACGCTTCCCGCCAAGCCGGCGCTCCTCTCTCCGTAGCCCAGGGCCAGGCTCTGGGGTCGGGTGCAGTAGAACGGGGTGGAGTGGGCGTCTCTGGGCAGCGCCTGGGCGAACAGGGCGCCGTAGTTCCCCAGCTGAGACACACGGGTTCAGGGTTTATTAGGAGGACGGTACCGTCACCACAAGAACAAAAAAATATGAAAACAAGAGGAAACAGAGTGTGTAGAAGAGTTTAGGAGTGTGTGTTAAGTGTGTCCCACCCTGCTGGATGGTTTACGGGGGTCTTCAGAGAGGCTCAGCAGCAGGTAGAGGACTGACCAGCGGTGCTTCAGGACGCCCTGGTGAGCAGCAGACCACCAAAATAAAAGCACATCATTCCCTGAGCAAATCCACAACACTGATACATCTGAATTAACATTTAGATCGTTTGGTCCTCATCTGAAGTCCTGAATCTGACCCGCTCAGCGCAGTGACTGAAGGTTACGTTTCTCGGGTTTGCTCGTTGGTTCAGAGGATTTTCTGGCGCTGCAAACACAAACCTGGGTCTGAAGTTTTCTGTGCAGCTCTGAGAACAAAGCAGCATCTGCTTCCCTCCTCTGCTTCAGCACTGCAAAAGCATCGAAAACCCACCGTTAAGCAAACACACAGAATAAAACCGACATCTCCAGTTTATGGTCTCTCACATGCATCAACATCTGCATCAACATCTGCATAACTAACAGCACTTCTGCAGCCGTTACTGGAACAAAACTGCTCCGTGTGCTGGAAGCCGCGACCACAGCTTTATTTAGACGTCTAATTTAAATCGCATTAAGCGAGGATCTAGAAGTCAAGCCATCACGAACTGTAAAGTGTTATGCTATTTCTGTTTTATCGGCGTTAAAGGACGGAATCAATGGTTTCCTGCTAATGGTGGGACCACGATCAACTGGGATTTGCTGCTGTGGTGTAATAACGGTTTCCAGCGTTTTCCTGGACTGAGTCCAGCTTACATTTTAAATGCACATATGGAGAACTTCTGTTACAGAGCTGATGGCAGAATGAAGGCGTGTATCTTTACTGAATGAGACCCAGAGTCTGTTACGGTAACATCATGACATGAATGGGTTCTTCCCGCCCGACAGCACTCACGTTCCTTCTTGATCTTCTCGGACACCAGGAACTCATCTCGTTCGATAGTGGGGGCGTAGTTGCTGCCAATGACTCGGACGGCGTACTGGAACTGGTGGGCGACCTCGGCTGGGGAGACAAGGGCAGCACTTTGAAGCAAAGCTGTCATTTCCAGGACTTTCTCTCTCCTGTTTTTTTATTGCAGTGACTTCACTGTTTCCTGTCTGTGTTCAGGGAGGTTCACAGAAACACGGTGCAGTCTGTTCGGCTTATTGGAAACACCAGTTTAGCTCTGCTCATCCTGGATGTTGAGCTGACAGAGATGATGGGAGCTGCAGCCACGATCTGGATTCAGATCCGGACAGCTGCAGCTGACATTTCCGTCTCAACTGCACCTTTTAACGCCTCTGATCACAGAGTCTAAGGGGACAGAAACGCCCACCGTCGCGTGAATGCTCCTCTCCGTCAGAGGGACACCTTCCCCTGAGACCACCGTGTCCGGTAAGCGGCCTGCAGCCCGCCAGGGCGGAGCGCATCCCGGAGCCTGTAGGGTAGGGTAGGGCCCGGTGGCGGGCAAAGAGCCGAACCGAGCAGCCGACCACGTCATAAAACCGGACACCAAAGCGAAGCTGCATTTGCAGACGCTGAGGGGGGATGTGCAGCACCGAACCCCGGTGACCGAACCCGCGACACGCCGCCGCCTCTCCAACACAGCCAAGACAATAATTCTTATTTAAATTAATGAAAAACTGCTTTAGACATATTATTCTGGGCATTTTATTTGCCAAGTCGTTAAAAAAAAAGCAACATGCAACCACACAAACGTCCGCAGCGGTTGTTGCTGCAAACCGTTTTCTACGGCGTTCAGTCGCAAAACACGCTCGGTTTAGCCGGAGCTCGACACGCATTAAAATGTTCAATTATCGACGTTTATCCAGGGGCGTCTAACGCCATACGTGCACGCCGAATTTGTGGCTCAGTGTAAACGGTTCGGCCGACGTGGTCGCGACGTGCGTTGGCGCGTGCACGAAAAGCGACACGGCCGGCATCGGGAAGAGAGACAGGTTTTCTGAACTGCGTCTGGTTAGCCTGGAAAATTCCTGGATGCTAGCGCTAACTGCTGTACCTTCGCTCTTCCCCGTGATCCTGCAGCAAAGGCTCTGCAGGAGAACGTTGGGCGATTTCTGATCCAGACCTGCCATGCTGATCGTGGCTACCATGTACTCTGCTGTCCGATTTTTTTTTATTTTATTTTAATAAAATGTGACTGAAGAATATAAACTAACTCCAACCTCCCACTATGAGCAACGCCATTTTGATAAACCGAGTCAAGCCGGCGCGACGTCGGGAAACGGTCATAACCACTACCGACGTGGCTCCTTCAAAGTAAAAGCACCGAATGACAACTTTCAAGATTAACGACTGTGAAGTATTGGATTAGGAGTAAACACCTTGACAAACATTTTACTGAAACAAAAGTTCACAATAATACGACGGAGTATTAGGGCCACACTGAGAAAAATAAAATTGTGGGCAATGATTTTTTTTTTCATTCCTCACTTACGAGAAGAAAGTCAAAATGTCGAGAATAAAGTCTAAATGTTGAGAATAAAGTCGAAATGTCGAGAATAAAGTCAAAATGCAGTTTCCCGAATTCCATAATCAGTATACTGTAGTTTCTTTTTCTGAATAGGCGCAATTTCTGACACAATCTCTTCCAAGTACGAATACTGTGTCTATGTGATAAAAGCACTTAGATGCAGACATTATGTTGGTAGAGTAAAGCTGGTTTGAATGAATCTTTAAGACAACTTTATTGTGGAAACTGCATTTCGACTTTATTCTCACCATTTCGACTTTCTTCTTGTAAGTGGGGAATGAAAAAAAATCATTGCCAACAATTTTTTTCCTCAGTGTGGCCCTGATACTCCGTCGTACAATAATGGTGGGTGTACGACAACAACAAAAAAAATGTCTGCAGGGCACAGCTCACTATGAAGTCATCAGCATGTGATGTGGCCAGAGGACGTCCACATTCCTGTGACTCATCCAGTATCTGGTGCAACCTGCTGATGACACGCTTAAGCTCAGCCCCAGCTTACCTGTCCAGGTACTGTTGATCCACTGCTGGTTGGTCCCACGATGACAGAATGTGAACGGCATGTTGAAGAGGACTGTTTAAATACCAACAGTCACTGAAGCGGGCACATTTAGAGGCCGATTCATGGATCTGATCTGAAGTTCTGAAAAGCTGAATGACTCGCATTCAGAAGTTTGGAGAAGGTCAGATTTGTAAAGGTTATAGTGCATTTAGGTGCATTTCTGAAATTTCACCTGAAAGCTGAATATCCTATTAGTTTTTGTCAGTAGTGTAAATGTAAAACTCAGAATGAGACGATACAACCACAATAAGACACAATTACTATTGTAATTGTAATTGTAAAACATAATTGTCATAACTTACATAATCTGAAAGGCAATAAAAAAATAGAAAAAACCCAAATATGATGCAAATACTCTCATGAAGCTGCAATGAGATGCAAATAAGCATCTCATTCTGCATAATCATTACAAATGCATTTAAAACAGTTAGAGTGAGATAAGAAAGTATAAGGATGGGTCATGATAAGAACGATAAGAGACGTCACATGATCACTGTGATCACATGATCAACGATGCAACTCATCTAAAACATGACTGGATGCTCAGAACAGTCATAAAACACTCATCTGCATAGCTTTTCCTTATTCATCGTCTCTTATTTTTTTTTAAATCAAAAACACAAAATAAAACAAAACTTTACTTCAGAGATGTACAAATGATAATATAAAAAACTTTTAAATTGATACTTATAAAATCATAACATTATTATTATTTAATTAAACATTTTACAAATTTCCTGAAAACTGACAATCATGAATAATTATTAAATTCGGGTGATTTATGCTTCAATACGTTACGGGGGAATAAGCAACATAAACATCACAAATCCGTTATACAAACAAAAGTTTTTTTTTTTTTTTTTTTTTTTTTTTTACATATATTATAAATTCTGGTTCTGGAAACAATAAGATGTGAAAATATAATAAACTTCTTTTATCAGCGTTCCTTAGAAAAAGATGTTTTATTTTGTGTCGGTCGACAGGAAACAGTCGTTGTTAAAACTGTGCTATTGATGCCGATGATTCGATTTAACCCGCCGAAAAGCGTATCCAGGAAACGGAGGACGGACAAACGGATGAAAACATGTCCGTCCTGAAATGACGCTCCCTGAACTTTGGTTCCGGGTCGTTCAGTCCTCGACGCCTCGTTCATTTAGCCTCGTCCCGTAAATGGCGCGTTTATAACTGCTTAGTTTTGTATCCGTCTGCAACTGATCAAATCATCTGTGAGGAAAAAAAAAAACCGAAAACTGCATTAAAGTGGGCGCGAGAGAATTATTAATTTTGTCTCATTTACTGTGGCAGACCTGTAATATATAATTCTGCTTCCTTTGTCAGACTAATTTTCACTGAGGGCCACATCAACATCATGGTTGCCATCAAAGGGCCAGATTAACAGCATGAATGTAACAAAATGCAATGAAAATCAAAATACGGTATATTAAACTACACCTTATTATATTGTTAAATAACGAATTCTGTATTTATTTCCATGTTTTCTGTCAAAATACTGATCTAGATTAAACTCTTTCACGGCTGACACACACCGCCTCATAACACAAAAGACATACTGTTTTTTTCACCTTGAGATACAAACTTGTAATTGTTTTCTCAGTTGTTGATGAAACTTTCTTCCTTGTGCATCAATTTTTCTTTTCTTTGACATGTTGGGATTAGTTTGTAGAGGTTTTTCTCTAGTTCATCAGTTCTGAAAATCGTCTTGAGTTCTTTGCTCATGGAGATATACTGTTATCGTTGTGGGTAATGCCGAAATGCATTATGGGAGATGTAGTTTATTGTCAATATGCGCTTTAAAGCTGCGTAAGCTTATTTCAATTCTTAAAATATCGGTTTAAAATTTAAGCCAATAGTGCACAAGCGTTTCGAGGGCCACATAAAATGACGTGGCGGGCCACATTTGGCCCGTGGGCCTTGTGTTTGACACATATGATCTATATTCATATGTTGTTTTTGTAGTTTTTCTTAAATTGGGCCTATGTATTGGGCCTCGGCAACCCCCCCCCCCCCCAACCCTGAACAGAGGGCAGAGATAGATAGATGGGTTGATGGGTGGCAGGGCGCCACATGTGAATTGTTTAAAAAAAAAACAATTCAGGTTTATTGAACTTGATATCAACTCTCCACTTGAAGCGCGCCCCCCCTCCCCCCGCAGGGCGAACAAATCAACAGCCTATAATTAACTGAAACAACCAATCAATTACATGCTGGGAACTCCAGGGCGCATGCGCCCACCTCCAGCCAGCGCCACCACCTGGCCCCGCGTGACGTACATGAGAGAAAATCTCCTTTGGCGGCGGCGCGAGGCAAGTAGATTAGTCGGGCTGGAGGGACGAGGGGGTGCGGGAGAGGCGGATGACAGTCCGGTCCCGGTCGTTGAGGAGGATCAGCCCACTTGTCCGAAGCCGTTGCGACACCCCCCCCCCCCCCCCCCCTCCCCCCCCCCCCCGGTACTCGCGAAGCCCCGGACGGTCTCCGGAGGTGCGGACAGGTCTGCGGTCTGCGGAGCGGCTCCGTCTCGGTCCGAGCCCGATCCTGATCCAGGAAGAAGAGACGGGAGGGAAAGTCATGGACAGAAGGGAGGGAACGAGGAGCTAGGAGGAGAGGAGGAGGCTTGAAGAAAGACTGAGAAGAAGAGGAAGAGTCGGGAGAAGGAAGGAGAGCAGGATGGGGATGGATCTCAGCACTCTCCGGACCCTCATCAGCCGATATGTAAGTTTTTACACACCTAAAAAAAAAAAAAAAAAAATCACATTTATTTACTTATTCAACCGCTTTCCTCCTGAGAAACACAGATTTAAACATTTACAGAGGATAATATGTGAACTTTTGTCACCATTCCGTCGAAGCAGTTACTCATCCGGATTAAGTTTCACTCGCGAGAGAGAGAGAGGGGGGGGGGCTCTGACGTAAAAAAAAAAAAAGAAAAATACAATATAAATCTTTTCATTAAGCTGGAAGTGTTGTTGCAATGTGTCCCTTTATTTGCCTAAACTGAAATGTTACTCATGTAAATGCCTTTTTTCTTAAGTATTTATGATAAATTATCCTGTTATTGCATAACTTGTTTATTTGTTTTGTCAGATTTTGGGTTTCATATTTCTGAGTTTTCACTCCAGTAAGTGAAAGATGGAGCCACCGTGCACCGTGCACGGACCAAATGGAGCGGTCACATGAATTATGTAATCCAGTTGTTTTCTTCCTGTGGGTGGGATCAATGGGCAGCAGCAGGGGGGGGCAGCAGCACTAACTCTAACCCACATGGATGAGACTCACATCAGTAATGTGTTTGACTATAATCCAGGCAGCGCAGCAGCTTTGGGCTTAGACAGCCTCCCAACTGTTGCCGTGGGCTGATGGGACGGCGTCCCGGCGCCGTGGACGGTTGACTCGGGTCCGTGTAGAACCGTGATGGGTCCGTGTAGAACCGTGATGGGTCCGTGTAGAACCGTGATGGGTCCGTGTAGAACCGTGATGATGGGTCCGGGACTGACAGGATGTGGGATGCTGATGAGGTCTGCTGCTTTAATTGCACCGGACAAAAGGGCCGGGGGGTTAAACAGATTACTGAATACTTAAGATCAGGGTTGTGAGCATCATCTGGGCTTTTAAGTGTATAAATATATATTTAATACTGCGAGCTGGTTCTGTGATGGAGGGGGGGGGGGGGGGGGGGGGGGGGGGGGTCCATTTGAGAATGAATGAGTGTAAAACTGAAATGTGAGCTCTGTATTTAAAAGCTATAATGTTGAGAATAATCACATGAGATGTCACTGACTTCCATCTGTCAAATGAGTTGAGGAATGCTGAGGAACAATATGTCCATTATGACTCTAAAGTACGTGATGCTACAAACTTGAGCTTATTTCCATCTTAAAGTGATTTTCACTCCTTCATCATGAGTAAATTAATACTTTACAACTGGAAGAACAACATAAATAAATGAAAGAATCCCGTACCAGTCCTCTTATTGTTCTTTATTTTCAAATACTAATGTAACTTAGTCTTTTTTCCCGTTCAGACGCCGTCTCACAGACATCCGTGCACGTGAAGGCGTGGAGCTGCGGGCATGTTGAAATCTGTCTTAGTAAAGCAAACAGACTGCGATAGATTTTATGGAGCGATAATCACAGATTTCACAACAGCTGGACGATAAACGGAGACTAACGATGCGTCTGAACGACCTGGAAGATTTCAGCGGTAAAACTGAGCTCTGGTGGCGTCAGAGTCACCGAGACACATCTGATGATAACATGAACCAGTGGAAGTTACTGGTTACCAGTGGAAGTTACTGGTTACTAGGGGTGCACGATAACTGTCGGGCCGATAACAGGAAATTATGACGTCATCCCGATAACTCCGATATCATGACGAATAGCCCCGATAACATTTATATTTCTGTCAACACAGCAGTGCCTCGCTCCCTCTGAGCCTTGAATGACCAGCAGTGAATGTTATGTTCAAGTGACGTCGGCATAATCAGAAAAACGATAACTCAATCAGGAAAATCAAGAATACCCCCTCATGCCAGAAAACAACTCGTTACCTCGGTCATTATTTTGGTAGTTGCTGACTTTAATCATTATTCGCTGTATTTCCCCTCATGTTACACATAAAAAATAAAAAAATAGAAATGCAGCCTGCAGCACAGCGCTGATCACAACAAACATGGCGGCGTGGAACTTCGTTAAAGTTTCAGAAGAAGATAGTTTGGTGGTTATTTGTGACGAATCCTCCGAGTGAATTGTACGAGGAGGGAAGCACAAGCTTTAATACGTAAAACCTGATCAGCCACCTACAACATAACAATCACTTCCATGGAGTTTTGAAATCACGCTAACGTGAGCTAATGCTAACGTGCGCAAGCCAGCAGCAGTCTCTCTTCTCCCTCATCTCTCTCATCTAAAGACTCCATGAGATAAAAAAACAAAAAATTACTGAACCTCATTTACTATAATTAAAGGTATTAATTTAAATGGAACCACAAGTCAAAATCCTTTAAATGTTAATCTTTTTCAGTTAGTAATTCTGATGCATGTATTTCCATCAGTTCAAGGAGCCTTTATTTTTTATATCAGTCAGTAATGAACCTTATTTAAGTTAATGTGAGATATCAAATAGGTTTGTTTGATAGCTTTATGAAAATGTTTGAGAGGCTTGACAATAGTTTTTAATTGGAAAAAATAAAAATCTGTTCATTTAAAGAGTCAAAACTATTTTTGATTTTCATAGTATTGATGTTATGATCTGAGGTATATGTGTGTGTTATCGGTTATCGGTATCAGTTTTAAAAAACAGTTATCGTACATCCCTACTGGTTACCAGTGGATGTTACTGGTTACCAGTGGAACTGAGAGCAGGAGCTCGTGGAGGCCAGTGTCCTCAGTTCCTGCCATCTCAGATCAGGAAAGAAGGCAGAGATGTTATATAAGACCACATCTCTCTGTAACAGTGGAACACGCTCAGTTGTAGTTTTGATGGCTGTCTCTCGTGTTCAGACTGAAGGACTGATAACTAGACTGGTAACTAAACTGATAACTAGACCGATAACTAGACTGATAACTAGACTGGTAACTGGACTGATAACTAAACTGATAACTAGACTGATAACTAGACTGATAACTAACTAGACTGGTAACTAGACTGATAACTAGACTGATAACTAGACTGATAACTAGACTGATAACTAAACTGGTAACTAGACTGGTAACTAGACTGGTAACTAGACTGATAACTAGACTGATAACCCGCCGCCTCTTCTATTCCTCATCCAGGTTAGTTTTAGATCTGGAAACTTCTTAACAGAGTCATGAATGCTCTAAATTGTCTCCAGCTGTGCTACTTTGTTTTATTTTTATCCTTTAGCGTGTCGCTAGCTCGGCGTTGTTCTCTGATGGACTCACAGCGAGTTCAGGATGACGACTGTTTACTTCACATGAGGAACAACTGAGCTGCAGCAGTGACTCAGAAATGAACCAGATCTGACTGTTACTGGTTTCCTCGTGGTTCCCCGCTGGGGAATTAACCAAACGCTACTGGTTCCACTGAGAAGTGAACATGAAGAGGCCAGATGATTATCAGATGATTATCATTTTTATTTATGTTTGGTTCCAGCTCGGAAAAACGGTTAATAACCCTTTTTAATCCTAATTATTCATTCAGAGACTTAAAACAGTCTGAGAGAAGAGTTCAGCGTTGCCCGGTGGCTTTTTCTTTCCATGTCTGGGTCAGGATTAGTTTTTTCCTCAGAGACAGCTCTGTGTTTCTGATATCTGGATGTCAGACGACTCCCTTGTTCGGTCCACCGTCATGGAGGCCATGCAGCGTTTTCCAGGTGTGTTATCTGAAGTCTGCACGGCTGGTCTGCAGCGTTTTACTGCGTCCTGAGAACAGAGAGAGACGCACCAAAGCACGACAGAACTTGTACCGGCTCTCTGACATGAACGGTGGGGGTGGGGAGGGTGGGGGGGGTCATATTTGTCTGACAGCATAGTTTACTGCATTATTATATATACAGTAACATAACATATAGACAACAGGTTTGATTAATTCCCACCGCTGGTTTGTCTATTTTATGAGGCTGGATTGTATAAGTGTCTGTCGTACAACAACCACTTCCAAACATGTCGTTTGATTGGACAAGAGCTAATAAATGGGCGTCCTTCAGCAGCGGATCGTCCAATCACAGCTCATGTATCAGTCTGGCCATAAATAGGGATGTTCCTGGTGACTAATTTCCCTGTCGACTAAATGAAAATTTTAACTAAGACTAGTCGACTAGTCTAAAAAAAAGGAAAACACTCAGAAAACAGTGAAAATTTAGCACAATTTATTGAAACATCGAAACAGAATTTGAAACATTGTCCCAAAAAATATTGTGCGTAACAAGAGTTCTTTAAGCCTTTAATCACAATGTTCAACAACCATGTCGGATTTTAAATGCCGCTGTAGTACGAGACACTTTGCACCGTGCAGTATGAATGAATGTGAACATGAAGGCAACTCAGTCAAACGTTAACCACCAAAATAAATAAATTGCCTCTGACACATTGAATCTTGCAGATTATCCGACAAAAATTATAGCTTTAATTCACTTTCAAGTTAATAAAACATCTAAATTATAATTAAATTTCAACTGAAACGAGCAGCATTTTGCACCGTGCAGTATGAATATAAACCCTGCACATCCGACAAAAACTCACTTAAAGTTAACAAATAATGTAACATCTAAAAAAGATAAATTGCTGCTGAATTATTAAGCTCATGCGCAGTTCAATATGCGTGTAAAATTAAACAAACATCTAAAATCTCTCAGACCGGACGGGAGAACACGTCTCCGGGTAAACAATGTCAAATCGTCCTGAGTGTAGCTCAAATCGGCCTGAGTGTGGCTATCAGCACCGCTAGCATCAGCACAGCCGCTAGCATCAGCAGCCGTCGTCTCGTGCAGATTAACATCCAAATGCTTGAGTTGAATGTGGTTGCTCATTGCTCCAGTTGAGTGATTGTATGCCAGTTGTTTCTGACACAGTCTACATACTACCTTGTTTTCATTTTCTAGATTAAAGTACCGTCAAACCGCGCTGGTTTAGCGAGACCATCTTCCCACCGTGCCGTTTTAAAACTCCAGTCTACTCGAGCATTGCTGTGGAGAGGGGGCTGCTGTCTGACGGCTCTGTAGCCCCGACTAGTGGCGGGCGGCTGTATGACAGTTAAGCGGCCTTGTACATGAATAAAACACAAATTGGTTTAAACGACTAATATTTCTGGTGCCAACTAGAAAGTGGGCGGACGTTTAATCGGTTAGACGACTAATCGCGCGCATCCCTAGTCATAAATGTCTTAAACCTCTTTCTAGAAGGCGGCACATCGATCATTCAAGCAGTTTGTAGTCACACTGAGAATAAAACGCACACGTGAACACGTAAAAACCTTCGGTTTAAACTCAAAGAGACTCATAAAACACCATTCTGCACGTTGGACGCTCAAGATGGAAGAACCGCCTTCATGTGCACTCGTGAACCTATGAAATCCGTTTTATTTTTTCTCAAATTCCGTTTTAATTTTTTTCATTTTCTGGTGTTTTTCGGTTTT
This sequence comes from Hirundichthys speculiger, assembly GCA_018398805.1. Lineage (NCBI taxonomy): Eukaryota > Metazoa > Chordata > Actinopteri > Beloniformes > Exocoetidae > Hirundichthys > Hirundichthys speculiger. Next base: position 192,245 of record JAGFBZ010000781.1, on the reverse strand, counting down.
TAATTTTTGAGAATTCCGTTTTTTTAAGCATTTTATGCAAATTTAACCCCAAGACAGTATATAAAATAATGAAATATAGACAATTTATGCAATTATAACTGTAAACTTTAATGTTTTCATACTTTTAAACATATAGTGTCCAATAAACATTAGTTTTTTTTTTGACAAAGAAAAAAATTAAAGAAAAAAATCCATTTAAAGTGCAAAAAAGAAAGACATTTCAACAGCAGTAAACTAATCATTTTAGCTTGTTTAATTTCTTCTGTTATCAGATAAACAGGCGTACCTGACATTTTTCAGGTATGTTATGACCAACTGTGTGTCTGCTAACAGAAAAAACTATATTTACTACAGCTGGGGCAGGAGGGGGCGGGGTGGGGGGGCGGAGGAGCGCCGGTGTCACAGCTTTTCGTGACCCCTGTTGAAACATTTTCTTGAAAGAAAAGTTCCTTTTAGTCCGGGAGAAAAAAACAAACTTTTACGCAAATTGCTGTTCAGTTCTGTTATTAGTGCTGGGCGATATGGAAAAAATCATATATCACGATATGGACTATTTTATATCACGATAACGATATATATCACGATATACCATAATAAAGTATGTTTTCAGTTATTCTCTGAAAAGTTTGACAAAAATTTCATTGCTTACTTTTCAACTTTATTTTGAAAGGACATTTAGCTGAACTGTCACAAACATACATTTTAGTGCAGCAAAAACAGGTAGGTAAGATAAGATAAGATAAGATAGCACTTTATTGATCCCACGACGAGGAAATTCGTGCGTTCCCACCGCTCAATTTACAGAAAGACAAAAATAAACAATATATAAAAAATATATATATAAAGAAGAGGAACAAAATATATACAGAACAAATATATACAGTAGAAAAAAATTTTTAAACAACACTATGTACAGCAGCAATTTACAGCAGCAAGCATACACGGTATGCAGTTATGGGTGGAGGGTTGTGGAGGTATTTAGATAAATGAATAAATAATAATATGCGTGTGACAGCTGTAGATGTGTGTGTATGTGGAGTAAGTATGTGTGTGGATGTGTGTGTGTGGGGGGGGCACTGTGAGTGTGAAAAATTGGTACAGAGGTACAGTAGCTTTCACATTTTTTTAAAGTGCTCAACAGTTTCTGAGAGGAAAAACACATTTTTGCACTGAAGTTCAGCTATAAAAGATAAACACAAATTATTTTTCAACTTTCTGAAATCTGTAACCTTGTAGTGCAAAGTTTGCAAACCAATATAAAGTGTCTAAAGTAAACACCAGGGTTGAAGAGAACTCTGTTTAAGGCATTAACCATGAATAAAAGTGCAAACATAAAAGGCTACTTTGTAGAAGTAGATATGATTCTATCAAATTTATCGTTGTATGTTATTTAATTACATATTTGCTGTAATAATTGATAAAATTAGGTTAGAAACTATAGAAACGATAGAAGAGAAATGGCACGATACACACTTTTATATCGTCCCCACGATATGTATCGTCATATTGCCCAGCACTAACTGTTATATTGCGCATTTAAAGTGAATTCCGTTTTTAATCTCCAATTCCTTGATTCTGTGATTCGATAACGCCCTACAGATAACAAACTAAAAAAGCAAACATCTGCTGGAGGCAGAGGTGTCACACGGAGGTGAAGTGAAGCAGCCGGGCAGCATTCCTCCGTCGTGTTCCTGTCCAGGAAATACCTTCCCTCTCCTCCCTCTGGCTTCCTGCCTTCAGACGGTGGATTAAAGTGTTTACTGCTGTTCACTATACCCTCATCATCTTAATCCAGTTTGCTGCAATACTTTGAAATCCACGGCTTACATTCCACCTGGTTCGTTATCTAATTGCTACTTAGGTTTTCCTTCTGCTGCAGGTCGAGTGTATTAACTGATCTGTGCACACGAGGCATGAATAGATGTTTGGAGGAGGTGAATGCTGGAGATCAGGCCGCTGGCTGAACGTTAGCGAGCACGGAGGTGCGCCGCAGCCGCCGGGCGGGCGACGCTGAGGGCAGCGGATCACATGAGCGTCTTGGCTCTCTGTAGTCGTCAATAATTCATAAACCGACCGGCGCAGCGCCGTGGACCGATGTTTGTTTGTTGGTCTTATACAGCTAGACTGCTCACGAGGCGTTCAGGGACACCCAGGATGGCTGGGTGAGACTCTGTTTATGAAAAAAATCTACCGTCATATGCAGTGTGTGGTGGAAAATGTCACATAGTCTCAAGATAATTAAAGCTCAACATTCCTATAGCGCAGAGTGACGGCTCTGTTCTGTAAAGTAAATCTATCTCTCCATTTGGACTCAACTCAAACATGTGCCAGGACCCTTCGGACTCCTAAAAGAGGATTATGGGACAGAGGAGGCTTAGTGGGTCTCCATACTGGATGTTCAACAGAAGTTCTGATGGACAGCTACGTATCCGTGACGCTGTATCGTTGATTCTGAGCGTGTTCACGTATCACAAGCTTCCCGCCAGATTCATGCTAAACATTAAAATCTGCTCTTTCGTTCCACAAAGGTCATAACCCGGTAAGTCTCTTTAACTCAAGGATTTAAACTTTCACTAAGCCTTTTGGTCTCAGGGTGGCTTCACCATCTGACCGGTCACCTGTGCGAGTGCACTAACCGGGTCACTGTCATTGTATGGTTTTTTTTTTTATAAAATAAAACATTTACACATGAAAAACAGGAAGTGGAAGCAGTAGCCTCAGGAGCACTGATGGTTGACGTTCTGTCATCTACGGCAGTAAATCCAACTATTGTTACGACTTAAAAAGTACAGAGTTGGTGCTTCTGACTCACCGGTTGATTGGGTCCATGTGTTGTTGAAATGAAATAAAACTCAACTTAAAACTTAAAAAAAAAAACAAAAAAATCTTGTTTTGGTTGAAGAGCTCAAATCCCAATAGAGAGGAGGGCGAGCCCCGTTTGAGAGGAGGGCGAGTCCCGTTAGAGAGGAGGGCGAGCCCCGTTAGAGAGGAGGAGGAGCACCGTTAGAGAGGAGGGCGAGTCCCATTAGAGAGGAGGACGAGCACCATTAGAGAGGAGGAGGAGCACCGTTAGAGAGGAGGGCGAGCCCTGTTAGAGAGGAGGACGAGCCCCGTTAGAGAGGAGGGCGAGCCCCGTTAGAAAAGAGGGCGAGCCCTGTTAGAGTCGAGAACAAGTCTTGCCAGAGACAGATACGAGCCCAGTTGGAGGCCCGTTAGAGGCTCGCCCTCGTCTCCAGGCGGTACCCGGACACGAGGGCGAGCCCTGTTAGAGGCTCATGTCACTGCCAGTGTTGTCCAGCCCTCTGATGGACAGCTCAGGGTTAATGGTGCATGGAGGCCTCTATCTAAAGAGAAAGAGACGTGCAGTGATGAATTTTTTCATCATAACGTTTCTCCGTGTTTCCAGAGAAACTGCTGAGTAGTGAAGACAACCGTTAATGATCTCTGTGGTATTGATAACCGGTCGGCTCACAGCTTGAATGCATCTTTGTCTGTGAGTCAGTCGCTGTTTCCAGATGCTGATGATGCATCGTAGATATTACAGCCCTCCTTTCTTTCAGCCCTGACGTCTGTTAAAGAAACAGACTAGTGTTTCCCTCATCCAGCCGTTAATGTTTTTTTTCATAGTTTACTGCTCTGATTTTTCTCCTTTTTAGGGTTGTTTTGTCTTCGTTCCCGCCGTCTTTCAGGTGTCCATCTGTGGACGTCTCTGTCTCACCTGCGCCAGAAGTCTTTGTCCATCACGGGACACGTCCCCTGCAGTTTTTCCTGTTGCCTTTTCCTCCAGGTGCATTTATTTTATTATTGACTGGAAACCGAGGCGATGCGGGGCAGAGAGATGGATTCTGAATGAACGGCCCGTATTAAGCTGAAACTACAAAGTGCTCGAGTGGATTTCCTGCAGCATCGATTATTCCGTAACATTATCAATGCACTTTGGCCGCCACCGTGAAGCAGACGACTGCGATCCTCTCAGGCTGTCGGTCTGCCAGATATAATACCGAGCTGCACCGAGGGCCAAACACACTCGTAGACAGATGCATTCATTTATGGCTTATATTGATTAAATATCGGCTCAGATTAATCATGTATGTTTTTGTTTAAAATAGGCTTCGGAGGCGAGGGTTTTGCTGGAAACGGTTTAATGGAGAAGTGATGTGAAGTGGATCGTAGCTTAGCGAACGAAATGGAGCCACGGTTGCGTAAATGTCTCTGAGTGCAGCATCACTCAGACTGAACCCAAGTGACAAATTAAATAGTTTAGCAGAGCCACATGTTGCATTTTAACATGAATAAATTATCTCCACATTAATATTTGAGTGTAGCTGTCACAAACAGAGGAGGACTTTCTTTTTCTTTTCAAACGTCGTGCCTCCATCAGGCAGTGGGCGCTTTGACTCGATTTACAGAAAACAGCCTCAGGATCAAAACGCCGGAAAGATTTGATTTAAATCAAACCGACTAAAGTAGCAAAGACACAGACGTTCAAACTTTAATCCTTTTATGGACAGTCCTGCTGAGTTCCAGTCGCGTCACCGCTGCTCCTCTTCCTCCTTCAGCGTGGACTCACCTGTAACTGGCTAGTTGCACCTGAAGTTGTAGCTCCACCCACTCGGTGTTGCTGCGAACGTCCGATGAAGTTTTGAAAACTCTTCAAGATTCACGTACGATAAATACAAACGAACTACAGCAACGTCTTTAAAGTTAGCTGAGGGTCCGCTAGAAGACTGGACCTGGTCCAGGACCAGAAGTGAGTATTGGCGTGGACCTCGCAATACGATATGTATCGTGATACATGGGTCACGATACGATATTATCGCAATATCGCGATATATTGCGATATTCTACCCAGTAAATATCAAAACTAAAAGTAGAGATGAAAAATCAAGTTGCTGTATATGTTGATCAGATGATATTGATCATTCAGAGGACAAATTGATGCAAAACTATTTGCTTCAAAACAACCTATTTATTGTTTATTATTAGTGTTTTTGCACATTTAAGTGAATGAATGAATTTTCCTAAAAATCGATATTATATCAGGCGGCCGAAAATGGCGATATATCGCCAAATCGATTTTTTTTCACACCCCTATCCAGGACTATCGTCGTCATTCTGCCGACACCAGAACCAGAGTGGATTTCTGTTCAGTCGGTGGTTGTTTAGGTGTGTGAAAGTAAAAACGAGTGTGAGAATGATTTCTGTAATCTGTTAGTGTTCTGAACTTTAACAACACTGAGAGGTCTGCCCCCCCCCACTGCTCAGCCCCCCGTCAGGTGATTGATCTCATGAGGACCACATGATGCCGTCAGGTTCCCCCCCCCACCCCTCCATCCTGCTGGTCTCACTCCCCCGCTGGGATGTGGAGATCCCAGTAGCTGAGCTGCTGGGACCTGTGGTCAAACTTTTCACTTTTTTTTTTTTTTTTGTTGCAGTGATGTTGCGCTAGAAATGAAAAGATGGAGATTTCAATAACGGGAGATGAAAGATGAAATGAAAGAATAGATAATTTAGAAATAGAGTCTGAGGCAGAAACACTAACTGCGTCTGTTCGTTTCATGGTTGTCAGGGATGTAACGGAAAACAAATTGGCCGTGTCTTCATTTTCTCCTTTACTGGTTCTTCTCCACCTCACGCTGAGCGTGTCCGTATTTGTCTCCCTTTTCTTTGAAAGAGCAGCAGGATTCATGGGAAACCGTGACGACGTGACATCAAGACTAGAACAGATCAAGACGGGGGGGAGTGAATCAGACGACCTTGGCAGGAGAAAGAGAGGAAATACAAAATCACTTTTGGTGGTTTTTATGGGACGTTTTTGGGAGCTTTTACCGCATAGACATTACCAAGCGATTCTTCCTGCAACAGAGGGGTGTACTACGAAGCGAGATTAGAGGGTTAGCGAGGTATGTTGAGTCTAAAGCCAGGATTTCCAGAACCACGAAGGTAGCTCTCTTTTAACCTGGCTAGATCACCATGGTAACTTACTCTGCAAGCTTAACCTGGTCTGGAGCAGGTTATGTGCAGAGTTTAGGCTCAAATCGGCTCTAAAAGCGATTTGAGCCTAAACTTTCACTTTCACCCAATCCTGTTGACTTTAGCGCCAGGATTGTGTAATGGAGGGAGAGTATTCAGAGACCGGACTGATCCGCTGGCTTCCCATGACCATATTCTCTATGAACACTAGAGATCTCCAGCTGAGGGAATACGTTACATTTGTAATCTGCTAGAGCCATATATTGGCAGCGCCACCAAACGCAGCCGTGCGCTCACAGTAGCGCAAACGGTGTGCGTTTTCTTTGCGTTTCTTTGCGGCGGGAACCTACATGCATTCAGTTGGTGATGCAGAAAATCTGAGCCAGAATACTGGAATAAAGGTTGTACTTGTTCTTACTGAACTGCTGAATATGTTTGTAGTATTCCCTGGACATCTGCCCACGCTTCAAATAAAAGAAGTGTTTTACAATATCGTAGGTAACATAAATTAATAGTCCATCATATTGATAATCAGTGTGACGTGGAATTTCATATGAAATGTTTTAATATAATTCATTCATAAGATTCCCCAGGGTGATAGGGTACCTATTAAAGTGGCCGGTGAGTGTATATAACAGATAATATTAAATCTTAAATTAATTTCACATAGATTTAGCAAAAAACTAAAGTGAATTTCATTTATCATTCATAATGGGACAGTCAGACCTACATAATGTTTAAATCTGCTGCATTAAGTTTAAAGTTTAAGCGCTCTAAAAGAGGGAGGGAGATTAATTAAGGTGCATTAAGTGGTGAAATAAATATAACTTACGAATTTACACGATCTGCAATTTTTTGCCAGCACTCCTCTCTGGCTTTATTCGCACCTACAGTGTTGCTTTTGGCCGTAAAGATTTCTTTGAAATCCTCATAGCCCTGCATTATTAAAACCTGCTCCTCCTGACTGAAATATACGGACCGCCATCTATCCATTTGATCCGGAATAGGCGTCAAATGACGCGTCAAACGCCCCCTTTTATGTGAACGCGCACAGAGCAGAAAGCAGAAAGCCGCGGTTAACAAAGATAGTTGATAACCACCATCGTGGTACCAGTTATCTCTGATGGAGAGTTTCAGGTTTGTTAAGCCAGCTCACCCAAAGAAAGCCTGGCTGTGTCCAACTTGCTTCGTAGTACACCCCTCTGGCAGGACTGTTGGCGTTCAGACATATCAGCTGGTAGTCACATGACTGATAGAAGCTGCCTGGTCACTGGGCCGGTGAGATCAACCGGGACTACAGACCAATTATAGTTGGTTTAACTGATAACCAGGGAGGATAGAGATATTAAAAGGTCAGACAGATATGGTAATTAGGCCAAAAATGACAAGAGTGAACCATAAAGAGAACACAAATATGAGACCCACATCTGGGGACGTTTCACACATCTGTTGACGGGTTTCGTGTTCAGCCACACACCTTTAACATCTCACACCGTCAGGTGTGTGTGTCGTAGATGCATCTGGACCAGAGATGAGTCGCTCAGGCCAGAACAAAGAGCGAGCTGATGTAAGTTATTTCAGTCCTTTTATCCTTAACAGATTACTGAAACTTTCCTGCAGAGGTGAGTCACATAAAAAACATTATTGCATCTGCGTTGAGACGAGTCTGAAACATGACTAAACGTTTTTGGCAGGACGGTAACAATTAAACGCCGTGAAACGTCGTGTTGACTTAAGGTGTCGGCAGGAGACCAAAAACTTCTCCCATTAGCAGAAAGAAAAAAAAAAACGAGTTTGTGAAGCTGGACGGGAGAAAAAAAAAAAAAACCAGGATGGAGCTGGAGGCTGCTGCTAATTACAGAAACCAGTTATACTGCAAGTCTGGATGAGTCCAGTCTTGTTGGATTCCAGTAGAAACCAGGTTACAAAAGATGTCGGGGCGTTTTATTGATCTCATACTCTTTGCTTTAAGCTTCCAGATGTGCAGCTGTGAGACAGAGCCGGGCCAGATGTGCTCCACCTCTTCCAGTCTTTAACTGTGCTAATTGTCTCCTTGTGTTGGCTTCACGTCCAACACACGCGTGGTGTCGTGTCACTGAAGCTGAGCGGCGTTGAATGAAAGCGCCGGCGTAATTTAAAGCCGAGCGAGTGTCCACAGATCAATGGAGGTCCGTGACTGTGACCAGAGGACTCAAACTAAACCCAAACAAGATATGTTCAGATGAAGAGTCGCTTTAAAGATGCTGTTTGGCAGCGCTGGCTCACACGTACAAACCTGCAACTTTAATCACCCAGAAGCCTCAGCTGTGATGTCAGATATATATTAATGTGGCCAGTGTTGGACCTGAGTTCACGAACTAGTTCATATTTTGCACTAACGTGAACTGAACGCGCTCACTTTCTCCTTCAACTTAAGGACCTGTTTTTGTCTTATAATAAAGACCATTTGGCAGCAGGTTTTTACTCATATTTTTAATCTACTGTAGAGCAGTGATTCCCAAAGTGTGGGCTGCGGCCCCCTGGTGGACCGTTGCGGTACTGCAGGTGGGCCGTGAGAGGTCATTAAATTTAAATATGTTTTTAATTACTGTAAAATACTCATGACATGATTTTAAAAAAATTAATAAGTAATAAAACAAACCAGTTAAGTGTTATTCTACTGTCATCTTAACTTAATATGACAAGTGTCACCTTATTTGTTGACCCCTTACATTAATATCAGATCATAGTTCCTGGTCCTGTATGTTGATCACAGTTGTGATTAAAGGTTTCGGTGGGCTGTGGAGATTTTTCACATTTCAAATTGGTCCTTGGTAGTGCTGGGCGATATGGAAAAAATCATATATCACGATGGACTATTTTATATCACGATAACGATATATATCACGATATACCATAATAAAGTATGTTTTCAGTTATTCTCTGAAAAGTTTGACAAAAATTTCATTGCTTACTTTTCAACTTTATTTTGAAAGGACATTTAGCTGAACTGTCACAAACATACATTTTAGTGCAGCAAAAACAGGTAGGTACAGAGGTACAGTAGCTTTTACATTTTTTTTTAAAGTGCACAACAGTTTCTGAGAGGAAAAACACATTTTTGCACTGACGTTCAGCTTTAAAAAATAAACACAAATTATTTTTCAACTTTCTGAAATCTGTAACCTTGTAGTGCAAAGTTTGCAAACCAATATAAAGTGTCTAAAGTAAACATCAGGGTTGAAGAGAACTCTGTTTAAGGCATTAACCATGAATAAAAGTGCAAACATAAAAGGCTACTTTGTAGAAGTAGATATGATTCTATCAAATTTATCGTTGCAGGTTATTTAATTACATATTTGCCGTAATAATTGATAAAATTAGGTTAGAAACGATAGAAACGATAGAAGAGAAATGGCACGATACACACTTTTCTATCGTCCCCACGATATGTATCGTCATATTGCCCAGCAACTAGTCCTTGGTATTCTGAAGTTTGGGAATGGCTGATTTAGAGAGAAGCTGAAATGGAAATAACAGTTTTACATGGGCTGTCCCTTTAATGCTAATGCTAATGCTAATGCTAATGTGAACCCTGGTTGGATAAAGATTCTGAATTAAAAAAGACATTAGAAAAAAGAATAAAAAAATGAACTAAAAATGAACTATTTTGTTCATTTTTTGAAATGGTGAACTGAACTAGTTCATTTTAATTTGTTTATTATTAATTTGTTTGTTTAAGTTGGTGTAGAAAGTGAACTTGCCCAACACTGAATATGTCTATAACCATCCTTCAAACCAACTTTTGTCTTTAACTGGGAAAACATTCATCCTCATGTGACCTGACTGGAGCTTTAGGTCAAGTCATGTGTGGCGTCACATGACCGTCAGGGCCACGCCCACCCGGCCCCTCCTGGTCTGACTCACGCAGCAGAGTCAGAGCAGTTAGTTTATTCCTGTGGTCTGAATGACTGCGCTTGTCCGCAGGACGTCCACAACAATGCTGCTGTGTTCAGAGACGGCGGTTTGTCTTCCCTCCCCCGTCACTGTTCTGCATTATTGAGGGTGATAGTAGAGAGAGTAATGAATGCTCAAAGGATTCAGGCGTCTCTGAACCCCTCACGCCTTTGAACTCTTCTAACGTTGGGGAACATTAAATATTGTAATTTTGTGTTAAAGGCGGGACTGAGCGCCGTGAAAACGAAGCTAATGAGTTTCTTTGTGAGGCTCAGAGGTGACCCTCGTCCTCAGACCTCCTCAGGAGTTTATCAGAGAGGAAACGGAGATGCAGCAGGAGAGGCTGGCGTCAGCGGATAAAAAGAGACGGAAACCTTTTAATGACATGTTTTATAACGTACGTGTGCGTTTAAAGACGACTGAGCGGCTTTGATTGTTCCTAACGTACGAGTGTGATTTTTATCGACGGCTAACAGAGATGCATCCCAGTCATGGGTAACGGGTTGTTATTGTTATGTAAGTTCATGGCCTTCGTTTCCTCTACCTGCTTCATCCTTTCAGGGTCAGGGTCAGAGGTCAGAGGTCAGAGGAGGAGCCCAGCTGTTATAGTGGGGGGGGGGGTCTGTTTCAGAAAGGAGCTTCAACAAAGTCTGAGTTAAGAAAGTTAGAGTTTTTGGTTTTAGATCAGAGGTTTAGAGTAGATGCTGTCAGCTCTGAGTCTGTTGATGCTTTGTTACCGTGACGATACAAAGGCATCGTCAGTGGAGCTCCGTCACCATAAATCACCGTGGCAACAACAGGTAAATGGAAGAGATGCTACGACTCTGAGTCTGAACAAGACAGTCTGAACCCGGACAGGTAACTCAGACATCACCTGTTACTTTAATATCATTTCCTTCTGACCCCCGACCAGGTTGGTTCGCAGACTCAGTTACCATGGTAACAGACTCCGAGTAGGAGTTAGCTCGCTCTCTGAAACCGGCTTAACTCTTTTTAAGATACCTCGCTTCTCGAATCAGAAAACTCCTGAGTTAAACTTAGAGAAGAAAACGGAGACTGAAAAACCTTAATATCATTTGGCAAAATATTTATTATCAGCAGCTTTTTTTATTTATAAATGGTGCTATGAAGTGTTTTGGCTGAGAAAAGTTGTTATATCTATATATATATTTGTAGTAGGGATGCACGATAACTGTTTATAAAACTGATACCGATAACCGATAACACACACATATACCTAAGATCATTACATCAATACTATGAACAAAACCAGAAACAGTTTTGACTCTTTGAATTAACAGATATTTATTTTTTCCAATGAAAAACTATTGTCAAGCCTCTCAAACATTTTCATAAATCTATCAAACAAACCTATTTAATATCTCACATTAACTTAAATAAGGTTCATTACTGACTGATATAAAAAATAAAGGCTCCTTGAACTGATGGAAATACATACTAACTGAAAAATATCATTCAGAAGTTTACAAAAAAAATAAATATACAAAGAAAATTAATGCACTGACACAAGTTAGATTCAAACATTTCTACCTTCTACCTATTTCACTTTTGACTTGGTCATCTTTGGCTAATTTCTTGGATTTTTCAAAAAGCCTCGCCGATGTATGTGAGTCCTGGTGAATTCTCTGCTGCTGGCTAGCTCAAGTTAGCGTTAGCTCACGTTAGCACGATTTCAAAACTTTCAAAAGCAATGTTTAAGATGGCTGATCAGGTTTGACGTATTAAAGCTTGTGCTTTTGTTTCCTTGATTGTCCTCTTGATTTTCCTTACTGAGAAATCATATTTCTGATTATGCCGACGTCACCTGAACATAACATTCACTGCTGGTTATTCGAGTCTCAGAGGGAGCGAGGAACTGCTGTGTTGACAAAAATATAAATGTTATCGGGGCTATTCGTCGTGATACCGGACTTATCGGAATGACATCATAATTTCCTGTTATTGGCCTGATAGTTAGCATGATAAAGGGGCTTTTAAGGACATCCAGGTGCAGAGTTATGAACGTGCACAAACACAACCTCCTGTTGTGGTTGAGTTGGTCCAACCACACAAATACACTTTCATTTCCACTAATATTCTGGTGTCTCTTTGCTCCTGATGGTTTAGCAGCTTTATGTTTGTTTTTAACTGGTTTAGTCAGACTAAATATGTAGTTGCTGGACTTCCACTGACTCTCCACCTGCTGGAGGAGCAGGTTCACAGAAACACAAACAAGTCCAAAACCTGACATGTTGGTTCTGGAGACGAAGCTGCTGTTTAAATGAGGGGAAGATGGACTGATGGGAGACGCTGCTGGTTTGCTTTATTACATCAGAGTCAGGCTTTCTGAAATTAAGAAACGAGCTTCAGAGGCCTGAAGCTTTTCATTTATTACATAAATCAATAATAAAATAAAAATATGTCTGTGGCCTCAGAGAAGAACATGTTTCTCTGTTGCCATGGAGATCAGTGCTATTTTAATGTTTGTTAAAGGTTCATCCGCAGCTCTTTGTATCACAAACATCCGTTCTTTGCTCTGGAAACCTCCGCAGAGCTTTCAGGTGGATCTGTGAACCTGGGCTGACCTTCAGGTGTTCCCTGGTCAGCGCCGTTGACCTCTGACCCCTGTTCAGAGGTGGATGGTGAGGTTGGGTTCATGTGGGACTGGTCCAGTCTGCTGGTCTGCAGAGACTCAGACCAGGACCATGTTCTGATCGTCCCTCTGTGTCCCTCTGCATCCCTCTGTTTCCCTTTGCGTCCCTCTGCATCCCTCTGTTTCCCTTTGCGTCCCTCTGCATCCCTCTGTGTCCCTCTGTTTCCCTCTGTGTTGCTCTGTGTTCCTCTGTGTCGCTCTGCATCCCTCTGTGTCCCTCTGTGTCGCTCTGCATCCCTCTGTGTCGCTCTGTGTCCCTCTGTGTCACTCTGTGTCCCTCTGTGTCCCTCTGTGTTGCTCTGTGTCCCTCTGTGTCGCTCTGTGTCCCTCTGTGTCCCTCTGTGTTGCTCTGTGTCCCTCTGTGTCCCTCTCTCTCCCTCTGTGTCCCTCTGTGTCGCTCTGTGTCGCTCTGCGTCCCTCTGTGTCGCTCTGTGTCGCTCTGCGTCCCTCTGTGTTGTACTCTGTGTCCCTCTGTGTCGCTCTGCGTCCCTCTGTGTCGCTCTGTGTCGCTCTGCGTCCCTCTGTGTCGCTCTGTGTCCCTCTGTGTCCCTCTGCGTCCCTCTGTGTCCCTCTGCGTCCCTGTGTCCCTCTGCGTCCCTCTGTGTCCCGCTGTGTCCCTCTGTGTCCCTCTGCGTCCCTCTGTGTCCCTCTGCGTCCCTCTGTGTCCCTCTGAGTCCCTCTGTGTCCCTCTGCATCCCTCTGTATCCCTCTGTTTCCCTCTGCATCCCTCTGTGTCCCTCTGTTTCCCTCTGCGTCCCTCTGTGTCCCTCTGTGTTGCTCTGTGTTCCTCTGTGTCGCTCTGTGTCCCTCTGTGTCCCTCTGTGTCGCTCTGCATCCCTCTGTGTCCCTCTGTGTCCCTCTTTGTCCCTCTGTGTTGCTCTGTGTCCCTCTGTGTCGCTCTGTGTCCCTCTGTGTCCCTCTGTGTTGCTCTGTGTCCCTCTGCGTCCCTCTGTGTCCCTCTGTGTCGCTCTGCGTCCCTCTGTGTTGTACTCTGTGTCCCTCTGTGTCGCTCTGCATCCCTCTGTGTCACTCTGTGTCCCTCTGCGCCCCTCTGTGTCCCTCTGCCTCCCTCTGTGTCGCTCTGTGTCGCTCTGTGTCCCTCTGCGCCACTCTGTGTCCCCCTGTGTCCCTCTCTGTCCCTTCTGTGTTCTTCTGTGTCCCTCTGTGTCCCTCTGTGGCCCTCTGTGTCCCTCTGTTTCCCTCTGCGTCCCTCTGTGTCCCTCTGTGTCGCTCTGTGTCACTCTGTCCCTCTGCGTCCCTCTGTGTCCCTCTGTGTCCCTCTGTTTCCCTCTGCGTCCCTCTGTGTCCCTCTGTTTCCCTCTGCGTCCCTCTGTTTCCCTCTGCGTCCCTCTGTGTCCCTCTGTGTCGCTCTGTGTCACTCTGTCCCTCTGCGTCCCTCTGTGTCCCTCTGTGTCCTTCTGTTTCCCTCTGCGTCCCTCTGTGTCCCTCTGTGCCCCTCTGTGTCCCTCTGTTTCCCTCTGCGTCCCTCTGTGTCCCTCTGTGCCCCTCTGTGTCCCTCTGTTTCCCTCTGCGTCCCTCTGAGTCCCTCTGTGTCCCTCTGTGCGTCCCTCTGTGTCCCTCTGCGTCCCTCTGCGTCCCTCTGTGTCCCTCTGGGATGTGGAGCGCCACCTGCAGCAGGTCATCCTTTTAGCAGCGGCTAACTTTGCTAATTTCATCTTGCAGTCGTGCATTTATAAAAAACTTCTAATCCACGGAAGAAAACGTTGACGTTGGGAATCGTTCCTGCAGCGACGCCGCCGTGATTTAGGGGGGCGGGGGGGGCGGGGGGGCCTCTCTCTGGAGCACCGCACATGTAAACCAGACACGTAAATCTTCACGTGTGAAAGGGGACGTGAACGACCTCAGCCTTTGTTGACCTGTTCCCAGCCCGTTGCCGTGGGAGATAAAACATGGCGGCCTTGAACAGCAGCTCGTGTGTTCTGCTGTGATTTCCTCCTCTGACAGAGTCGTGTAAATGTTATCTGGAGCAGACAGACGCTCGCTCTGATGTCACTGCCTGGTCCTGCTGGCGGTTTATCAGCAGCCAGAGACACTTTTATCTGTCTCCAGTTCAACTTATTTACCTGGACGTTCATTAGAAACTGGGCCTGATAATTTACCGCCGGAGCACAACGGCCTCCGACCCGAGGCCTTCAGTCAGATTTTACCGTCCGCACAGGAAACAGGAGACGACAACTTTTAAGGTTTTAACTAGGGATGCACGATAACTGTTTTATAAAACCGATACCGATAACGATCAGCTCCTAAAGACCGATACCGATAACCGATAACATGCACATATACCTAAGATCATTACATCAATACTATGAACAAAATCAAAAATAGTTTGGACTCTTTAAATGAACATATCTTTATTTTTCCAATTAAAAACTATTGTCAAGCCTCTCAAACATTTTCTTAAAGCTATCAAACAAACCTATTTGATATCTCACATTAACTTAAATAAGGTTCATTACTGACTGATATAAAAAAATAAAGGCTCCTTGAACTGATGGAAATACATGCATCAGAATTACTAACTGAAAAAGATTAACATTTAAAGGATTTTGACTTGTGGTTCCATTTAAATTAATACCTTTAATTAAAGTAAATGAGATTCAGTAGTTTTTATTTGTTTTTTTTTAATCTCATGGAAGCTTTAGATGAGAGGAATGAGGGAGAGGAGAGACTGCTGCTGGCTTGCGCACGTTAGCATTAGCTTCTGTTAGCTCACGTTAGCGCTATTTCAAAACTCCATGGAAGCGATTGTTATGTTGTAGGTGGCTGATCAGGTTTTACGTATTAAAGCTTGTGCTTCCCTCCTCGTAGAATTCACTCGGAGGATTCGTCACAAATAACCACCAAACTATCTTCTTCTGAAACTTTAACGAAGTTCCACGCCGCCATGTTTGTTGTGATCAGCGCTGTGCTGCAGGCTGCATTCAAGGTGTAACGTAAATTCCGACGTTCCCTCGTTTTCTAGTCATTCTTTCAGCCTTTTCTATTTTTTCTTTTTTTTATGTGTAACATGAGGGGAAATACTGCGAATATCAATTCAAGTCAGCAACTACTAAAATTATGACCGAGTTAACGAGTTGTTTTCTGGCATGAGGGGGTATTCTTGATTTTCCTTATTGAGTAATCATTTTTCTGATTATGCCGACGTCACTTGAACATAACATTCACTGCTGGTCATTCAAGGCTCAGAGGGAGCGAGACACTGCTGTGTTGACAGAAATATAAATGTTATCGGGGCTATTTGTCATGATATCGGACTTATCGAGATGATGTCATAATTTCCTGTTATCGGCCCGATAGTTATCGTGCACCGCTAGCATTAAGCGCTTGATTCATGACATTAACGTGACGGTGACGGCGGTGATCGATCCACTGGTCTGGCGTCTTCCTCCAGCTCTGTAAAGCTCCTGCAGGATTTATTTTTATTTTTATTTTTTTCCTCGTTACTGTGCTTTTCTGCGTCCATGCTAACGGTTGTGTGAACGTAACGGCAGCTTGTGTTCGGTGGAAACTGTTTTTATCTTCTGTGACATCACGTGTCCTGATCTGGGCTTCGTGACCAGGTCATGTGATGGCGTTCACCGTTAGAACAGATTTACAGTCCAACACGGCAACTGGGATTAAATTCAGTAATAATTATTAAATATTGAGCGTCTTTGTTTTCTCATTCAGATCTTTTCCACCGACTGTAAATTGTTGACGGTCAGAAAAGTTGACTAGAAGGAGAATTTCTATCTGCCAGCATGTGACAACACTTCTGCTTTTTTTTTACTTCTAGCTAAAAATGTTAAAAAGAGACAAAAAGAGAGAATGAGTCGGGTTATAAATAATTAGAGGGCACATCAGCTGCTGTCACTTTTAAAGAATAACACGTTTTAAGACGCATTAACGGTGTTTGTAGATGAATTTAAAGTCAGAAATAGCTGTGATTATAATTAGACATCATTAGTGACTGATGCTGAGACCTGAGTCTCTCCATCCTCTCCTAAGTCTCTCCATCCTCCTCCCTGAGTCTCTCCATCCTCTCCTAAGTCTCTCCATCCTCCTCCCTGAGTCTCTCCATCCTTCCTGAGATCTCTCCATCCTCTTCTCTCCATCCTCCTCTCCTCCTCCCTGAGTCTCTCCATCCTCCTCTCCTCCTCTCTGAGCTCTCTCCAGCCTCTTCTCCTCCCTGAGTCTCTCCATCCTCCTCTCCTCCTCCCTGAGTCTCTCCATCCTCTTCTCCTCCTCCCTAAGTCTCTCCATCCTCTATTCCTCGTCCCTGAGTCTCTCCATCCTCCTCTCCTCCTCCCTGAGTCTCTCCATCCTCCTCCCTGAGTCTCTCCATCCTCCTCTCCTCCTCTCTGAGCTCTCTCCAGCCTCCTCTCCTCCCTGAGTCTCTCCATCCTCCCTCTCCTCCCTCCCTGAGTCCTCTCTCCTCCTCTCTCTCCTGAGTCTCTCCATCCTCCTCTCCTGAGTCTCTCCATCCTCCTCCTGAGTCTCTCCATCCTCCTCTCCTGAGTCTCTCCATCCTCCTCTCCTCCTCCCTGAGTCTCTCCTCTCCTCCTCTCTGAGTCTCTCCATCCTCCTCTCTGAGTCTCTCCATCCTCCTCTCCTCCTCCCTGAGTCTCTCCATCTTCCTCTCCTGAGTCTCTCCATCCTCCTCTCCTCCTCCCTGAGTCTCTCCTCCTCCCTGAGTCTCTCCATCCTCCTCTCCTCCTCCCTGAGTCTCTCCTCTCCTCCTCCCTGAGTCTCTCCATCCTCCTCTCTGAGTCTCTCCATCCTCCTCTCCTCCTCCCTGAGTCTCTCCATCCTCCTCTCTGACCACATCTCTTCCCTCCCGACTATAAATAAACCGGTGAAACCTTCCTCGTCCTGAAACCTGAAACGCAGCTAAAAGTTATTATCGTGTCCCAGAATAGTTCGGCGTCTTCACTCGCATCCTCGGGATAAAGGCTTGAGGGTTTTATTTATTTTATTTGTGTTGGAGAGATGCCTTTTCTCTGATTTGATTAAACGAAGACGGGCTTTCACGTGAAGAGCTCAAACCCGGATGAAAGCGAAACGTAATCGATGGGGGGGTGGGGGGGTCCCAGGAGGAGGTGGTGGAGGGAGATGGAGAGGAAGGAGTCGAGGAAACCAGCAGAGATGCATTACAGGAAAAAAATGGGCCGCGAGCAAGAAGGTCAGCTGGTTTTCATTCAGCGAGGTCCATCTGAACCGACTGATCACATCAGCCAGCGCTGATTGATGATTGATTGATGTCAGAGCTACATGTGGAGCTGGAATGCAGACGCAGGTTCAGGTTAACCTAGCTTAAACCTGAGGAAGGTTTACGCTAGGAGACAAATAATCTGAAGTAATGTGAGCAAAGACTTGACTTGGGTGTGAAGGAAAACAGACGAGGGCGTGTTCATGCTGAGAGAGGTGATCAATAAGGTGACAGTAACGGTAACAGTAACGCAGGTGTGAAACACAGACGGGAACCAAAACTGAAACACAAGCGACGTCTGCAACATAAAACAGGAACTATCACAGTACAGAAGAATAAAGAGTTATCCCGCTACCAGTGGATTCATATTAAACCAAACTGGAAACCAGCAGTGACTCTGATTGGTGCGTTCTGTTAGAACCAGGACACGAAGGCGGGTTTTTATTTCTTTATTTTGATAAACAACAGCATGAGTCCAGAAGGTTCTCTGGCGTTCAGACGACTAACGGAGAGCGTCTGAGAGGCTCAGGTGAAGCAGACGGAGCCGGCAGGTGAGGAACAGCAGCACCGCGGGGGTGATGGAGGCGGCAAGCTGTCGATGTCCAGTAGGTTCTCCTCCTCTGAGAGGAAGGAGGTCACGTTTATTTACTGGCTTCTTCGTTTATAAGGAGCACATGAGCCGAGCAGATTGTAACGACTCTGAACGTCAGCTGCTGTTCGTGTCTTGATTACAGCACCAGTGTTAACTGGGAAAGGAGGACAATAAGGTATTAATGATACGCTCAGAGCAAAACCTGTCAGACAAATATTGATTCTTTCATCAGATTTATTCTGCTTTCTTGCCCATTTCTGACATTCCTCTGCTCTGCCACAGATAACAGTAGGTCACAGGATATAAATAGCCCTCCAATTCAAACAAGGTAACCTTAGCGCAGCTAAGTTAACAGGTTAGTGGGTGGGTGTGTTTAAACTGTGTCACCTGTTGTTAGTCTGCGTGGTTGTGTGTGTTTTCAGGCTGTTCAGAGAGGAAGTTACCTCACGGTTTGTTGTCATGTTTGAGGTTGGGACAGGAAATGACACATTCAGTGAGACGTGTATTTTCCAGCTTCGGCCCTCATTCTGGTTCATACCTGTCAGCAGGTGTCACCTGGCTGCCCTGCAGGTACGGTTCAGGGATCTGCAGTATCTGGAGCTACAGTTGAAGAAGTGTGTGTCATTTGGCACGTTTGTCTGCAGTATTAGATATTTCATACAGTAGCAGGGCTGTAGCGATACACGATATTTGGCTCACGGTACGATATATATCGATATTCATCTTACAATACATTTACATCATTTTCTGAAAGATTTTAAAGGGACAAAGTGATTTTGGTGACATCTTGTGAGTGTTCTAATGACCTTGTTTGAATTAATTGAACTGAAAGCATCAATTACACATTATACAGTCATGGAAAAAATTATTAGACCACCCTTGTTTTCTTTCAGTTTCTTGTTCATTTTAATGCCTGGTACAACTAAAGGTACATTTGTTTGGACAAACATAACGATAACCACAAAGATTGCTCATAAGAGTTTTATTTAAGAGCTGATATCTTACCATTTTCCATGGTTTTCTTGATTATAACCTAAATCACTTAAGTTTTTACATCAATAGCTATGGCGTTGTACTGCCAAAAACACTGCTTTTATGCATTCAGTGTTTTCTTTTCTGTCTGTTTTAGTCACATGATGACGTTTAGTGGTACCAGGTATTAAAATGAACAAGAAAGTGAAGAAAAAATGGTGGTCTAATAATTTTTTCCATGACTGTATGTCTGACAGGCAGCTTGCAAATGCTGGACAAAATGAATAAAAGATTTGTTGAGAAAAATAGTTTCATTTATTTAAACAGTGCAAATTGTTGCTTGCAAGCATTTAAAGGTGGGACACGGAGGTTTTGAAAGAAGCTTAGAATATCGATACCCATTGCGGCTGAAAAAATCTATACACTCTGGGGAAATAAAATATCGATCGATATATATATAACACAGAATCGATAAAATCGCTCAGCTCTATACAGTAGTCTCCTCAGTTAATTCAGCTCAGTTCAATTTTATTTGTTTTGCGTCTATTACAATAAAGTGTTTCTCCAGACGCTTTCCAGAGACCCAGATCATGACCCACGAGCATTTATAATTAACTATAATTATAATATTAAATTCTAATCAAAGAAAAACAGCAAGTTAAAAAAAAAAAAACTCCCAAAGCAGGAAAAAAAAAACCCTTTTAACCCAAACAGTGGCATGAAAAACTCCACTTTAACAGGAAGAAACCTTGATCAGGACCTGGATCATAAAGGGTGAAAACCAGCTGGGTGAAGAAAGAAAAGAGGAGGGAGATGAACAGAAAGAGAAAGAGAATATATTATCAATATTATATAGGACAAAAAATACTACAGTGATCCCTTATTTTTCGTGGTTATTGGGGCCCCGACCCCCCCCCCCCCCCCCCCCCCCCCCCCCCCCCCCCCCCCCGCGAGTATCAAAAATCCACAAACTGGAGCCGGAGCCCCTCGAGCCTCAATAATGTGTTTAAAATATGTTTAAAAACTGCAACAAAGTAGCGAGACAAGACAAAGGCTCAACTGTGGTCTTTTTGTTACCTTCACAGCCTCTGGTCTCTGAACCGTAGTAAACAAACCGCTCTTTCATCTAACCTCGTTTTCATTCGGCCGTCCCACGACACACACACTACATTACCCATAAGGCCACACCATTACCCATAAGGCCACCTTCTTAAAGGGGCCAGGCTGGCTCACAACATTTCTTTGCAGCGAGAGAACGCGCACAACATCCTGTGATGTTTCTGCAATTTTTCCTTTTCAAATATTATATATTTCTGAAAAAAATCCACGAATAACTAAAACCGTGGAACTTAAAGCGCGAGTTGGCGAGGGATCACTGTAAATAAACAGATGTAGGCAGCAACACTGAGGTGGTTTATCCAGCAGAATGTAAACTACGTAACGTTGTGTTTTCTGACTACTTTCACTAAAATAATTGAGTTGTAAAATCCAAACAGGAAATTGTTCCGGATCGTATCGTCTCCAGCGTTGCCTCAGCGGACGCTCGTGTCTCAGCTTCAGTCCCGCCGGCGTCACATAAAAACTAAATTACCTTTCACAGTAACTAATGTGAGTTTAGCTGATGTTGCAGGAAGCTGAGGATTAAATAATTCATGTTGAGCTTTTGTGTCTGTAGACGTCGTATCTGCAGTTGCAGGGATGTTTGCCGACGTCGTGCACGGTGCACGTGAGACAGACGTGCACGCGGCTGCAGGGAAAACGCAGCATCGATGTTTGCAGCGTCTGATACGCAGGTGAAACCTGCAGGATCCAGGTGTCTTATCAGCCTGTGTGTGTGTGTGTGTGTGTCCGTGCACGTGTGCGCGTACGTACTCTGCATTCCAGTCCGGGTCACATGCGCTTCCTTGTGTTCGTAGCAAGAAAAAGGCTCTCATTCATCGAAGATAACCGACGAATTCATTCATTAACTGCTACATAACGTCCAACCGGCTGCCTGGAACTTTAACTGAGCAAACGAAGGAAAACTGCCGTCACATGACGTATTTTTTTATTAAAGTCTTGGATCCTTTTGGTTTTTTTTTTTTTTTTTTTTTTTTTTTCCTGCAGTGTGTTGGTGAGGAGAACTGGGTCGACAGCAGGACAGTTTACATCGGACAAAAGGAGCCCCCCCCAGGAACAGAGGCGTTTATACAGCAGAGATTTCCTGACAACAGAATAGTTTCCTCTAAGGTCGGTGCCCCCCCCCCCCATCACACACACACACGCACACACACACACACACACACAGACGGCGCCGTATCAGGGTCTTAATGACGCTCTGTCAGCGCTGACAGGGTCACATGCTAATGTTTCTGAGCGCAGTGAACCCAGTTGGGAAAAGGAAGCGGGAACAATCAGAACAATGTTACTCTTAAGTGTCTTATTCTTGGCAAAACTAAACTTCCTCAGAAAAGACGACTGAGTGAAAAAGAAAAGCAGAGTGACGTCAGATCTGATATCTCTGCCGGTCGTTTATCTTCCTGAAAAGTGTCATCTGTTTACCTGTTTATCTGTTTACCTGTTGAGTCGACGGCATTTCAAAATAAACCTCACAGATAAGTTTGCTTTCTAATGTTTCCAGTACACGTTTTGGAACTTCATCCCCAAGAACATGTTCGAGCAGTTCAGGAGAGTCGCAAACTTTTACTTCCTCATCATATTCCTGGTTCAGGTAAAAAACATTTTCACGTTTCTGTGTTTCAGGTATATCAGAGCTAAATATCTGCAGATGGACTCAATAATGAGCTTGTTGTCATAAACATTCAAACCGCCTCCGTTGATGTGTGCAGGAGATTTTTACTCTCAAAGGTTCCAGAAAATTCATTGTTGAGAATTTTAGAAGGTTTTGTTTTTAATCTGGGAAAAGTACAACTCAATGTTTTACTTCTAAGTTTGAAACCATAGAGGTTGTATCAACGTAGCTTTAAAGTTCCTGATAACAGACCTGAGATAAGGCTGACTATCAGGCTGATCTCTTATCTCTTCTGCGTTTCATTTTGATGTGTTCTTCTGCTCCATATCTGTGTGTGTGTGTGTGTGTGTGGTGTGTGTGTGTGTGTGTGTGTGTGTGTGTGTGTGTGTGACGACAGTTGATCATCGACACTCCCACCAGTCCCGTCACCAGCGGGCTGCCGCTCTTCTTTGTCATCACGGTCACCGCCATAAAACAGGTGAGACTCCAACATTTCCACCTGTCGGGGCTCCGTCATCGGCGCCGACCCCCCCCCCCCCCCCCCCCCGCCCCCCCGACACCCTGAAACGCTCTACCGCCCGCTGGGTCTCTGTCTTCCAGGGCTACGAGGACTGGCTGAGACACAAAGCTGACAACGCTGTGAACCAGTGTCCCGTCCACGTGGTCCAGCACGGCAAGGTGGTCCGCAAGCAGAGTCGCAAGCTCAGGGTCAGTCTGACGGCGAGGGCGAGGGCGTGAACGAGGGCGGGAACGAGGGCGTGAACCAGGGCGTGAAGTACATCACTTTCACCTGGTGTCACACGAAGGGAGCTGGAGTTTTATTGGCTCATGTGGAAGGATTTTACTTCAACTAAGCTCTTTATTTGTGCGCTTGTGTGTTTGTCCTCGTTTAAAAGCGTTTGAACTTTTAAGAAATGTCTCCATAATGTTTGTTTTGTAGTAATATGAGAGTGAAAATTAAGTTAAAACTCCAGAGATGTCTGATGAACCTCCAGCTGCAGTTGTTTCAATCACGAATATGGAGCCCCATTAGGGTCATAATTCAATGAATAAATGAGTCTATTATTATGAAATACAGGTGTTTATTATTATGAAATATTTCCCATTATTATAATGAATGGTTTCGTTTTACATAATAATGGCTTTGTTTTTCATAAGAATGATTTGTGTGTCAATCACAGCAGAGAGGGCGGAGCCATTTATGTGATTGGCTGCTCTTTCATTCAGGCATAAGCAACAGAACAGTGAATCGTCAAAATAGTATCGCCTGATAAATTATCATAGTCGATATTGTCTGCTAACCTGGTCAAGGTTTCCCGTAGCTCAATCCAAGCTAGCATAGCTACAATCGGACTAGGAGCGCACCTTGATGACGCCACGGCCCGCTGCTAACGGGACCTCACGGCCAAAACTAGTCGATGTCAGAGCGTAGAATGGAGAAGGATCAGCCAATGAGCGTGCAGGTAAACCACTGGTCCCGCCCACTGGCAAAATGTCATTATTATGTAAAAGCTCATTCTTAGATTAAAAAAAATAAAGCCATTCTGAAATAAACTATTATGCATTAAACTAAGATTAAAAAATAATAAAAATATATTTCATAATAATGGGAAACATTTCATAATAATAGATTCATATTTCATAAAAATAGATTCATTTATTCATTTAATTTTGACCCAAATGGGGCTCCATACATGAAGGCTGCTGTTTAATCTGTGATGTGGATCAGAAAAGTGCGAACAAAGATGAGCTCGTGTAATCTATCGTGTTGTGTTGTGTCCAACATCTGTCCTCTGTCTGTCTCAGGTTGGAGATGTTGTCTTAGTGAAAGAGGACGAGACTTTCCCATGTGACCTCATCCTTCTGTCCTCGTCTCGAGACGATGGGACGTGCTTCGTTACCACGGCGAGCCTGGACGGAGAGAGCAGCCACAAGGTGAGTCCAGTAAAACCTTCCTGTTTTTTTCCCACCTGTCCTCCATCATTAACCGTTCACTCTCCGTCTTCGTCCCAATCCAGACGTACTACGCGGTTCAGGACACCAAAGCTTACAACACGGAGAAGGAGGTGGACTCCATCCACGCCACCATCGAGTGTGAACAGCCGCAGCCGGACCTGTACAAGTCAGTACCACAGAAACGCCGACGAGCCTTCGCTGCAACAACTTAACAACTAAAAAAATGTCTCGTCTCTCCCGCCGAACGCAGGTTTGTCGGCCGCATCAACATCTACATGGACAGCGAGCCGGTTGCCAGGTAACCTGAGTCCCTTACAGTAAGACGACTGTTGTCTCCGTTAACGTGTTTGGATACGTGCGTGTATGATCGTCCCTTAGCGACGGCGGTAAAATGCGTGTAGCGCTTGGCTGTTGAATGATGGCGGCGATGACGCGGTTTAAAGGTGCTGTCGCTCGTTTCCAGGCCGTTGGGGTCGGAGAACCTGCTGCTGCGAGGAGCCACGCTCAAGAACACCGAATACATCTACGGTAAGACGCACACACACGGGCGTTAAACGCACACGCACACAGGAAACACCTGGTGATAAACACCTGTGATGTAATCAGATGTGAGCTTTTTGAATTCTCGGCCCTCAGCTGTTGCCATCTACACCGGCATGGAGACCAAGATGGCGCTGAACTACCAGTCCAAGTGTCAGAAGCGATCTGCAGTGGAAAAGTAAGCTCCTCCCACTTTCCCGTCTCACTGCCTGTTTTATGAGGAACCTGTTTGCGCTGATCGATGAGCTCGTGGAAGCTTCGGTCTCTTCCATCCATCTGTCCTCCTCACATCTTCTTTTATTCACCGTTGGAGAGTCTGTATCTCTGCGGCTCGCTACTCCGACTGAATCAATTTTCTTGTCCATCTGGCGCCGACAGTCTCGCATCCAGATGGCCCGTAGAAATGACTGACTGCAGGTGGATCGCGTTTGCACTCGTTTACTCTGCGTGCCCAATCACCTCGTTGGCATTTATCTTCCACGGACCAAAATTGATTTGGCTCTGAGTAAATGTCGCGTCCCCGATGTTCATGTTCTTGGAGTATCTGTTTTAAAAAGTACAGTGAGTGACTCTCCAACCGGCTGCTGCTGCTGCTGTACCTCTCTGATAGTTTACAGATAAGGCTGAACGATGTTAGAACGGTCTTTATCAATCAATCAATCAATCAACTTTTATTTGTAGAGCCCTTTACAACACACAAGGTGACCAAAGTGCTTTCAAATAAAATCCACATTAAAACAAAACAATTTAAATTCGACATAACAATACAATTAAAATTAAATAAAAAAATCTCACATCATGACTGTGTATTAAAAGCCAGTCTAAATAAATAAGTTTTAAGCCTGGATTTAAAAAGCCCAAAGTCAGTGATGGTTTCTGGGGGCAGCTTATTCCAGAGTCTGGGTCCAGCAACCAGGAGTTTAGTTCTGGTTGCTGGGGACGTCCAGCAGGAGCTGGTTTGAGGACCGTAAGGCTCTAGTAGGGGTATGAACATGCACTTTTTCACATATATAAGGAGGAGCAAGGCCATTAAGGGCTTTAAAAACAAAGATTAATGTTTTAAAATCAATTCTAAAAGAAACAGGAAGCCAGTGAAGAGCAAATAAAACTGGGGTGACGTGTTCCTGACGTTGAGTGTTGGTTAAAAAGCGTCCAGCGGCATTCTGGACAAGCTGAAGACGGCTAAGTAAAGACTTGGAGACACCAACATACAACATTACAATAATCAATTCATGAGCTTATAAAAGCACGAATGGTTTTTTCCAACTCTGGATGATTTAAAAATGGTTTTACTTTTGTTAAAACCCGTAACTGATAAGAAAACTTTCACTTTAAACGATAGATCACCAAAGTGTGCATACTGTGTTTTATCTTCATTTAAGTGCAGAAAATTTTGCCCTAACCACATTTTAATATCTCCAATGCACTCAGAAAGGGTTTGAAGAGCACCACTATTGTTTGACATAAAGAGAAAAATATAAATTTGCAGGTCATCTACATAGCAGTGAAAGGCTAGGTTGTGCCTGGCTATAATAGAGCCCAAACAATAATGGGCCCAGTATGGAGCCTTGTGGCACACCACAGAACAAAGGAGCAGCAGAGGAGGACAGGTCGTTTATATGGACTCATAACTGTGTAAATACAACTCTAAATGAGGAAAATATAAAAAAAAATTCTTACACGGCTGAGCAGAGTTTGAGATGATGCTGAAGCACCTGTCTGTTCACAGATCAATGAACGCGTACCTGGTGGTTTACCTGTGCATCCTCATCAGCAAGGCCGTCATCAACACGGTGCTGAAGTACGTCTGGCAGGCCGACCCCAACAGAGACGAGCCCTGGTACAACGACAGGACGGAGGCCGAGCGCCAAAGACACATCGTGAGTCTCGGCGGATCTCGCCGTCGGCGAACACGGACGTCTTCGTTCTCGATTAACCTCCTCCCTCCCTCCCTCCTTTCCTCCCTCCTTCCTCCCTCCCTCCTCAGCTGATCCGGGCGTTCACGGACTTCCTGGCCTTCATGGTTCTCTTCAACTACATCATCCCCGTCTCCATGTACGTCACCGTGGAAATGCAGAAGTTCCTGGGCTCCTACTTCATCATGTGGGACGACGAGATGTTTGACGAGGAGCTGAAGGAGAGAGCCGTGGTTAACACGTCAGACCTGAACGAGGAGCTGGGACAGGTGTGCTGCTGGACCAGGTAACGGAGAAATGATGGAGGAGCTGGGCGCTAACGCTCTTCTTCCTCTTCCAGGTGGAGTACGTCTTCACTGATAAGACGGGAACTCTGACGGAGAACAACATGGAGTTCATAGAGTGTTGCGTGGACGGACACGTGTACGTACCTCACGCCATCTGTAACGGACAGGTAATAACTCAACTGCAGCTCACGATCGTGTGAATCTGAGTCTGTACGTTACAGCTCCTTCCCTCCTCCAGGTGATGTCCGGCTCCGCTGGCATGGACATGATCGACACGTCGCCCGGACCTGAAGCCAGGGTAAGTGTGTTCCCGCCTCCGAACATCCCCTGCATGTGCACCTGTCTGTGAGGGTAACAGAGCGTTTGGGCCCCGCCCCCCACAGGAGCACGAGGAGCTGTTTTCCGGGCGCTGTGTTTGTGCCACACGGTCCAGGTGAAGGAGGAGGAGACGGTGGACGGGATCAAACATGGCATCCACCAGGGAAAGTCCACTTCCTTCTACATTTCCTCGTCTCCAGACGAGGTGGCGCTGGTGGAGGGCATGAAGAGGTGGAGCACGCACACACACACACACACACACACACACACCACTTCCTCCTCTCTTTCCACGCCACACATTCACGTCACTTACCTGAAACGGTCTGTGCCGCAGGCTCGGCTTCACCTACCTGAGACTGAAGGACGGCCAGATGGAAATCTTGAACAGGGAGGATGAGGTAGAGAGGTGAGTATGAGGTGCTCTTATACACTCAACTGAAAATCCTCTTTTATATACATGTGAAATCCTCTCATACATACATGTGAAATCCTCTCATACATACATGTGAAATCCTCTCATACATACATGTGAAATCCTCTCATACATACATGTGAAATCCTTTCATACATACAACTGAAAATCCTCTCATAAATACATGTGAAATCTTCTCATACATACATGTGATATCCTCTCATACATACATGTGATATCCTCTCATACATACATGTGAATCCTCTCATACATACATGTGAAATCCTCTCATACATACATGTGAAATCCTCTCATACATACAACTGAAAATCCTCTCATACAACTGAAATATCCTCTCATACATACATGTGATATCCTCTTATACATACATGTGAAATCCTCTTATACATACATGTGATATCCTCTCATACATACAACTGAAAATCCTCTCATACATACATGTGATATCCTCTCATACATACATGTGAAATCCTCTCATACATACAACTGAAAATCCTCTCATACATACATGTGATATCCTCTCATACATACAACTGAAAATCCTCTCATACATACATGTGATATCCTCTCATACATACATGTGAAATCCTCTCATACATACAACTGAAAATCCTCTCATACATACATGTGATATCCTCTCATACATACATGTGATATCCTCTTATACATACATGTGAAATCCTCTCATACATACATGTGATATCCTCTCATACATACAACTGAAAATCCTCTCATACATACATGTGAAATCCTCTCATACATACACTGAAATCCTCTCATACATGTGAAATCCTCTCATACATACAACTGAAAATCCTCATACATACATACAACTGAAATCCTCTCATACATACATGTGAAATCCTCTCATACATACATGTGAAATCCTCTCATACATACACTGAAAATCCTCTCATACATACATGTGAAATCCTCTCATACATACAACTGAAAATCCTCTCATACATACATGTGAAATCCTCTCATACATACAACTGAAAATCCTCTCATACATACATGTGAAATCCTCTCATACATACAACTGAAAATCCTCTCATACATACATGTGATATCCTCTCATACATACAACTGAAAATCCTCTCATACATGTGAAATCCTCTCATACATACAACTGAAAATCCTCTCATACATACATGTGAAATCCTCTCATACATACATGTGAAATCCTCTCATACATACATGTGATATCCTCTCGGTGCAACGTGTTCTTCACAGCTGTGTGGTGTCGTTTTATTTTTCTCTTCTTCAGGTTTGAGCTGCTGGAAGTTTTGACGTTTGATTCAGTCAGACGGCGGATGAGCGTCATCGTCAGGTCGAGCACAGGTGACCCGCATATCTGCCCGCGTGCTTCGTAACGGTGGGAGGCTCCCGCTGTTCCTTACGTCCTTTATCTCCGCGCGCAGGTGAGCTGTACCTGTTCTGTAAAGGCGCCGACTCCTCCATCTTCCCCAGAGTCATCTCAGGAAAGGTGGACCAGGTCAGAGCTCGGGTGGAGCACAACGCCGTGGTGAGATCACACGATCACCCTCACTGGCCCACTTTCACCACAGCAGAGGTTTTTAGAAAGCAAAATGGAGGAAGAGTTTGAGAGACGGAAGTACATAATAAGAAACTGTAATGAAGGTGAGATGAGTCCCGACCCACAACCAGGTCTGCGTGGTTTCTCTTCTGTCGTTAGAGCTGTTTGGGGTCATGTTTCGGGTCATTTTGAGCGCTGAAGCCGAACGAGGGTTTTGCAGTGAATCTGGGTCAAACTGCAGCTTTCTGTGGAAACTGAGAGATTCGTGGTGGGTGCTGGAACAGGAAGCGTAGCCGCCGCCGCCGCCGCCCACTCGCGGCGCCCTCAGAGGCCTGACTGGCGTTAGCGTTGCAGTAACCGTGTTTCCACGCACACCTGCTCTCTTTCAGGAGGGCCTGAGGACGCTTTGCGTGGCTTATCGGCACCTGAGCCCGGATCAGTACCAGCAGATCTGCCACCAGCTGAGCGCGGCCAAGCTGGCGCTGCAGGACCGAGACAAACGCCTGGCGGAGGCGTACGACCTCATTGAGAGAGACCTCATCCTGCTGGGAGCCACTGCGGTGGAGGACAGGTGGACGATCTATTTACATGATTTGTGGGGCATCTTTATTTAAAACCACTTGGCAGCGCTGCTTGTATCTCGCCCTCATAGCCTCACTTATAACTCACTGAGATTGTTGCAGTTGCAGCACTTTCAACCCTGCAGGTACTGTCAGATGTTAACTTTTATTTCCTGTTATAGGTTGCAGGAGAAAGCAGCGGACACCATCGAGTCCCTCCACAAGGCCGGCATGAAGGTGTGGGTGCTGACCGGAGATAAGATGGAGACCGCAGCCGCCACCTGCTACGCTAGCAAGCTCTTCCGCCGCAGCACCCAGATACTGGAGCTGACCACCAAGCGCACAGAGGAGCAGAGCCTCCACGACGTCCTGTTTGACCTGAGCAGGACGGTCCTCAGGCATTATGGAGGCATGACCAGGGACACGTCCTCTGGGTGGGTTGTGGTCACATTGATGATTAAGTCAGAAAAGAGCGGCAACGGTGTTGTAGCGGCGTAGATGACGTGCATTGTTTGTCCAGTTTGTCCGGTGACTATGCCGACTACGGCCTCATAATCGATGGGGCCACCCTGTCTGCGGTGATGAGGCCCGGCCAGGAGGACTCAACTCAGGGAACTACAAAGAGATCTTTCTGGAAATCTGTCGTAACTGCAGCGCGGTGCTCTGCTGTCGAATGGCACCGCTTCAGAAAGCACAGGTACGGAGACGGATGACCTAACCCCAACCCCCTATCCCCTATCCTCTATCCCCTAACCCCTAACCCCTAAACCTAACCCCTAACCCCTAAACCTAACCCCTAACCCCTAACCCCTAACCCCTAACCCCTAACCCTAATCCTAACTCCAACCCCTAAACCTAATCCCTAATCCCTAACCCCTAACCCTAATCCCTAATCCCTAACCCCTAAATTTAACCCCTAACCCTTGTCGAGCTCACAGGAGTGTTTGCTGGAACTTCCAGTCCCTGCCTTCCCGTCCAGGACTTCAAGTCTCGTACTTCCAGTCCCAGACTACCAGTCCCGTCCTTCCAGTCCTGTCCTTCCAGTCCTGTCCTTCCAGTCCTGTCCTTCCAGTCCAGGACTACCAGTCTTGGACTTCCAGTCCCAGACTTCCAGTCCCAGACTTCCAGTCTTGGACTACCAGTCCTGGACTTCCAGTCCCAGATTTCCAGTCCCAGTCTTCCAGTCTTGGACTTCCAGTCCTGGACTTCCAGTCCCAGACTTCCAGTCTTGGACTACCAGTCCCGGACTCGCAGTCCCAGACTTCCAGTCCAGGACTTTCAGTCTTGAACTACCAGTCCTGGACTTCCAGTTCCAGATTTCCAGTCCCAGTCTTCCAGTCTTGGACTTCCAGTCCCAGACTTCCAGTCCCGTCCTTCCAGTCCTGTCCTTCCAGTCCAGGACTACCAGTCTTGGACTTCCAGTCCTGGACTTCCAGTCCCAGACTTCCAGTCTTGGACTACCAGTCCTGGACTTCCAGTCCCAGATTTCCAGTCCCAGACTTCCAGTCCCGTCCTTCCAGTCCTGGATGTCCAGTCCCAGTCTCCCAGTCCCAGTAACGTCGCTTGTTCTTTTCAGATTGTGAAGATGATAAAAGCCTCCAAAGAGCACCCCATCACGCTAGCCGTTGGAGACGGCGCTAACGATGTCAGCATGATCCTGGAGGCCCACGTTGGCATCGGTGAGTACTGTGGCTGTTCTGGTCTCTTGTTGGTTCTGGACGGCCGGATGGATCATGAGGTGATGGTTTATCTTCAGTCCTTCATGTTTGAAACCACCGCTTTACTGCAGACTTTTAACTTTTCCGTTTCCATGTCAAATCTGTTCCTTGGAGGAGGAGCTTAATGCTTTCCACTGTAAATGTGTCCCTCGGCTCTAGGTATTATGGGTAAGGAGGGTCGTCAGGCGGTGAGGAACAGCGATTACGCAATCCCAAAGTTTAAACACCTCAAAAAGATGCTGCTGGTGCACGGACACTATTACTACATACGCATCTCTGAACTCGTGCAATACTTCTTCTACAAGGTAATCAGTTTGCTTGCGTATCATCTAAGCTCTTTTATTTTAAATCTAAGTGTTTGCTTCATTAGTGTTTTAAATTAGATTGAGATGTTTCAGCACAGTTTAGCTTACAGAAGCTAAAGGGAACTGAAACTGTGTCAGATCCCTTTAATCACCGTTTTCCTTCTTCTCTTTCTCCAGAATGTGTGTTTCATCTTCCCCCAGTTCCTCTACCAGTTCTTCTGTGGTTTCTCACAACAAGTAGGCGCTCGCAGCCCAAACCGAGTCATAAATAAAAACGAAATAAATAAGGACAGAAGACCAACGCTGCTCTTTTTTCCTCAGCCGCTGTACGACACGGCGTACCTGACGCTGTACAACATCAGCTTCACGTCGCTGCCCATCCTGCTCTACAGCCTCATGGAGCAGCACATCAACATGGACATCCTGAAGAAGGACCCCGTCCCTCTACAGGTCCGTTTGGGTTTTTCACCGCTCGTACGAAGCTCGACGCCGCTGATCCTGAATGTTCGTCAGGCTGCTGCCGCGGAAACACGCTCTCGTGACACGAAGCAGGAAGCTGACTAATCTGACTGTTTTATTTCAGTCACACGCTCTAATGAATTATCCATGTCTGGAATAAAAGCAGAAGACTGAGTAACTTTTGAAGTAAAATTCAAACATGAATGAATTATTTTATATGTAAGTAGCTTAAAATATTCATTCAGGCCTCTGAGGTCTGAAACATTGTTTTCATTTTTCAAAATGCATCAAATAATGAAACAAATATTCCTGTTTTTATATTCAGTTGTATGACTGTTTAATGGAGCCGTGGTGTCTGGTCATTATTTATTATTTCTAAGGCAGCCCGTGATCAGGAGTATTGATCTGTGTGATCAGGAGTATTGATCTGTGACTGTCATCTTCTGTTCGTCTCTCCAGGGATATTTCCAAGAACTCTCTGCTCAGGTGGCCCATCTTCATTTACTGGACCGTCCTGGGCGTTTATGACGCCATTGTGATGTTTTTCGGTGCTTACTTCCTGTTTGACAACACCACGTTCACCAGCAACGGACAGGTAACGCCCACGTGTTCATGATGGCTTTTTTCTTTTTCTTTAAGTCCTTCAGGGACGGTTCTTTGACAGTAGTCTTGTCTTGGACGTATGTTTTGAAGTAATCTCTGGTTAATAAGCTGTGCAGCGTATTTCTGTGTCGTTCAGACATGTGACCGTACCTGTGTCTCTACCTGTACATCACTGGTTGCATGTTCCTGCTGCATGTTCTGTCTTTTTCAGTCTTTCAGGGATGTTTCTGGTTTAATCTCAGTTTAGTCCTTCATCTTTTTTTATTTTCATTTCTCTTAATCCAACCTGCTGCTTTGTTAATTGTAAATAAATTGCTCCTTGCGTCCATTGTGCCATAAATTCTGCCTGTAAACATGTTTGACTGTTTAGTTAATATTAATATTATTAGAGCTGCTATGCAGAACAAATTTATATTAAAAGCTCACTGTGTTTAGTTCAAAAGAATCATTTTAAATTATTCTGCACAACTACTTGAGATTACGTAGAATAAAATTACCTGGTGTTTAATTGTAATTACTTTACACGTCATGAATATTCTGTATTTATTTTAAATTAATTGCTGAATGTGAAGCCGACACTTGTCGTTAATTTTATTTATTGTTACAAAGTTGCTGCACCGGCTGATTTTCTGGCCATTAATGGACAAAAGAATATAAGACGGGTTTTCCAGTCTTTCTTTATCCACTGGCTACCTTTGATTTAATTATTTTTTATTGCTTTGCATTGCTTGAACTTTTTATTGTTTTTTGTTTTCATTTTTCTCATCTTGAGCCATAAAAACTGTTTATTTTGC
Organism: Hirundichthys speculiger; assembly: GCA_018398805.1. Lineage (NCBI taxonomy): Eukaryota > Metazoa > Chordata > Actinopteri > Beloniformes > Exocoetidae > Hirundichthys > Hirundichthys speculiger. The sequence goes on along the minus strand of JAGFBZ010000781.1, from coordinate 158,750 downwards.
AATTATTTTTTTTTTTTTTTTTTTTGCCATATTCTCTTTTTCTTCCTATCCTCTTACCTTTCTGTTGCTTTTTCTTTTTGATTCTCTTTCCTCCTCCCAGCTAATGACAACCAACACACAGATGGTAAGCCCCGCCCCCTGTCTTCCTGTCATCCCGCTAGTTTCACCCCCCAGTTTCCTGTTTGGTTACCATGACGCAGTCGGATACAAACTCCTCTCATTTCATGTCCAGACCTTTGTGCTTGTAGACGCATCAACTGTAGGCATCTGTGTAGATCTGCATCTGTGTAGATCTAGATCTGTGTAGGTCTATGTCTGTGTAGGGGTCTACATCTGTGCAGGTCTACATCTGTGTAGGTCTACATCTGTGTAGGTCTACGTCTGTATAGGGATCTACATCTGTGTAGGTCTACATCTGTGTAGGTCTACATCTGTGTAGAGATCTGCATCTGTGTAGGTCTACGTCTGTGTAGGTCTACATCTGTGTAGGTCTACATCTGTGTAGAGATCTGCATCTGTGTAGGTCTACATCTGTGTAGAGATCTGCATCTGTGTAGGTCTACGTCTGTATAGGGATCTACATCTGTGTAGGTCTACATCTGTGCAGGTCTAAATCTGTGTAGATCTTCGTCTGTGTAGGTCTATATCTGTATAGGTCTACATCTGTGTAGGTCTACATCTGTGTAGGTCTACATCTGTGTAGGTCTGCATCTGTGTAGGTCTACATCTGTGTAGGTCTACGTCTGTGTAGGTCTACATCTGTGTAGGGGTCTACATCTGTGTAGGTCTACATCTGTGTAGAGATCTGCATCTGTGTAGGTCTACGTCTGTGTAGGGATCTACATCTGTGTAGGTCTACATCTGTAGGGTTTTACATATGTGTAGGTCTACATCTGTGTAGATCTACATCTGTGTAGGTCTACATCTGTGCAGGTCTATATCTGTGTAGGTCTACATCTGTGTAGGTCTACATCTGTGTAGAGATCTACATCTGTGTAGGTCCACATCTGTGTAGGTCTAGATCTGTGTAGGTCCACATCTGTGTAGGTCTACATCTGTGTAGGTCTACGTCTGTGTAGGTCTACATCTGTGTAGGTCTAGATCTGTGTAGAGATCTGCATCTGTGTAGGTCTAGATCTGTGTAGGTCTATCTGGGTCTACATCTGTGTAGGTCTACATCTGTGTAGAGATCTGCATCTGTGTAGGTCTACATCTGTGTAGGTCTAGATCTGTGTAGGTCTACATCTGTGTAGGTCTGCATCTGTGTAGGTCTAGATCTGTGTAGGTCTACATCTGTGTAGATCTACATCTGTGTAGGTCCACATCTGTGTAGGTCTAGATCTGTGTAGGTCCACATCTGTGTAGGTCTACATCTGTGTAGGTCTACGTCTGTGTAGGTCTACATCTGTGTAGGTCTAGATCTGTGTAGAGATCTGCATCTGTGTAGGTCTAGATCTGTGTAGGTCTATATCTGTGTAGGTCTACATCTGTGTAGGTCTACATCTGTGTAGAGATCTGCATCTGTGTAGGTCTACATCTGTGTAGGTCTAGATCTGTGTAGGTCTACATCTGTGTAGGTCTGCATCTGTGTAGGTCTACATCTGTGTAGGTCTACATCTGTAGTCTACATCTGTGTAGGTCACATCTGTGTAGGTCGTCTGTGTAGGTCTACATCTGTGTAGGTCTACATCTGTGTAGGTCTAGTCTGGTAGATACATCTGTGTAGGTCTAGATCTGTGTAGAGATCTGTCTGTAGGTCTGTGTAGGTCTAGATCTGTGTAGGTCTACATCTGTGTAGGTCTACATCTGTGTAGGTCTACATCTGTGTAGGGATCCATGTCTTCCTGTTTCCACGTGTGTTCATGTGTCATGTGACCAAATAACTGCTGTGTTTGTGTCCTGAATGTTTGGTGAATGACGTCACTCACTGACTGGATCTCGTCCAGACTGGATCTTAATTTTATTAATTTCATTAATTTATTTTTCTAGATGGAGGCAGAGATTTAATTAATAGCTGTTAAATACACTGAGGCCTGTTTAAAAGTAGAACATTTTGGAGGTAACCTTTGCAAGATTCACCATTTAAGGGAATTATTATTATCATTATTATTACTATTATCTCATTAAAGTTTACGTTGGTGGTGTTCTTGAAAAATTACACAAAGTTACGATGAGCTGAGATTGCTCTGTATCGTCCCAAAATGTCAATAAAGAGCACGTGGAGGTGCAGGACGTCTCCAGCTGGACTACAGAGGTGGTTTTTAAACTTTTTAAACTTTATTGTCTTTAACGCTTCATATTTTTTGTGTGGAACTGTCCGTGGTGCTGTTACAGTCACACCTGAACGATGTTTTGTAATAAATAAGAGCTGCGTCTCAAACACAGCAGAGGGACCTGTGAAATTCACTTTTATCAGCATTAGTATATTTTTTACAGTGAAATATTTTCGTGCACGCTCTGTCGCAAAACTGTCACCGCCATCCGTCCTGTTTTGTGTTGTGACGTAAAACGAAAGCATCTCCGGTCACATCCACCTGCTTCGCCTCATGTTGGTATTTCAAGCTTTTCTGGTGAATTATTTAGTCCCAGTTTTTTAAGATATTTCTCTATCAGAATGAGGATATTTAGAGAACTTACCTGTTTCCCATCCATCCGTCATCTGGTTATCTTGTCACGTGTTTTGCTCCCTGCCATCTGTTTGATTGATTGGTTCTCCATTTAAAATGTTCATTTCAATTTATCATAAAAAAAGAACTTCACCAAGTTGTCTTGAATGAGTTATTTCCTGCTTTTAATCCCTACGTAAAACTATAAACTGTACAGATCCCATCACTTCTGCCATATTAGACAATTTACAGTGTGGATGTAATGAGTTGGCACCAAGCAGATCAATGATTAATGTACAAGAATAAAGTTTTATTCCTGAGTTACGGTAATAATCAGGGCCGTTGCCACTTCTCCCTCGGCAGATGTTCGGAAACTGGACGTTTGGGACGCTGGTCTTCACTGTGCTCGTCTTCACGGTCACCTTCAAGGTAACTCCACATTCACGTGCACACAAACGCGCACGTGCGCTGCTCCCACAGAAGTTTGTCTGAAGCAGTTCAGCTACTGATCGGACTCACGTCTGTCTTTGCAGTTGGCTCTCGACACTCATTACTGGACGTGGATCAACCACTTCGTCATCTGGGGCTCACTGGTCTTCTTTGTGGTCTTCTCTCTCCTGTGGGGGGGGATTATCTGGTACAGTTTGAGAACGAAAACTCCTCTACATTAACTAGGGGTGCATGATAACTATTGGGCCGATAACAGGAAATTATGACATCATCCCGATAACTGATATCACGACGAATAGTCCCGATAACATTTATATTTCTGTCAACACAGCAGTGTCTCGCTCCCTCTGAGCCTTGAATGACCGGCAGTGAATGTTATGTTCAAGTGACGTCGGCATAATCAGAAAAACGATTACTCAATAAGGAAAATCAAGAATACCCCCTCATGCCAGAAAACAACTCGTTAACTCGGTCATAATTTTGGTAGTTGCTGACTTTAATTGATATTCGCAGTATTTCCCCTCATGTTACACATAAAAAAAAGAAAAAATAGAAAAGGCTGAAAGAACGACTAGCAAACGAGGGAACGTGGGAATTTACGTTCCACCTTGAATGCAGCCTGCAGCACAGCGCTGATCACAACAAACATGGCGGCGTGGAACTTCGTTAAAGTTTCAGAAGAAGATAGTTTGGTGGTTATTTGTGACAAATGCTCCGAGTGAATTCTACGAGGAGGGAAGCACAAGCTTTAATACGTAAAACCTGATCAGCCACCTACAACATAACAATCGCTTCCATGGAGTTTTGAAATCGCGCTAACGTGAGCTAATGCTAACCAGCAACAGTCTCCCCTCTCCCTCATTCCTCTCATCTAAAGCTTCCATGAGATTAAGAAAACAAAAACTACTGAACCTCATTTACTTTAGTTAAAGGTATTAATTTAAATGGAACCTTTAAATGTTAATCTTTTTCAGTTTATAATTCTGATGCATGTATTTCCATCAGTTCATTATATCAGTCAGTAATGAACCTTATTTAAGTTAATGTGAGATATCAAATAGGTTTGTTTGATAGATTTACGAAAATGTTTGAGAGGCTTGACAATAGTTTTACATTGGAAAAATAAATATCTGTTCATTTAAAAAAAACTATTTTTGGTTTTGTTCGTAGTATTGATGTAATGATCTTAGGTATATGTGTGTGTTATCGGTATTGGTTTTAAAAGACAGTTATCGTGCATCCCTAACATTAATACACTACATCTGTTGGATGAGTTACCGCGTCCTAATGTTACTTTACCTCCTTGTCTCCTCTCCTTCAGGCCTTTCCTCAACTACCAGAGGATGTACTACGTGTTCATGCAGATGTTGTCCAGCGGTCCGGCCTGGCTGAGCATCATCCTGCTGATAGCAACCAGCCTGCTGCCAGATGTGGTGAAGAAGGTCATCTGGCGGGCGCTGTGGCCCACGACGACCGAACGCATACAGGTGGGCGCGTTCACACGCACGGATACGCTTATAAACGTACAGTAGCAGCCTGCTTCTCAAATGTGTTTCCCTCCTAATAAATACACAAATGTCTAACTGATACCTGTGATCGGCAGATGTTCGCTGTGTTCGGCTACGTCCCTGCGTTGATGGACGTGAGTCAGTGGATTTCTCTCCGTGTGCAGTGCTCCTTTATTTTCTTAAATAAGCACAATAGTTATTTTTAGCGACGGGCACTCAGAGTGTTTTATTAATGAAGAATAAGACTCGCGTGTCACCGCTCCCATTGTCTGGAGTGGCCGCGTTAGCGAACACATTAATTGTTAAACGGTAATGGGGATTAAAGATGCACCGACGTTACGGAGATACTCCGTAAAAGATAAAAAGGCTTTAAGGCAGCGGTGTCAAACTCAACTGCTCCTGCGACCAAAATTCAAAACCCGCTTCAGGTCGCGGGCCCAACAGGATAAACATTTATTAAACACACTAAAACGAAATGTTTTTGGAACATAAATATGAATGAAAACAGACAGAAATATTATTCTGTAATGAACTTAAACCCTAAATAACTTTGCTCTCCATAAAGATATCTTGTTAGAAATATGAGCAACTTAACATTAAAATAACATTAAAATTCCTTTGCTCCTTATGTCAATGTATATAAAAAATAAACTTTAAAATATCCCAAAAGAGTTTTTCTCTCCTTGAAAATATCTCCTGTCAAAATTATACAAGTTAGAAATATGAACTTGCTAGAAAACCTGGAAACTAGTCCGCTAGTCCACTCCGCGGATGAAGCTTGAAACTAGACTAGACCGCTGAAGCGTTGCATCTTGGGATCTGTAGTTCTGTGCAGTATTGTTTTAACCAGCGCTTCATATCAATGGGTCATTAATAACGATAATGTAAAATGATAACGCGGGCCGGATGTAGCCTTGAGTTTGACACATGTGCTTTAAGGTCCGGTTCATGTCCCAGAAACATTAACTTCCACGGCGTCAGACCTGGTAGCGAGGCGTTGTGTTTCTGGGCTGCAGTGAAAGTCTGCGTTTGTGGGTTTTCTGTTTGCAGTGAGGCTTCAGCTTCCTCTGGATACCAACACCAGTCTCACTCAGCGTCCTAACTGCTCCTCTTCCCATCATCCCCATCAGATCCGTGGTGGCGCTAATCTAATGAGCATCGGCTCCTCCAGGCCGTTTAAATTAGTCTTCTTGTAATCATGCAGCTCCTCTTGGGAGGCTGGACGAGTTTCTGCCGTCACACTCACAAATGGATCAAAAGGCTTTTTAAATTGTGTCTCAGAGCTGTTTAACTCTTCCCTGTCTACTCCCCTCTGACCTCCTCCCCCCCTCCACCCCCCCGTCCCTCCTCTGTGGCAGGCTAAGCGTCGGTGCCTTGCCTCCGAGCCTTCCACCATCTTTATGCTGTCTCAGACTTCCAGCAGAATCAGTTTCTAACCCCGCCCTCCTGGAGGTGACCCCACACCTGTCCTCCCGTCTCATCGTACTGTCCCTCCTTCTCTGCATCTCCTGTCTTGTGTCTCTTCTTCTGATTTTGCATGAAGGTTGACTGCATGGCCGTGCTTTTTTCTTTTAAAATTTAAAGGCTATGCTTCCTTCACGCTAACGATGACCTTTCAGGTGTGCACGTGGAAGCCTGTTAATGTGTTTGTCTCCCTGTGCGCATGCATGTGTGCGTGCTTGTGTCCACAGCATGTGAGGAACATGAAAAGCTCTGGCAGGTCCTCCCAGAGCTCTGACTCGTTACTAGACGGCGTGGCCGTCACGGAGGCCTGACGGTAAAACGGTAAAACACTCACCTGTCTGTCAGACTGTTGGCTCCTCCCCCTCTGGGGTGTTTGCTGTGTCAGGTTTGAGTCTGGGGTTATAACAGGTGGATGACGGCTGCTTCCAGGTGGGTGATCGCTTACATGGCGCTTCATCGCCATCTAGTGGCCGGTGTTCATGGCTGCAGGACAGCGGTCTCCGTGCATGTTCAGAGGGACTGTTTACGTTTGCATGGTTTATTTCTGGAAGGCAGTTACATAAATTATGATTTGCATATTTAATGTGCTTGGGTTTGAAATCTGACTGTACTCTGTAGGGATGCACGATAACTGTTTTTAAAAACCGATAACCGATAACTTTCAGCTCCTAAAGGCCGATAACGATAACACACACATATACCTAAGATCAATACATCCATACTATGACAAAATCAAAAACAGTTTTGACTTTTTATTTTTATTTTTTCCAATAAAAAACTATTGACAAGCCGCTCAAACATTTTCTTAAAGCTATCAAACAAACCTATTTGATATCTCACATTAACTTAAATAAGGTTCATTACTGACTGATATAAAAAAATAAAGGCTCCTTGAACTGATGGAAATACATGCATCAGAATTACTAACTGAAAAAGATTAACATTTAAAGGATTTTGGCTTGTGGTTCTATTTAAATTAATACCTTCAATTAAAGTAAATGAGGTTCAGTAGTTTGTATTTTTTAATCTCATGGAAGCTTTAGATGAGAGGAATGAGGGAGAGGAGAGGCTGCTGCTGGCTTGCGCATGTTAGCATTAGCTTCAGTTAGCTCATGTTAGCGTGATTTCAAAACTCCATGGAAGTGATTGTTATGTTGTAGGAGGCTGATCAGGTTTTACGTATTAAAGCTTGTGCTTCCCTCCTCGTAGAATTCACTCGGAGGATTCGTCACAAATAACCACCAAACTATCTTCTTCTGAAACTTTAATGAAGTTCCACGCCGCCATGTTTGTTGTGATCAGCGCTGTGCTGCAGGCTGCATTCAAGGTGTAACGTAAATTCCAACGTTCCCTCGTTTGCTAGTCGTTATTTCAGCCTTTTCTATTTTTTTTCTTTTTTTATGTGTAACATGAGGGGAAATACTGTAAATATCAATTAAAGTCAGCAACTACTAAAATTATGACCGAGTTAACGAGTTGTTTTCTGGCATGAGGGGGTATTCTTGATTTTCCTTATTGAGAATTTGTTTTTCTGATTATGCCGACGTCACTTGAACATAACATTCACTGCCGGTCATTCAAGGCTCAGAGGGAGCGAGGCACTGCTGTGTTGATGAAAATATAAATGTTATCGGGGCTATTCGTCGTGATATCGGAGTTATCGGTATAATTTCCTGTTATCGGCCCGATAGTTATCGTGCACCCTTAGTTCTGTGTGGATGAGACATAATCACAGCTGTCCAGTTACATCTGCATTCAACAAAAAGAAGGAAAAAATCAGAATTATCAAAACATGTCAAACTGTGTCCAGGTTGATTTTGCACAGAAAAGTAGAGGATCTGGGTTTTTTGATGTCCTGGTTTCCTGAAAAAGAGCAGGAACTTTTCTAAAAGATGAACTCTGGCCAGCTGGGACGACTGTGTCGCCTCCACCTGCATCAAACACACCACCATGCCTTTTTAAACACGCTCTCTTTTCTTTTTTTACGCTTATACAGAATGCTGACAAACTGTACAAGGGCCAGCTGTCTGAGTTCACCCCCTTGGCGTCCCTCCACGCCCCCGCCAAGACCGGCGGCCGCCGGCGAGGCTCAGACAACCAGAGGAACGAGCCGAACCCCCGAAGGTCTGAACCCTTTAACGCAAAAGTAATGTTCACGCGCTGGCAGCGACCGCCGGACTACTGCACCTTCAGCCCCCTGATCCGGTTCGTGGACGGCTCCCGCCGCTATGGGCGGGGACACGCCTACAGCGGGGCGGGGCCTGAGACCTCGGTCTGATCCATTGGTTTTCTTGTGCTAGCAGACTAAAACGAAATGCAAGGACGTCCACTTGGAGCTGAACCGAACAAGCATGATTCAGATTTATTGTCTGAAGGTTTTATTTTTATTTTTATTAAAGTAACTGGATCTTTTCCGTCACTGAACTGGAGTCAAAGCGAGGACGGCGCTGCTATTAGCAGCTAGCTTGTCTCCAGAGCTCCCAGGTCGGCAGCCGAGTTCGGCACAAAGCACTCTGGGACGAGTCCGGCCACAAAGCCTCGTTTTTTTTGCAAACAACCTGCGAAGGGCTTTAATGTGATGATGTCACAAAAAAAAACAAAAAACAAAACAAGACACAGACTCAGAGCTGTGGATTAGCGCTGCGAATGTGCAACGGTTCCTCGCATCTCTGCCTTTGGTAGCAACTCAAGTGTACTTCCATCTTGTTCTTAATGGTTCCGTTGATGATGATGATGATGATGATGATGATGATGATGATGATGATGATGATGACCTCCTCTCACCTCCACCTGTCTGAGCGAACATCTTCCAACCTTCTCTCTCTGTCTCCTCTCTGACCCGCCTCGTTTTAGGACTAACTGCTGTTGCCTGTGTGCAAACATGTTGTCCAGAAACTCTCCGTAGGAGCCTGCGATCGGACCGACACCGTAAGGAGGCTAACGTCGTAGCGGCGGCTCGTAGCGGCGGCTCGTAGCGGCGGCTCGTAGCGGCGGCGCGTAGCGGCGGAGGGAGGCCTGAACGTCGGGATGAAAACGTGCAGTTGGTTCTTTTTCCCTCCTTTTGTTGATTATGAAGCTCCAAAGATTAAAAAAAAAGACCAACTTCAGATCCGAGACGTTCAGGTTTCCTCCCTCCTGTAGGTAGAGTAGTGAGTCTGGTGGGATAGATCTGTGTTTATTACAGTATTTAGAAATGTCATTTCTTTAATATATCGCTTTAGTTTTATATTTATATATGTTTATTAGTCGTGACTCATTGTTTAGTGGATGAACTGTAGAAACAGCAGGTGATGATTTCCTACAAAAGCAGTTTCTTGTTGCCTTAACGTCGCCTCTATAAAAACATTATTTTCCACTAAAACCAAAGAAACAGGAAGTTTAACCTTCTAGATGATGTCTAAAGCATTTAGTTTGAGTTTATTTGATCGTTCGGAGGCCTGTAAGATGGAGCAGGAAGTAACCGAGGTGAATAAACGTCTAGATTTACTCCAGACTGACTTCAGGCCGTCGAGGATCTGCAGTTTTTATCCCTCAGTCTGAGATCGATTCCTGATCACGAGGACCGAACCATCGGTGGTTCCCGGTCTGCAGAGGACCGAACCATCGGTGGTTCCCAGTCTGCGGAGGACCGAACCATCGGTGGTTCCCGGTCTGCAGAGGACCGAACCGTCGGTGGTTCCCGGTCTGCAGAGGACCGAACCATCGTGGTTCTCGGTCTACAGAGGACCGAAGCATCTGTGGTTCCCGGTCTGCAGAGGACCGAAGCATCTGTGGTTCCTCGTCTGTAGAGGACCGAACCATCGGTGGTTCCCGGTCTGCAGAGGACGGAACCATCGGTGGTTCCTAGTCTGCAGAGGACCGAACCATCTGTGGTTCCCGGTCTGCAGAGGACCGAACCATCGGAGGTTCCCGGTCTGCAGAGGACCAAACCATCGGTGGTTCCCGGTCTGCAGAGGACCGAACCATCGGTGGTTCCCGGTCTGCAGAGGACCGAACCATCGGTGGTTCTTGGTCTGCAGAGGACCGAACCATCAATGGTTCCCGGTCTGCAGAGGACCGAACCATCGGTGGTTCCCAGTCTGCAGAGGACCAAACCATCAGTGGTTCCCGGTCTGCAGAGGACCGAACCATCGGTGGTTCCCGGTCTGCAGAGGACCGAACCATCGGTGGTTCCCGGTCTGCAGAGGACCGAACCATCGGTGGTTCCCGGTCTGCAGAGGACCGAACCATCGGTGGTTCCCGGTCTGAAGAGGAACGAACCATCGGTGGTTCCCGGTCTGCAGAGGACCGAACCAGCAGTGGTTCCCGGTCTGCAGAGGACCGAACCATCGGTGGTTCCTGGTCTGCAGAGGACCGAACCATCGGTGGTTCCCGGTCTGCAGAGGACCGAACCATCGGTGGTTCCCGGTCCGCAGAGGACCGAACCATCATGAGCACAACTGGGGAAACCTGATGTTTTTTAAGCATTAAAGGCTTTAAAGGGAACTGAGTTGATTTCCCATCAGCCCCAGTGTTTACTGGGGAGTCCTGATCTGTCAGACTGGTTTACTGGATGACAGAAGACTTTTATCTTCTCATCCAACTCTGGAGACGATGAAATACGTTGATTTAAAAAGCTTTATCATCTGTAATAAGCACAAACACATTGCATTTCATGTAAATATTTAAATTAAGTAACTTTACTCGTCCTCCAACGTGAACTCTGTTTTCAGGAACTGGTCTCAGATAGTCAGGATCCTGCAGGTCACATGACCTTCAGCGTCATTAAAACGAGGCCTTCACAGTCCAGTCGCCTCCTGTGTCAACACTTTCTCTCCTTTTTCTATCTTTCTCTCTCTCTCATTCTTCCTCTTCTGAAGCCATGTGGGCGTTTCCCTCCTTTTCCTGCAGTCACCTCCACCTGCATCTCTGTCATCACCTTCCTCTGGTCCGACCATCTTCTGGGCTCCATCCTCTCTGCGACAGAGGAGAAATGTTGTACTAGCGCTCGTCTGAACCAAAGCCTTGCTGCTGCTGCAGTAGAGATACTTTTAGCTGCTTTACTTTAGGTGCCTTGTGATAGTTGAGACGTAAACGTGTAAACGTGTAAACGTGTAAACGTGTAAACGTGCTTTACGGTGAACCCGCCAGCGTTAGTGAGATACGTTAGTGATGGATGCATGTGAACGGATACGTTCATTAAAAAACAGGACTGGTTTCATTATTATTGTTATATTATTATTAACAGGTTCCTCTGTCCAAAAACGTCTGAACAAACAGGTTAATGAACAAATATTTTTCTGCAGCAGAGCGTCAAACAGCTTGAGTTTAATAGCTGTTTTTATTGATTTGAGTTACTTCTGTTGTGTTTAATCATGTACGAGCTGTAAAATCACTGTTACAAACTCTGGTATTTTTGATATCAGACGTACGCTGTCCTTCATTTTTAACAACCACAGCTGGCTGTTTGTTTTGTTTTTTTACATTTATTCCAGCTGAATCGTAAAGCTCCTTTACTGATGGAACCGGGATTAAATCATTTAGTCTCTCAAACATATTTTTACACTCTTTAAAGCAGTTTCTGTTGAAACTCTTCCTCAGAAATGATGTTCAATCAAACAGCTGCTACACAACACCTGCTGCTTTAGTAACACTCACCGTTTTAAAACCGAACAGAAGCGAGGAAGCCGTCACGTCAACGCTTTAATTTTATAAAAAGCACACTGAACGGTACGACCACTCTGATCAGTAATATTATAACTGTGCTTCACTGAAATGTCATTTATCATGTAGAAAAATAAAATCCCAGAGTCACCAGTACGGACCCAACACATTCCTGAATGTAAAAGTTACCAGACTTGATGTTTGTTTTGTTCTGAATTTCATTAAAGGCCTTGAAAGTCCTCATCTGACCACAAGGGGGCGCAGTGACCTGACGTTGATGCGCTGCTGACTGCAGATCAGCTGGCAGCTCAACTCCAGTGGTCCTCTGCTGCCCCCATGTGGCCAGATGTGGGTTTGCTGCATAGAGTGGCTCTTCATTAAATATGTTTGACAGCAAGTTGAAGTTTTGACTTGAATCAGTTACTGAAACACAAGCTTTTGTTGTTAAGGATGCAGTAGTGCTTCGTGTGTTTATTTGACTGTGTGAACCTTTTTTTTTTTTTTTTTTACTTTTGGAAAACAGCATTTGATGTGTCACCTGTTTATGCAGAAGAGTTGTGATGAAACACTGGACGTGTCTGTAAGCGTAGCTTTACCTGGAGGGGGGCTGGTGTTCAGACGCACCTGTAGACCGACGCGCCTCTAGAGACTTTTAAAGCCATTAAAGGTGAGGTCAAAGGTCACTCTCATCCCAGCTGTCCTGATATTTCTCACCTTCACACAGAATGTCATTGGTTCTCCTGGCAATGTATCATTTTATAGGAATATCTATAATAAATTGTATCTATATATTACTGTACACTCATATACATATGAGAAATATATTCATGTAGTTATGTTAATGAATGTACAGTTTTGGGGTCTTTTTATATACAGTTTTTCAGAGAGTCGTATTAAAATTTTACTTGTGTATCTTTGCCAATCTGTCTTTAGCTATCAATGAAAGATAACTGTACATTTGCTTGAAAATAAAGGCCAGAAATGGAAATAAAATAAAAAAAAGCTGGATGATTTTCTTTCTCCAACTGTTTGTGGCTGCAGTACCAGTAACAGCCACAAGGGCGCAGTAGAGCACTTCAGATTACAGACCTTTGGAGCTTTATGAGGTCTGATCTGACAGGTACAGCACACCTGAAGAGTTTTAAATACATGGTGTCGAGCTTTTTCTCAGCTTTGAACTTCCATGTTGCTCTGAACTGGCAGTTTGTCTGAAAATGACACTCAGGAGGGTAAAATGGTAACGTTTTTCACATTTCAAATGTTCCTGAAGGTTGCTTCAGGGCTCGTGTCTGTGCCATCCGAGGCCGTCAACAAGATTAGGATGGAGGTTTTTGGAATCGATTGGTTTCCCGTCATCCTTTTCACTTCTCGTCTGCGGTGATCCGCACGTCCTCTACAGCTGGCAGCAGATGAGACCTGCGAGCGTCTGACGAGGAAGAAGGATGTAGAGCAAAGGATGTAGGGATGTAGAGCGCCGGAGGTGAAATCTGGGGAGGAAGAGACATCTGCACAGGAGAGAAGTAGATTTGAATCTTGTGTTTAAATCTCAAGGTTTGTTTTTCATGATTTTATCAAATTAAAATGGAAAGACCCATTCAGTCTTCGATAAAAAAAGATTTTAAAATGTAACAATTAAAAACAACCAAACAAAGAAACAGCTATGAATATGAAACATGTCTCGTCTGCAGATGTTTCTTTTATGAGTGAGGATATTAAAAAGCGTAGACGTGTGGGTGACCTCCATCCTCTTCATCACCTCTTCAGACTCTTCTGGAACTGAATGAACTCGTTTAAGTTCATTATTGTTTACTGCTGACAAAACGATGAGTTCACACCCAGAAAACACTACGTACATCTAGAAGATCGTATAATGAAACTGCAGTGGGACAGAGATCTTAAACCTGCAGATGATGAAGCTGATGAGAAGCTCTGGCAGCAACAGGTGACTGTTCCTCCTCCAGGAAGTCTTATTTTGGAGGGTTAAATAAAATGTTTGACATTTTAGGAACATGATGACAGATCTCTCACCAAAACTTAAACTGGGAAGCTGTTGTTCACGAAGAAGATGAGCAGAAAACTACGAAGTCCTCGTCCCTGTGCAGCTGATGGCCACCAGATCACCTGAGTTATTCCCGCTAAAATCCACCAGGTACCATTTCTAAAGGTGAGAGATACTGGAGGGACGTTACTTTCATCTCTTTCTTAAATACTTGTAGGTGCTTTTAAAAATGCAATGAACCATCTCCCCTCAACGCACGTGTCACGTTGCACGAGTTTGTTGCAGCTTCCGTTGCCATTTAGTGTCAAAGGTAACTGGAAAATGTAAATATTTGTAAATATTAATTTCTCCTCAGTGTAGAAAAGAGTGAAGTCACGATGGACGAGGAGCTGAAACCTTTACAACTCTCATCCCAGAGTGTCCTCTTTGACCTCCTCGCTGGACGTTTAGTCTCTTCTTTGTCGTCCACTGCAGCTGAGTGAGAAGACAGGAGTTACTGAGACGTTTCCCGCCATCACATTCAGACCTGAGACCAAGCTGTTGGTTTAAATCAGGGGTGTCAGACTCATTTTCTCTGAGGGCCAGACTGATGAATGTAACAAGATGCAATGAAAATCAAAATAAATTAAACTACACCTTATTATATTGTTAAATAACGGTTTCTGTATCTATTGTGTATTCAAGTTTCAAATATTTAAGTCATTATATTAAACTCAGGGTTTGTTTGGCTACCTTGGTTTCAGAAGTGGAAGCGATTCTTTGTTTTTCTTGCAGGCTAAATTTAGCATACTTAGCTCCGTGTTTGCTGTCAAAATGCCGACTGACACCTGCCTCATAACACAAAAGACAAACTGTTATTTCACCTTGAGATACAAACTTGTATTTGTTTTCCCATCGTTCATTAAACTATCTTCCTTGAGCATCAATTTCTCTTTTCTTGGACATGTTGGGGTTAGTTTGTGGAGGTTTTTCTGAAGTCCATCAGTTCTGAAAAATCGTCTTGCTCATAAGCTGCCGTTATCGTTGTGGGTAACGACGAAATGCATGATGGGAGATGTAGTTTATTTAAGCTTATTTTAGGTCTTAAAATATTGGTTTAAAATTTAAGCCAATAATGCCCAAGCTCTCGAGGGCCACATAAAATGACGTGACGGGCCACATTTGGCCCGCGGGCCTCGTGTTTGACACATGTGGTTTAAAGGATTGTAATTTGATCTCCAATTAACAATCAGCTCTTATATTTAATCACTGTGACATTTGTATTACAAGTTAGTTTATCTAACGCTCAGATTAGTCTTAAATCACACACTGGTGTCAGCAGCGGCCTCCTCACGTGCACCAGCCTCCTCACGTGCAACAGCCTCAGCGTTAAATGGAGGGAGGTGACGGACGCGTCCAGACGTGAAATCTATGAATTAGCCGTGAAATTGCTGTTATTTGCTTGTGATTGTTTAGGCTGCTCCTTTGTTAGCTTTCTGCTCAGGACAGCGACTTCTGGAAGAAATATATTCACACAAACACACACTTACACACACACACACACTCATCAAACGAGGAAGGTTTTAACACTTCGCTTTGTTTCATGTCTGACAAAAATAAAAAAAATATGACCACTTCTTTGCGTGTCCCTCTAACCCCCACGTCTCTTCTTCTCTCACCTTCATCTCGTCTAAATGAGAGAAATTGTGCAGAAACTTGCATCTGTCATGTCTTTGTCATCCTTGTCAATTCCTCGACTCACAACACAAAGCAGCGCAATCTGAGTTTAAAGATTTCTAGTTAGTGGGTGGCTGAGGGGGGGCAGGGGGGGTTATAGGGGTCTTGTTGAATATGAACAATGGTGTATGGACACAAATTATTCCTTCAAGGTCACTGCAGACGTCCGTCTCACATCTGAGCCTCAAACGGCAACATGAGCTTTATATTAACATAAAGAATAAGTCAAAATGTTGATGCTTTTGTACCCTTGTTTCAACCAGGTATTCAGCATGTTTTTCTCACACTTTTTAATAAACATACCATGTGTTAACATATTTAAATATATCCAGATAGAATAATCTGGAAAATGTTTACTGCATATGTAGAAATCTGCCTCTCAGTTCTGTGTTTAATGATAAAGCTGTGCTTATGTTCACAAAATGTATTATACTTTCCTTGAGGTTGTCCAAAAAAATAAAAATTAAAAAAAATAATAATAATAATTCAAATAAATCAAAATTTCATTTGAAGCATGAGCATGATAAAAAAAAAG
Source organism: Hirundichthys speculiger (assembly GCA_018398805.1). Classification (NCBI taxonomy): domain Eukaryota; kingdom Metazoa; phylum Chordata; class Actinopteri; order Beloniformes; family Exocoetidae; genus Hirundichthys; species Hirundichthys speculiger. The sequence continues at coordinate 142,829 of JAGFBZ010000781.1, read as the reverse complement.
TTCACTTTCTTCAATTGATTTGAAAAGGGGGAAACAGCGCCCCTCTTGGTTGTAACGGCTGCTCCATTTTATCTAATTGCAGCGGTCAAAAAGGGTACTGCAGGTTCACAGAAGAGACACCAGGTGAGAGTTGGAGTTAATTAATTAAACTGAAGTATCAAACTTTCAGGTCCGGACACGAAGATGAAGCTGCAGGACTTTTTAAACACCACAAAGATGCTTTTTGAACTGAAAGTTTGGAGAATATCTCAGTTAAAGTTTGGAGAATATCTCAGTTAGAGTTTGAACTGGTTTCCAGTAACTGTTGGACTAAACCAGCGACTCAGCGGTTCTTCACTTCAGTCAACGGATTTCTCAGCTTTTGAAACCACGTCTTCATTTGACCGGATACCAGCTGTGAGTCAAACATGTCCATTGTCTGTCTGTCCTCGTGTCTGTCCTCGTGCTCCCGCTGTGGTTTGATTCCTGCTTTTCTAAAATCCCGTTAATGTCGCAGCTCCATCATGTTGCACCGACAGCAGCTGTTACTGGTTCAGTCTAAATTAACGTTGATTAATTAATAGAAATGTCCGCGCGCTGCTTTCTGCAGGTGTTGAATTGTTATTGGTCCTGGTTTTATTTATACTGTTCTGAATTAAATTCATGATTTTATAGCATTTGTGTGTTTGAATGGAATAAATGACATCATACGGATTTTTCAAAATAAAGAATTAAGTTGGTATCTGTATTTTTAATCGAACTATTTCCAAATTGTGTTTTTTAATTTAGTGAACCAGTTTTTTTTTTTTTTTTTTTGATTTTCAGCAATTATGAATTCATACTTGATATCACAAAGCAGCTAATTTCAGTGACGTGACCTGACTTTAAATCCTTGAAGTTTATGCTCCAGCGGTTTAGTAGAGAAGGTTCTGGATGCTGGGGGACACCCCCCCCCCTTCACTCTTCCTCCCTGTTTTACAGATGAATCTACTTGTGATGACCCGTCAGCTTCATCGTGGTGACGTCATTCCTCTGCACGGAGGTCCACCTGCTCTCAGAGGAGCTTCAGATCCCCAGCTGTCTCCACTCAGGTGTGTCTCCACTCAGGTGTGTTGTGCTGGTGTCCTGTGGCGCCCCCTGTGGTCTCCTGTACCTCAGTGGTCCACTGTGGTTGGTTGTTTCCTCTACAGAAACATCAGCTCGACTCTGTTGTTGACGCCTGTCGGGTTTCTGTGTTTGAAACGGGTCGTGAGCAGGAGGGAGCTGGAAGCTTGTTTCACACATGTGGAGGCTGTAGGTGACTGTCACCTCCAACAGGTGCATGAACAGACTCACCTGATTCACCTGCAGGGGTGTCTTCAGCTGGAAGGACAGCAGGAACACTTTTCCGTTTCCCATCAGCAGCTACGTCACAGAAGTTACCTGTTAAAGCTCACCTGTCTCTGCCTATGTGAGCTGTCCATGATTGAAGTCATTAATTAATATCTCATTAGACCCTTGTGTTGATTGTTATATGTCAATCATCTTCTGGGTTTACAGGGTTTCCTTCTGATCAGATGGTATCAGTCCGGATGCACCATAACTGTTTTTTAAAACCGATACCGATAACCGATAACACACATATATACCTAAGATCATTACATCAATACTATGAACAAAATCAAAATGAACAGATATTTGTTTTTTCCAATAAAAAACTATTGTCAAGCCTCTCAAACATTTTCATAAATCTATCAAACAAACCTATTTGATATCTCACATTAACTTAAATAAGGTTCATTACTGACTGATCTGGTCATTTTTCAAAATAAAACATCATTTACACTCTGATAATAAATCAAACAGTAATAAAGGAAGTTATTTATTTTTTTTCTCTGTGGCCCGGTACCAGATGACCCATGGACCGGTACTGGACCGGGGGTTGGAGACCTATGATCCAGTAGGAGCTTATGCTCTTATTAGTTTGAATGCATTCTTATATAAGTAATTATAAATACATAAATGTGTTTGTTTTGAATAGAAGGAACCAGAATCCATCTCAGTTATGTGAAAAACACTGGTTTTCTGTGCAGAAAACAGGAAATTATTTTTGCGTAATTTCAGGATTTGAAGGCTTTGAGCGGCAGAGGCAGGTGGTGCTGCTCGTGTACCGACCCGGATAAAAATCTAGCGACCTCACGACACCAAGCAGGAATTAAACTTCATTTTAGTTTGCTTTGTAGCCTTCAGCCTCCTGCTACGACCACAAAACACCAAACCGTTGAGTCAGAGACGGTTTTCTAGGTTTTATTAGAATAAAGCAGAAGTCAGAGATGTGATGCTGAAGATCAGATCATCAGGTGGATCCAGAACTCGTTAGTTAATAGTGTTGGTTCCACAATCAGACAGATGTAACGACACACAACTATTGAGTTTTAGATATTTAACATAACATAGTTAACATAACTGAACATCTGAGTGTGAAAAATCCTGCAGAACCAATGAGAACTAAAGTGACTGGACTGTTCTTCTGCTCTCTAGTTGTAATCCTGATGATCCAGATGTTCCTGGTTCTTCCCAGTCAGCCGTATAACCGAGAGCTCCTGTGATTCTGGTTTGTTCTGGTGCCCAGTTCGCCTCCCCAGTCTGAATAAAGAGTCCAGTTTAATTAGCGGCTGGATTTACTGGCTGCCGTCGCATCTTTCAGCAGGAGTCCTCTCTGTGGGAATTCAGGGGGACGGCGGTCTGAGAGGGACGGCGGCGGATCCTCTTTCCCCCCCAGGGTTTTATCATTATGGGGATAATTAGAGACGCTCATCCACAGACAGAAGAAGGATGGACGGATGTTCTAGTGTTTTCAAGTCTGTCTGCTAGAGGAGTAGCAGAGGAAAAAACATCTTCCTGTTAGATTTTTTAATGCCTCCTAACTGGAACGTTACCAGTAATGGCAACAGTAGTTTGATAAATCTTTAAAAGAAAAGAGTGATTTAATGTCTCTGGTATCATCTGGAGAAGCTGGGCTCAGAGAGGAAGCTTTTATTATATTATTTTCATATATTTAGGTTATAAAACCAGCTTGAATATTGTGTAAAAGGACCCATGAATTTATAGAGACATTAGTCTGATTTATGGAGAGAAACTGAGCACCAGGAGCAGTGACACCTCCAGTCTGGTTGAACTGGTTACCAGCTACAGTCTCTGGTCACGCTGGAAATACTGCTGTGGAATTAATGGGAGAACCAAGTCTACAATCTGCACAATATTCGATATTTATCAGTGTGCTGATGTTTTTAAGAGAATATTTTGCAGATATAATCCACTTATGCTCTTAAGCCCTAAAGATGAGTGATGAAAGATGGTGTTAAGTTAGTGCTGGGCGATATGGAAAAAAATCATATATCACGATATGGACTATTTTATATCACCATAACGATATATATCACGATATACCATAATAAAGTATGTTTTCAGTTATTCTCTGAAAAGTTTGACAAAAATTTCATTGCTTACTTTTCAACTTTATTTTGAAAGGACATTTAGCTGAACTGTCACAAACATACATTTTAGTGCAGCAAAAACAGGTAGGTACAGAGGTACAGTAGCTTTCACATTTTTTTTTAAAGTGCACAACAGTTTCTGAGAGGAAAAACACATTTTTGCACTGAAGTTCAGCTATAAAAAATAAACACAAATTATTTTTCAACTTCCTGAAATCTGTAACCTTGTAGTGCAAAGTTTGCAAACCAATATAAAGTGTCTAAAGTAAACATCAGGGTTGAAGAGAACTCTGTTTAAGGCATTAACCATGAATAAAAGTGCAAACATAAAAGGCTACTTTGTAGAAGTAGATATGTTTCTATCAAATTTATCGTTGCAGGTTATTTAATTACATATTTGCTGTAATAATTGATAAAATTAGGTTAGAAACGATAGAAACGATAGAAGAGAAATGGCACGATACACACTTTTCTATCGTCCCCATGATATGTATCGTCATATCGCCCAGAACTAACTCCTCACATGACTGACAGTGGTTTGTCCCTCTTTTATGCTCATCAATATATAATACCACTTCTCGGTATCGAACCATTGGTGTTTTAGGCAGATATTTGATTTTTTTTCTTTATCAGCAGATACTGAAGTCGTGTCTGGTGTGAACTGGTTCAGATGAGAATCAGAACTCTCTACTTTCACCTATAGTCATGAATTGTGAGTAAATGAAAGTTTTATCTGCTAGAAGGCTGGACGGTCTCTTAGATCAGTGGATCTCAGTTCTCGGACCGGTTCCCTGCCTGTTTCAGATGGTTCCTGCTCCAGAACACCTGGCTCAGGTGAGGTGATCCGTTTGTTTGAATCAGATGACACTGAAACATCCAAACATGGAGGACGGTGGCCCTTAAGGACCAGGACTGAGGAAGAACTGGACGAGCTAACTGAGATGTTTTAGTCACCTAGTTAGGATCCTTCCTGATTCCTCCATGAGGAGACGTTCTGAGCAGGTCCAACCAGGTGAAGGCTCCTGAGCAGACCCAGGTCATGGAGGAAGTACCTTGGTTTCCTCTCAGAGAGACGGAGGTCCAGACTAGGCTTGGGCAGTATCCAAATTTTGATACCGTCAAACTTCCCTCACATTTTACCGGGGTATACCGTATTACCGCGACTATTAAGGCGAACACACACCACCGGCGGACGCCGCCCGTCAAAACAGCCCCCCCCCATTATGTGCCCCGCCACGGGACTTTACGCCTGAAAAAAAAGGCGAGTTTACCTCGAAACAGCAGTTCAGTGCTTCAATATAAAGTTGGCTCAACTACAGTTGTTATTTATTTGTGTATTTCTTGCTTTTCACTGTAGTTTTAACTGTTCCTTCTCTGCTCCAGCTCCTCTCTCTCGTGCAGCGCTGAAACGCGCTTTATAGTAAAGTGTCTGATGCGGGACGTTTTACTTCCTATAAATTCTTCAACATAAAAGTCCAACATTATTAGTTTCATTAGAAGCTTTTATTTTGAAGCAGCAAGCTCAGGAAGTGTTGTTTTCATAGTCAGTACCTTAACAGGACGAGTCAAACGGGCGAGCGAGTCAGCTGCGAGCGAACATGAATAAACGGTAAAATAAAGCAGAACACACAGCGATACAGGAGAGAAACTAAACTTTAAACCACAGAAATCATTCATTGCATTTTTAAGACGGTATTGAAACTGATACCGCTGCTATTTTTGAATATCGGAAGTATACGGTATTACCGTAATACTGCCCAAGCCTAGTCCAGACTGCTGCTGAAGCAGGAGTTCATGGATGGATAGATGCTGAGAGAAAGCTGCCCTGATGCCCAGTTTTAGTTTTAGTAGAGTCATCATCAAGGATGGGCTCATTACATTTATTATTTTGAAAATATAAAACACTAACTTCCCATAATAAACAGTGAAGAATGCTGTAAACGACTCATGAGTTCTGGTCTAATTAGTGTAACGACCAGAAGAAACCCCCGGTTCTTTGGTCCATTAAGACTCGGTGTAGTTGTAAACCACGGGAACCAGAAATGGACACGGCTGCTAATTTTAGGTCGAAGTCAAACTTGTTATTTTTTGATACTTTAGTAAATTCAAGTCCAGATCAGGGGTGGTCAATCACCATCAGCTGGTCATCAAGGTGTGGACAGGTGATGACGGTCTGGAGCAACATCTGCCTTGCTGGACAAACGAGGCTCATCATGGTTCATCATGCAGAGATGAAATCCTGCAACCAGTGGCAAGTTTGTTGTAGTTTATTTGTGTAATTGCCTTTATGAGGAAACAGCTGCATATAGTTTTATATTTATTAAAAAGTAGACTCTAAAAACTTGAGTTTTGTTCAACAGATTTTTAATTTGGTTCATGAATCCGACTCAAGGGGCTTCAAAGGGGAGGACAAATGAGTGAAATACCTTCACATGTTTGGTTTTAATGATCCAGGACGTAGAAATACGTCGGAGCAGAAGGGGAAGGTCACCGGGACGAGAGGATCTTGATATTATCAGCGCGGCGGTTCGTAGTAACGTGTCCTTGCATGTAATCAATTAGTTTGTACTGAGGTTCGTATATCTGCTCGTCCTTCCTTTTAACTGGATTCCCTTGAACACAAAAGGCTTCATTTACTGAATTCAGCCTCCTACACCTGAACACAGCTCCGGCCCATTATCTCCTGACGCACACGCATCATCCAGCATGTTTACCGCTCTTCAGTCCTCAGCCGCCGCTGAATTGATCCAATCTGAGCAGCCTTGGACGACTGTATTCAGCTTGGTTAGCATTCATTTGGGCCTTTCTTCCTCGTCTCTCATTTTCTCCACTTTCTGCCTCTTCAGCGCTCTTTTTTTTTTTTTTTAATTATATTTTATTAAAGTGTCCAACCTTGGATGCCTCTGAGTTGCTTTTCTCAAGGTGCAGCTGTTGACAGGAGGGAACGTCTGGGGGAAACTATGTGAAGTTTTTTCTAACCTTCGGAGAGTTTTCAAGGATCGTGGAGCTGAAAGCTCGTTCGTTACAGGCCGGACTCGTTCACCGGTGTCATCCGGTTCTTCTGGACCGAAGCGCTAAAACTGCTCACTAAAAGCTTCAGCTGATGAACTCATTAACTCAGGGAATCATGGGAACGACTGGGATGCTTCAGCTAGTTTTTTTTTCTTTTTGTGGGCTCTTTTTGTACATATTTTTTGTGAGAACTTAAGATGTGCAGTTTCCCTCCAACATCATCTTTTTAATCTAATATTCAAATGCAGCCTGTATTAGATGAAGCTGGAGTCCCACAGCCTCCTGAAAACACCTTCCAGGGGTTTTAAAGCAGCGGTGGTCCCACAGAAAGCGTCTTGGAGTTGCTCCGCCTGCTTATATTTGAAGTTTTATGTGTGTTTTATGTCTCTTCAGGCTGTGGGAAATGATCAGGCTACAGGTGGGTTTATTCTTCTGTTTATTAACGGCCAACACGGCAACAGGTGCAGCACACAAAAACTCAGCCACTGTCCAAAACTCCGGCTCACGCTAGAACACGCGCGTCCAACATTAGCGTCCCCCTAGACACACGTTACCGGTAGGAACCAAGATTCCCCTGACGAACTGACTAAATAATAATAAATCATAAATAATCAGCAAAGAATAATAATACAAAATAATATTAGTAGTGATATAACAAACATGAAATAATCACTATCCGCATAATGACTCCACAGTCAATTAATAATGAAACATAAAATAATCCTTAACATAAATGTAGTGCAATAACTTAAATTACATATTCGTAGGAGAATCGACGTCGAGCTCGCCTGAAGGTTTTCAGATCACATGACCGCTTATCGACCGACTCTTCCCCCGTACGTGCTTCAAATGTCTCCTCATTCACTCTGAATCGAGTTGACGTCGACGTACGAGTGTGGCGGTGCTTCGGTTTGAAACTTGAAACTTGAAGCTGCTGGTTGAGGCTAACTGTTAGTCCAGTAAAGTTATAATGATGCATGTGAGCACGTTGGACTCAGTGCTTTTCTCTGGTCCCCTTCCTGATTAAAAACTATTGTCAAGCCTCTCAAACATTTTCATAAAGCTATTAAACAAACCTATTTGATATCTCACATTAACTTAAATAAGGTTCATTACTGACTGATATAAAAAAATAAAGGCTCCTTGAACTGATGGAAATACATGCATCAGAATTACTAACTGAAAAAGATTAACATTTAAAGGATTTTGACTTGCGGTTCCATTTAAATTAATACCTTTAATTAAAGTATATAAGGTTCAGTGATTTTTTTTTTTTTTTTTTTTTTTTTTTTTTTTTTGCTTAATCTCATGGAAGCTTTAGATGAGAGAGATGAGGGAGAGGTGAGACTGCTGCTGGCTTGCGCATGTTAGCATTAGCTTCCGTTAGCTCACGTTAGCGTGATCTCAAACCTCCATGGAAGTGATTGTTATGTTGTAGGTGGCTGATCAGGTTTTACGTATTAAAGCTTGTGCTTCCCTCCTCGTAGAATTCACTCGGAGGATTCGTCACAAATAACCACCAAACTATCTTCTTCTGAAACTTTAACAAAGTTCCACGCCGCCATGTTTGTTGTGATCAGTGCTGTGCTGCAGGCTGCATTCAAGGTGTAACGTAAATTCCCACGTTCCCTCGTTTGCTAGTCGTTCTTTCAGCCTTTTCTATTTTTTTCCTTTTTATGTGTAACATGTGGGAAAATACTGCGAATATCAATTCAAGTCAGCAACTACTAAAATTATGACCGAGTTAACGAGTTGTTTTCTGGCATGAGGGGGTATTCTTGATTTTCCTTATTGAGTAATCGTTTTTTTGATTATGCCGACGTTACTTGAACATAACATTCACTGCCGGTCATTCAAGGCTCAGAGGGAGCGAGACACTGCTGTGTTGACAGAAATAAATGTTATCGGGGCTATTCGTCGTGATATTAGCGGGATGACGTCATAATTTCCTGTTATCAGCCTGATAGTTATCGTGAACTCTTAGAAATTACAGTCAGTGAAACCTCAGTTTTCTTCACTGTGAACCAGGAAATGAGATTCTCTTCAGTTGTTAAACATACATGTAGATTATGGCGGTACGTCTGGGGACAGACGGGAGCGATGAGAGTTTCTAACTCATGTAAACTTAGACAGCGGGCTCAAGGAGCCTGGACAGAAGTCCAGACCGTCCTCATAAAGGACGACCTGTTCCTCTGAAATGTCCCTGGACCCTCGCCTTCCTCATTTACTCCTCACTCAGCAGATATCTGATCAGAGCTGAAAGTTACCTCTTTGATTCTGCGTTCAGACACCAGAGACACAAATACAGTCGGGTCCTGATGGACGGGCCGGATCACAGGAACAATAAAGGTGAGTAATTACACTGTTTAACTCGGGACATTAATACGGCCCCACGCCCAGCAGACACACTCGGCCTGTAAGACGAGGTTGGGACTCATCCGTCAACCTGTCCTCAGGTGGACAACAGCTGGCTTTCAGTCCAGCTGTCGAGACAATCTGAGGCAAAAGTCTGAAATCTCCCTGAATGGAAGAAGCCCATCAGAATATGTGGTTGGTCACCTCAGATATCTGTGAATCTGATCCACGCTGAAGGTTCAAAGCTGAATTATTCTCCAGACGAAACGCGTCTCACAGCTGCTGTTTATAATTAATTTGAATAATCGCTGCGTCTTCTGTCACTGAAAGCTTTAAAGTTTTAGAGCACTCACTCACAAAGTGATGATGCTGATCTTTAAATGTCTTTCAGGATCAGACGCTAGACTTTAGTGGACACGAGCGTCAGTCCAGAACAAGCTGAGCAGATCCCAGACAGCTAAATACGGGACAATAAGGAAGTGTTTCTGTCCTCTGTCTCTGGGTCACGGCGTGACAGGGTTATAATAGTTTTGGATTTTCTTTTAGTTTTAGTTTTTATTGAGTTTTTAGTTTAGTTTTTCCAAATTCAGTTAGTTTTAATTCGTTTTTAGAGCAGTTTTCAATCAATCAATCAATCAATCAATGTTTATTTGTAGAGCCCTTTACAACACACAAGGTGACCAAAGGGCTTTCCATTAAAATCCACATTAAAACAAAAATGAACTAAAAAACTAAAAAAAACTAGTTTTGCTAGTTTTTATTCGTTTTTGTTTTGAAATACTTAGTTTTAGTTTAGTTTTTATAAGTTTCAGTTTTAGTTTTATTTTGTAAATTAGGGTTGTAATTTTAGTTGGAGTGAAGCACTGAACTTTTTGAAGGCTATCGAATCACATAGTCGTGTTTACGTTCTGGTCTCAATAAACATATTTATCAATGCGTCTTCCCTCTTGTGGTGTTCCTGCGTATTTACTGACCAGCAGCTATCTGGTCTCCATGGAAACAGTCCATTATAGTTGCTGTTTTCTCCCGTTCCTTCCCAACGCTGACTGGCCTGCAGCTATAGCTTCTCTTTCCAGGGGGCTAGCTTAGGCTAGCTTATCCAGCTAGTCTTGATTAGCCTTCTTTCCAGGGGGCAAGCTTAGGCTAGCTTTTCCAGCTAGTCTTGGTTAGCCTTCTTTCCAGGGGGCTAGCTTAGGCTAGATTTTCCAGCTAGTCTTGGTTAGCTTCTCTTTCCAGGGGGCTAGCTTAGGCTAGTTTATCCAGGTAGTCTTGGTTAGCCTTCTTTCCAGGGGGCTAGCTTAGGCTAGTTTATCCAGCTAGTCTTGGTTAGCTTCTCTTTCCAGGGGGCTAGCTTAGGCTAGCTTTTCCAGCTTGTCTTCCTTAGCTTCTCTTTCCAGGGGGCTAGCTTAGGCTAGCTTATCCAGCTAGTCTTGGTTAGCTTCTCTTTCCAGGGGGCTAGCTTAGGCTAGCTTTTCCAGCTAGTCTTGTTTAGCATCTCTTTCCAGGGGGCCAGCTTAGGCTAGCTTTTCCAACTTGTCTTGGTTAGCTTCTTTTTCCAGGGGGCTTGCTTAGGCTAGCTTATCCAGCTAGTCTTGGTTAGCCTTCTTGTGTGAGCTTTTCAAATGGACTTTCAGATTCGTGGGTTTTTTTCTCCTTCAGAAGTATTCCACACATTGTATCACCTGCTTCTACAACAAGGCTCTTATTTTTATCGTTAACACAGTCATAGTCAAAGAAATCCCAAATAGGACTGAGACGCTTTCTCCCGCAGCCATCACTGCTGACTGCTGATCACTTTTTTTTTTTTTTTTTGGTTGTTGTTGTACAGCGGAGCGAAGTTAATAGATTTCAAACGTTTATGAGGAAAAAAAATTATGAAGATGAAGGACGTTCTTGACATTATTATAGTTAATTTTAGTTCATTTTATAAACACATAAGACAGTTTCAGTTATCGTTTTTTTTTTTTTTTTAACTCTCGTTTTCATTTTATTTCAGTTAACGAAAATGTTTTTTCAATTCTAGTTTTAGTTATTTCGTTCATTTTCGTTAACGATAATAATCGTGAGTCTTCACTAAACTGGTGGCAGCACATCAAAGTTACTGGTTCCTACTGGGAACCAGTTTCTGCTGAGTCATGACCAGACGCTGGAGAGTTTAGCTTCTTAGCTACGTCGTGTTTGGGTTTGAACTTGGATGCATCGAATTCAGATTTCTAGCTTCTTTTTAAAGACCAAACAGTCCTTGATAGCGTAGTTTCACTGAGTCACTGTTACTGATTCAACCAGTATGATGATGATCTGCTGAACTGGGACAGACGGATGCTGAATGTTGTGTGCTACTGGTTTCTCTGGTGGTTTAGGGATTACTGGTCCACTTCAGGTGTTCCCATGGTCTCCATCTGCAGACAACAAGGCCTCCACCTCAGAGAGCTTTCCAGTTTATCAGCCCATCAGCTCCTGGTGAACCTGAGCTGCTTGAAGTCAGAGCTTACTGGTTTCACTGGTTGTGTGTGTGTGTGTGAGAGAGAGAACACACACACACACACACACACACACACACACACACACGAACACGTCGGTCCCAGAGAGACCAACCTGATCCCTGCTGGTCCTGCCTTGTCAATCGCTGGTGGGATCTGCTTTCACATAATTGACGGTTGTTGGAGTCAGTCCCAGCGGCAGGTAAAGAACGCTGGCGGAGCTCGACAGGTGAGAACTGGAGCAGGTGTGTTTGAGTCTGATCTGATCTGATATCAGCTGATCTTGGAGGTTAAGAGTGTCTTTAAAGGGTCTCTGTGAGCAGGAAGTGATCTCAGGAGCTTCAGGAGAGTTTCTGTGGCGGTTGAGACGCGACATCTCTACAAAACCAGAAACAGGAAGTTTCAGTTTCAGAAAACACAGTCTCCTCCAGACCTCCGTCTCCTCCACACCTCCGTCTCCTCCAGACCTCCATCTCCTCCACACCTCCGTCTCCTCCACCTCCGTCTCCTCGGACCTCCGTCTCCTCCGGACCTCGTCTCCCTCCACACTCCGTCTCCTCCTGACCTCGTCTCCTCCACACCTCCATCTCCTCCAGACCTCAGTCTCCTCCAGACCTCCGTCTCCTCCACACCTCCGTCTCCTCCACACCTCCGTCTCCTCCTGACCTCCGTCTCCTCCACACCTCCGTCTCCTCCAGACCTCCATCTCCTCCACACCTCCGTCTCCTCCAGACCTCCGTCTCCTCCACACCTCCGTCTCCTCCACACCTCCGTCTCCTACAGACCTCCGTCTCCTCCACACCTCCGTCTCCTCCAGACCTGTCTCCTCCAGACCTCTGTCTCCTCCAGACCTCCGTCTCCTCCAGACCTCCATCTCTTCCACACCTCCGTCTCCTAAAGACCTCCGTCTCCTCCAGACCTCCGTCTCCTCCACACCTCCGTCTCCTAAAGACCTCCGTCTCCTCCGGACCTCCGTCTCCTCCGGACCTCCGTCTCCTCCAGACCTCCGTCTCCTCCACACCTCCGTCTCCTCCAGACCTCCGTCTCCTCCGGACCTCCGTCTCCTCCACACCTCCGTCTCCTCCACACCTCTGTCTCCTCCACACCTCTGTCTCCTCCACACCTCTGTCTCCTCCACACCTCCGTCTCCTCCACACCTCCGTCTCCTCCGGACCTGTGTTTCCTCCAGACCTCCGTCTCCTCCGGACCTGTGTCTCCTCCAGACCTCTGTCTCCTCCACACCTCCGTCTCCTCCAGACCTCCGTCTCCTCCACACCTCCGTCTCCTCCGGACCTTCGTCTCCTCCGGACCTCCGTCTCCTCCACACCTCCGTCTCCTCCACACCTCTGTCTCTCCACCTCCGTCTCCTCCGGACCGTCTCCTCCACACCTCCGTCTCCTCGGACCTGTGTCTCCTCCAGACCTCTGTCTCCTCCACACCTCCGTCTCCTCCGGACCTCCGTCTCCTCCGGACCTGTGTCTCCTCTGGACCTCTATCTCCTCCACCTCCGGACCTCCGTCTCCTCCGGACCTCCGTCTCCTCCGGACCTCGGTCTCCTCCACCTCCGTCTCCTCCAGACCTGTGTCTCCTCTGGACCTCTATCTCCTCCGGACCTCCGGACCTCCGTCTCCTCTGGACCTCCGTCTCCTCCGGACCTCGGTCTCCTCCGGACCTCCGTCTCCTCCAGACCTGTGTCTCCTCCACACCTCCATCTCCTCCACACCTCCGTCTCCTCCACACCTCTGTCTCCTACACACCTCCGTCTCCTCCACACCTCCGTCTCCTCCGGACCTGTGTCTCCTCCAGACCTCTGTCTCCTCCACACCTCCGTCTCCTACAGACCTCCGTCTCCTACACACCTCCGTCTCCTCCAGACCTCCGTCTCCTCCACACCTCCGTCTCCTCCAGACCCCCATCTCCTCCGGACCTCCGTCTCCTCCACACCTCCGTCTCCTCCACACCTCCGTCTCCTCCACACCTCCGTCTCCTCCAGACCTCCGTCTCCTCCACACCTCCGTCTCCTCCACACCTCCGTCTCCTCCAGCTCTTCCAGGGAACACCCAGGCCATCAAAGAAATTTAGGCTCCAATCTTCCACCAGATCTGCTAAAGCCGCTATTTAGGGATAGCGGGTAGAGGGAGGGGCGTTCCCCCGCAACGAACGTAATCTTCCACTCTTGCTAAACCCGCTATCCCACCTGCGCTACCCGCTACATTATCCATAGGAGTGGTTAGGGCGTTCCACCTGTTAAACCAATCAGTGCGTCAGCAGCTATTACCTTTAAGAAGAGGCAGCGCTACCTGCGTTACCCGCTAACCGCTATGGAGCATCTTTTCATCCAGATCAGAGCAGCTCTCATGGGCAGCTTGTCTGGGACTCTGCTGTAGAGCTTCCTCCTCTTCCTCCCTCCTCCTCCTCTGCACTGATATATACATATAAATCATATAAATTCCTATCAGCTACCTGAAAGTCCCAGATAGTCGGTGTCCTCCCAGTAAACACGCTCTGGTCGTCTATGGTTTAACTGGCGATTAAGCCATTTAAGACGATCTCTGCTATTTTCTCAGGAGTTCAACTGAGGCCAAATCACGCTAGAGAGAGTTAATTCCAGAGGAGGGGGACGTTTGTGGGCGTCGGCATGTGACCAGGTGGACGCACATTGATGCCATTTGGGCGCTCTCTTGTACGTGCCGACAAACTCGGTATCTTGCGATCACGGGTTGGAGGTAACAGGTGGTCCGACCACAAGATACCGGGTTTGCGGAAAGGGCAAAAGACACGCCCATTGCCACACCTACAAAGTGATTAACGGGTAGCGGCTTTAGGGAGCAGAAGTTTGCATTAGCGGTTAGCAGAGGTTCCTAAACATGCCATTTGCGGGTAGCGGTTAGCGGGTGGCGGCTAGTCCGGGCCGTAGTCTCTCCAGCGTGTCCTGGGTCTGCCTCATGGGCTTCTCCCGGCTGGACACGCCCCAAACACCTGTCCACCTCTGTCTTCATCAGGTGCCTGAAGCACCTCAGCTGGTTCCTCCTGACGTGGAGGAGCAGCGGCTGGACGCCGAGTCTGTCCTCTGCAGAGACGGGGTGAAGACACGTCAACGACCTGGACGGTGAAGTTTTAAAGGGCTGCTCAGATGTTAAAAACTGAATGTGCAGCTGGTAGCGGTCAAGAAAAAACGTGACAGACATTCACCTCTGTGACTGATTGAGATTTAAAAACATTGTTTTTATGGCTTTAGAGTTGGAACTAGATTTAAAATAGTCTAAATAAATATTTGAGGATGTCAAGAATGAAGTGAAATTAGGTTTATGATGTTGAACTTCGGAGGTGTGGATAGATTTCCCTTAAATATTAAACTAATTGTTATAACTCATCAGAATCTTCAAGGCCACTTTAATGAAGATTTAATAATATTAACTGTAGTTAATATTTGCTCGGGGGTCGTGATCTGGCTCTTTTTATTTAGTAATAGACTCTATACAACTAAAGTTGAATTGAACTGGATGTTTTTAGGGAGACATTCATTCCTTTTCTATAAAAAAAGATTTTTTTTTTCATCACACTTTCTCCTAAATGTGCTCAGAAGCTCCAAATCTCTTTTTGAATTTCTTCTTTGAAAATGTTTCCACCGGATGACAATTGTGAGCAATTTAAAATGTGTCTCTTTGATTCAAACGTGTATTTTCTCAGTAACGTCCATGACCAGGTCCACTTCATATTTTAGAAGATCTAAAGATCTTTATGTGATGGACACATAAAGGAGCAGAAACAGTCAGAATAGATGATATTTAGTGTTTTCTTCACCTTTCAGGTGATGAGCCTCAATCAAAGATGGTGGTTCTCCTTTTATGGCAACTGAAGATCATCTTAATTAAGTAGCTGACTGATTAGGAATTAACCTTTTATCAAACCAGTTTTCATAGAAAAGTGTCTTATTTTTGTATTTAAAATATTATTGTAGATGTAATAAGGTGAGAAACTGTGTTTGTACATAAGTGACCAGCCTGATAACTTTTGTTTATGACTTCAGAGGGATTCATTATAATTTAATCTTAATAAAAAGGGACCAGCAACAGTGTTAAAAATATACAGAGGGACAGCACTCAAACTTTCTAATGCATTTGATTTAAAAATGTAGCATTGAGAGATGAAAAATCTGATGTCAGTTCCAACTTTTGTTCATCAAAACAAAATCATCCCGTCCATCT
Organism: Hirundichthys speculiger; assembly: GCA_018398805.1. Classification (NCBI taxonomy): domain Eukaryota; kingdom Metazoa; phylum Chordata; class Actinopteri; order Beloniformes; family Exocoetidae; genus Hirundichthys; species Hirundichthys speculiger. The sequence goes on along the minus strand of JAGFBZ010000781.1, from coordinate 127,319 downwards.
CTGACTTTTGTCTTCAAGGTTTACAGCAGTTTCAGGTTGTACGCGTGTGGATGTCTGCAGGTGCACAAATGTTTCTCTTCTTTTTTGTTATGATTTAATTAAGTGAAGGAACAAAAGCAACATTCATACATCCAACGTAAGATTTAAAAGTGGTAGTTAAGAAGTATTTTATCAAAAGAAGACCCTCAAACACGGTCTACTGTTATAACCCCGTAAAGGCGAAGCAGTTTAAATCACATCACTCATTTTAAACACAAAGACAGTGCTGATGCTTCTGTCATTGGATTTTTACAGGAAGTGGGGGGGGGGGGGGGGGGGGTGCTTGTGAAGAATCCACAGAAGCCTGGTGAATTGATATCGGTGTTATTTTATCTTTACAACGCAGACGTTTATGATTTAATGATCGGCTCCCTTTCATGCGCTGTCCATGGTCCTGAACCCTTAAAAACAATGAGTCACTTTAACGTCATGAGATTGAAGTCTTTAGACAATTTATTTATGAGGAAGGCCGTTAAACCAGTTTTTATGATTAGAATAAAAAAGCCAGCTTGTATTATATTTATTCACACATTTTTCAAGAACTCGCCGCGTGTTGAGCACCATCACCGTCGCGCTTATCAGCCATTATGTTTAAATGCCAAACAAGCAGCACCTGTGTTGTTAGTAAATGACCTTTTCCTGATTCTTAACACATCTGTGTGTTTACAACTACACACCATCTTGATTTGATCATTGAAACATCCGTGCTCATGAATCAGCACAATGTGTGATGGATCTCCCGCTGAAAGCTGTTAATTTATGGATTCATTCGTTTGGTCTGAAATCTGTAACGACGTCGTCACTCTGTTGAATTTCAAAAGCAGCTTTGATGGAGCCAATCAAACGGCTCATTGTTCCCGACTTTATGCACGTGCACCAAGAAGAACTGATGCTGTTTTATAGACAAAAAGGTCGGCAAATACTGACTTGATTGAGATTTTACTTCTGTTTAAATTCAAAATTAACAATAAAATGTTTTATTCCTGTAATATAACATTTCTTCACACCTGATTTAGACTTTTGCCCAGTAGTGTGAGTCTCTGTGGCAACAATCCCAAATTAAAGCATTTTCTGAAGCAGCCAATTAACTGAAAAGGTAAAAAAGAAAAACATTTAGTAAACAAAAATGGTCTTCAGAAACATGTTTCAGTCCCAGATACGTCAGATTTAGTATAACGAGACTCATTAGCCCCCCCCCCCCCCAATGAAGAGTTTTGAAGAAAAGCTATATAATCAACCTATTAGAAGTTTGATTATATAGCTTTATATATAGATATATAGTTTTATTATATAGAAGAAGCAGGCTAATATAATTAACCTGCTTCTTCTTGTGCAGAGGAAAATGAGTTGATTTAGTGTAAAAAATACAGCAATAAGTTATTTTTTAATTAGTTTGGTCCAGCAGAAATGACACGTCCTGTTTCTCCAGGGACTCAGAGGACAGACAAAGATCAGCAGATGTTTTAAACAAATGTGAAAACATCAGAGAAGGTCCAGTCGACTCAAAACCTGCTTAAAAACCTCCAAATGTTCCAGATGAGAGTGAAATCAGATGAGTTGAGAAGCTGCATGAAGCTTCTTTGTGGTTTTGTGAGATGAAGCTCATGAAGGGCTTCAGTGATGGAGACTGAAGAAACATTTCTCTTTCCAGAAGCTGTGCAGTCTGCCCCCCCCCCTCCCCCGAACGCTGCCCTCATCTATTCATCTTCCTCTTATCCTCCATCTTTCCCTGTCATTGTCCATTTGCCCCCCATCTCTCCTTCCTCCTCTTTCAGTGACAGTAAACAGCCCTCCCGCTGCGTGGCTCCGATTACAGTCTCCATCATGATTCCTCCACTTCTTCTCTCTTTTCTTTTCTTTTTTTTCTTCTGTAACCGTCATTTGCTCAGCCTGAAAGCTAAAGGCGTTTTTTTTTTTTTTTTACACACGAGATAAAAATATCTAAGAGGTCCAAACCAATCAAAGGGCCGAAAGAAGAAAGTGACGATGAAGATGAAGGTGAAACTGCTTTGTGATCGAGACGGATGAAAAACGAAACCTTTACATGATGATTTTTTTTTTTTATCAATAATATAAAAATGTTGGCAGTGAAGATGGTGATTTAAGTCTGAATTAGAGATTGTTGTCCTGTCACGTTAAAGTTTAATTTTATATCAGATACTCAGATGTTCATCTGAGTTTGTCACGTCGCGTTTCTGGCGACTAGACACCTGCTGGACGCCACCGAAGGCTCGACATCGGTGAAGCGCTTTGATGCATCCTGGTTGGCTTCCAGAAAACCACTCGTCTGCTGGAAAACCAAGTTTAAAGTCCTGTTGTGTAAAAACAGCTTTTAGAAATCTGGGAAAGCCTCGAACACAGGTGATCATGATCTTACCTGAATGAACGTTGGAGGGTTTTTCCACAAATACAAGATTTTCTTTGGACAAGAAGTTCAGCGACGGTCGCGTCCTTGATGTAGTTGAGGGTCGTTGTTTTTCATCTAGAAGACATTTACATCCCATAATGATGCACCTGTCGTTGGAGACGTCAGGCTTGGCATTAAAGCAGAAGTTTGTCCTCAGGACAGGAAGTAAATCCTGTAAATCGGTGCATGGACCCGTGCACGTCACCACCAGAGAGGTTCATCTTCAGTGGACATTTTTATGTCTCTGGAGTTCAGTTTCTTCTTAAAAAACATCTTTGTATCTTCCTGTGAGTAATTTTAAATAAAAAAAACAATTATCTTGTCCTGCAAAGCTGTTTAAGTCGTCAACTAGATCAAAAAAGCTCTAAATGGTCCATTAATGGAGCAACATCACAGTGGTTGAAGTGAGTTCTGAAGAAAAGCCCGGATCATAATAACAGCTCACTATAAAACTGTTTTAGGGTCAATATTTTTCACCGTTTACGGAAAGTAATGAACTAGAAGTTCATGAATGAAAGAGTCGGTCCAGAGGGACCAAGGTCCGACCCAGACAGATACCTGGATGAGCCGTCTGGTCCGTTTGGACTGGATGCTGCGTCCAGTCAGAATAAAGACCAGACCTGCCTGCACAGGAACAATAAAACGCCGTGCACGAATCTGTTTTAGACTTCATGGATGGATTTACACACCATTTAGAAATAACAGAAATTACTGGTAAAAAAAAAAAAAAAAAAGTGTTTTTACCTCTGTCAAGGCGTTTTTCTGTCTGTCTGTGTTCAAGATAACTCAAAAAGTTATGGATGGATTTTTATGAAATTTTCAGGAGTTGTCAGAAATGTGAAAAGGAAGAACTAATTTCATTTTGGTTGTGATCCGGAAGAAATCCTGGATTCTGGATCACTTTCAGATTTTTGATAACATTGCGGTCAATGGGGCCGAACATTTTGTTTCTCATTATCTCCGTTAATTATTTCCCAAAACTCATGAAATTTGACTCAAGGATTGACAATAAACCTCAATTAAATTTCAAAGGCTGAACCGGATCTGATCTAGAACGTGGATTTTATCACAATCTATAAATCGCTGTATGAGGGAACTGTTTCACTTGGCAGAAATCTGCGCTCTGAGTGCTTTTCTAGTTTAATATTTAGAGTCTGAAGTATCCCAGAGTGATATAGAAAAAAAATAATATATCACGATATGGACTATTTTATATCACGATAACGATATATATCACGATATACCATAATAAAGTATGTTTTCAGTTATTCTCTGAAAAGTTTGACAAAAATTTCATTGCTTAATTTTCAACTTTATTTTGAAAGGACATTTAGCTGAACTGTCACAAACATACATTTTAGTGCAGCAAAAACAGGTAGGTACAGAGGTACAGTAGCTTTCACATTTTTTTTTAAAGTGCACAACAGTTTCTGAGAGGAAAAACACATTTTTGCACTGAAGTTCAGCTATAAAAAATAAACACAAATTATTTTTCAACTTTCTGAAATCTGTAACCTTGTAGTGCAAAGTTTGCAAACCAATATAAAGTGTCTAAAGTAAACATCAGGGTTGAAGAGAACTCTGTTTAAGGCATTAACCATGAATAAAAGTGCAAACATAAAAGGCTACTTTGTAGAAGTAGATATGATTCTATCAAATTTATCTTTGCAGGTTATTTAATTACATATTTGCTGTAATAATTGATAAAATTAGGTTAGAAACGATAGAAATGATAGAAGAGAAATGGCACGATACACACTTTTCTATACGATATGTATCGTCATATCGCCCAGCGCTAGTCTGAAGGTTCACCACCTGTATTTCAGGTGAACTGATGTTGAGACAGACTCTTAAATGTGTTTTTTCCTGTCTGGTGCAGAAATGATGGAGGGAAACAGGAATGTTTCATCTGGATGAAACGTGTCACACTGCTTCATGAATTAACGGGAAGGTTTGTGGACTGAAGCTTTGTCACCTGCTGCAGGTAAAGAATCTGAAAACAATGATGTTTCCAGGAAAAAGAAACATTTTTCAGCCTTTTTTTAACAGATCCCTCCTTTGATTCACCTCCCTGCGCAGGAGAAAATGCTTCCACGCAGGACTGGAAACGCTCGCCGCTCACACCGTGTAGCTGGATGACATCACGCCGAGCTCGTAAGTGCGCTCGCCCACACACACACACACACAAACGTGCACGTCCAGGTCAAGGCTCCAGAGCTCCGGTGGCAGCCTGGAGGACCAGAATAATGACGTCCATAATGTCCTCCAGCAGCGAGGGAGGAAGAAAGTGTGAGGGGGGGGGGCTCTTTCCTTCAGGACGGCGGGGGTCCTTTTGTCACCCTCCCTGCGGGGGCTTTTAGTCCTCCGCTGCATCTTATCGGATGTCTCGCCGTGAGAGACTGGAGGAGAGGGGCTGGGAGTGGGGGGGCCATTGATATACGGCAGTAAAGTGTCCAACCGTGGAGGTTGGCTCCTCTTTTATATTTTATATTTTTATTTTTCATGGTGGAGGGAGTTTGGTGTGAGCAGAGGTCAGAGCTCCAGTCGATCAGCCTCCCTTCCTCCCTCATCACTGCTTTTACTTTTCTCCTCGACACCATTGATCAGTTTCTCTTCCTGTTCTGGTTTACAGTTCAGTTCTGGGATTTTTAATATCAGCTCTTTAACTTCATTTAAAATGAAATCAAATGAGTCATTTTTTTTTTTAATTCTTATCCTCTGGCTGCTTCATATTTGTATGTTGTTTTCAGGGAAACCTGGAAATGTTTTGGGTCTAAATGACATGAGAAATGGACGTGTTTCCTTCTAAAGGGTTATTCCTAAAAACTCATGTTACAGTCAGTTTTACTGTAATATTTACTTCCTTTACAGCTACTTTTTATTTTTTTTTAGCAGTGTTGTGATTAGTGCTGGGCGATATGACGATACATATCGTGGGGATGATAGAAAAGTGTGTATCGTGCCATTTCTCTTCTATTCTTTCTAACCTAATTTTATCAATTATTACAGCAAATATGTAATTAAATAACCTGCAAAGATAAATTTGATAGAATCATATCTACTTCTACAAAGTAGCCTTTTATGTTTGCACTTTTATTCATGGTTAATGCCTTAAACAGAGTTCTCTTCAACCCTGATGTTTACTTTAGACACTTTATATTGGTTTGCAAACTTTGCACTACAAGGTTACAGATTTCAGAAAGTTGAAAAATAATTTGTGTTTATTTTTTATAGCTGAACTTCAGTGCAAAAATGTGTTTTTCCTCTCAGAAACTGTTGTGCACTTTAAAAAAATGTGAAAGCTACTGTACCTCTGTACCTACCTGTTTTTGCTGCACTAAAATGTATGTTTGTGACAGTTCAGCTAAATGTCCTTTCAAAATAAAGTTGAAAAGTAAGCAATGACATTTTTGTCAAACTTTTCAGAGAATAACTGAAAACATACTTTATTATGGTATATCGTGATATATATCGTTATATAAAATAGTCCATATCGTGATATATGATTTTTTTCCATATCGCCCAGCACTAGTTGTCAACATAAATAGTTGCAGGCCAACAGACTTTTCTACTTTTATTCACTATTATCTACAGGGATCCGTCTCACTGGAAACTTACTTATTAGATGTTTAATTGAGCTCCAGAGGACGGTCCAGACCGTCTGAACGGAGGCGTCCTCGTCCTTTATGGGGGTCAGTGGTCTCTCTGGTGTGGACTGGTGGTCCTGCCTCCTCCTGCTGGTTTAGAGCAGATATTCAGGGGACGGTGGTGGATTTCTGCTGGTTCTGTACCTGCTCGTGGAGGAAGGAGGATCTTTCATCATGTTTTAAAACCTTTCCAGATGCAGACGCGCTGCTCTACAGCTTTGGTTTGACGTAGCTGAACAGCTTGTTTGTGTGTTTCTGAGGAGATCTGGAGTCTTTAGATGTGATGAAGATGCATTTCTGTTGGAGTGATGTTTGGATTTAACTGGTTTGACACCGTGGCTGTTGGAGGAGGTCCAGATGTCCCTGCCAGAACTCCTGAGTGATGTCTGAGGACTGTGAGACTGGTTTACCTTCACCAGTTGTTTTAGACCAGTTTACTCCTTGTTCAGGTGGTTTTGAGAAGCTGGGAACTGAGAATCTCTGTCATGGGCTTGAAGGTTCTGAACCTTCGTTACCTGGTCGGGGGGTTGAGGCTCGGTTCATTGGTTCAGACTCGTCCCCCGACGGGATGTTGGCTGTAAAAAGCACCTGATAATCAAACTGGTGACCTCCAGTGGAGGACTGGACCTGGGACCTCAGATCCAGCAGGTCCAGCAGGTCTTTACCTGTCCTCCTGGTCTGCTGGAGGAACCCGACAGCACCTGTTGAGTCAGTCCTCATGTAGCTGCACCTTCGTCTCCAGCTGTTTCATTCATGGTTCACACTTTTCTACAAAATGAAAATAGTCGAAGATACATTTGAACGTCATAAACGTGAAGAAGACTGAGACTGAGATGTGTTGCTGCTCTGTCAGTGATGGTTATTATTATTTAATATTATTATTATTTATTCATTAAAGCTCAACCAGAGATTAAAGTAAGTGAACCTGGTTCTCAGCAGCATCTTCATGCAGCGTAAATACTCTGCTCACATTCCTGTGGGGGCTGTGCACGTGTGTTCATGCGTGTGCACGTGTGTGCATGTGTGTGTGAACTGTACACATCTGATTAGATGATTATTTCTAGAGCAGATAAGTAGGTGAAATATAGACTCTGACTACCGTTGAGGTGATCAACACACGCAGTCATGTCAGATAACGTTACCGGACCCTTCTCATAATGAGATCATGGAAACCCTAGATGGAGGGATGGAGGGATGGAGGGATGGAGGGATGGAGGGATGGATGGAGGGATGGGAGCACAGGTGGATGGAGGGAAAAAATGGAGCAATATAGTTTAGTTTTACGTGGAGGTAAAATCTAAATATTGACCTGGTTCTAAATCAGCCAGAATTCCAGTTTCAACATTTCTGAGTTACGTTTCCTTCTAGAGTCAAACACAAGGCCCGCGGACCAAATGTGGCCCGCCACGTCATTGTATGTGGCCCTCGAGCGCTTGTGCACTATTGGCCTAAATTTTAAACTGATAATTTAAGACTTAAAATAAGCTTACACTGCTTTAAAGCGTATATTGACGATAAACTACATCTCCCATAATGCATTTTGTCGTTACCCACAACAATAACAGTATATCACCATGAGCAAGAACTCAAGACGATTTTCAGAACTGATGGATTTGAGAAAAACCTCTACAAACTAATCCCAACATGTCAAAGAAAATAAAAATTGATGCACAAGGAAGGCAGTTTATTGAACGACGGGAAAACGAATATAAGTTTGTATCTCAAGGTGAAAAAACAGTTTGTCTTTTGTGTTATGAGGCGGAGTCAGTCCTGAAAGAGTTTAATCTACGTTGGCATTTTGACAGAAAACATGGAAATAAATACAGAATCTGTTATTTAACTATATAATAAGGTGTAGTTTAATTTATTTTGATTTTCATTGCATTTTGTTACAATAATGTTGTCAATCTGGCCCTTCGAGGGAAACCATGATGCTGATGTAGCTAGGGGTGTAACGGTACACAAAACTCTCGGTTCGGTACGTATCTCGGTTTTGAGGTGACGGTTCGGTTCATTTTCAGTACAGTAACAAACATAAATGCAAAATATAAATGTGCTAGTTGTTTATAACACACTTTTGTGCTTTTTAACAATAGGAACATTAGCCTATACAAAGCTAGAATTCTGCTCAAAAATATAAATACAATATTCTGAAATGTAGATATTTTGAAAAACAAAATAAAAATAACATTGGCTCAGACTTTTGCTTAAAAAAATAATCCATCTGATGTGCAAAATTTAACAGTTGCAACACTGAACAGTTTCAAGTTGTTGCTCAGATTAAAATAACATGAATAAGGCTCAGGGTGTTTCTTTAAAAACTAATCTTTTTATTCTTTCATAAAGTCCGGGTATGATTTTCTGGCTAAAATGTGGACGAGAAGGTAATTGATATCGGGGCTCAATTACCTTTATCACGTGTTTGAAGCCAGCGTTCTCTACCACTGATTAGGGTGTTAGTGTGCACGCGCATCGCCTCGCCTGTGTATGTAGAGAGAGAGAGACGCGCGGCTCGTGAGGTAGACAGCAGCAGCCAAGTGATGCTTCAAACCTAGCGGTTTGAGTGCGCGTGAGTCTCAAAATCACCAGAAAAAGTAGCTAGATTTGTCGCTTTTTACAAATTAAGTCGCTAGGGGGGTCTGGAAAGTCGCTAGATATAGCGACAAAGTCGCTAAGTTGGCAACACTGGGTGTGCGCACAACTGCGCATGTGTGGCTGCAGCGCTCTGCTCCACAACGTGCGGTCCTCGACTTAATATGTCCGTGTGGAAACTCGTTCGGTACGCCCCCGTCCCGAACTGACCTACCTGTACCGAAACGGTTCAATACAAATACATGTACCATTACACCCCTAGATGTGGCCCTCAGTGGAAATGAGTCTGACACGCCTGATCTAGAGCGTAAAGCATCAACACAAACATGACTGTCTGGTTATAACGCTCCAACGTGATGCTGGAAACCTGCAGGTGCAGCGTTGAAGTCCATCAGCCTGATAGAAAAACTAACAGGGACACATAAGGGATGTAACAATCTTTTTTTTTTTCTGCTTTGAAAGCAAAAACAACTTTACCTTCTGAAATAGTTTGAACTAGTTTTTGCTTTTGAAAAAGTTCCAGCATCACAACAGGTTGAGAGAAAGTGACAGTTGAGCCCAAACTGAGATGGAGGTGAGCAGGGAGGGAAATCTGGTCCCGTCGGCTCCGTCCACCGGGTCAATTTGTCCAAACAGGAAGCTCACGTTGCAGCAGAGAGGCAGGTAACAGGAGACCTGACGGACCACACCTCTGCAGCAGCTATTAGCCCCGCCCCCTGCTTCACCTGCACCATAGATTAGACCTGATGGAAGGATGGAGGCGGGTTTACTACTACTCCACCAGATCTGACGTTACCTGTGATCATATTTTTACAAATGTGCCTTTTTTTTAAAAAAAATCAAAAGTACATTTGCCTGACTCTCGTTGTTGTTCTATGTGGACCAGTCTGGACCAGTAACAGAGCTCCTGACCAGAACTTGTTTCTTCAGGTCATTATTAGAGACAGTCTCTGATGGACAGGTTAAACTGTCTTCTGTGTCTTCACTGTAACATCCTGGTTAAACGCACGGTGCTGCGTTCAGGTACCAGCAGATATGGTGGTTAAAAGGAACCAGCAGTGAAGGAGACAGAAGCTCATCAGCTCACTGTATTTCTGATATTGTATCACAGATGGTGATCAGAGACGCTGAAATGTGAGTCTTACAGGTAAAACATGAGACTTGACATGTACATTAAGGGCGTGCGACAGCTGCATTATGTGCAGGACTGGTGGAAATGGACGGGTCAGGACCAGAACGCTCTTTATTACAGTAGCGGCCGTTACAGTTTAGGCTTTTTCTCATATCTGCAGAGTTAAAGGTGAAAGAAAAACTCTTCTTTCTCTGATTTTATAGATGATATCAAAGCTTTGGAAATATTTACACTCCATCAGTGTTGCTTAGTTACAGAAGAAGAAAAAAAAGGTTTTAAAGTACTGTATAAATATATTTACGCTGTCCTGCTGACTTTAATGATTCCTTCTGTTCTCACCTGTTTGTATTTTGGACTTTCTTCTGGTTTATTTTCCTCATATCTGCCGTCATTAACAATAACAGTTTGATGAAACTGTTCATCTGTGTGGCAGCGGCAGCGGCACCATTAGCATTAGCATTAGCATTAGAATTAGCAGCAGCGGCAGCAGCAGCAACCACTGATGTCAGTGAGGAGATGATTCTCTGGATCTTTGTCGTCTTCCAGATCCTCTCATCAGTATTGTGATCAGTATAGACGGAGACCCCACAGATTCAATTCAATTCAATTTTATTTATATAGCGTCTGTTACAATGACAATTGTCTTTAGGCGCAGATCTATTGATCATAATCAGAATCAGAATCAGAATCAAATTTATTGTCGCCACTGAGCCAGCATCCCAACACAGTACCAGACTCTCCAGGACACCTTCAGGTGGTCCAGACCCTGACACTGATCATAACGATGATCAGTGTCAATAAAAAAGCTCGTTCTATTGTTTAATCTGGATGGTTTGTTGGTTGACGGTGATCAGAACAGAGATGAGACTGATTTCTGGGAAGTGTAGTTTATTACGACCATGAGGAGCTCAGACTGAGCGTCTTCCATCCCCCTGCTGGGGGGCGCTGGATGCTGAAGGGGTGCTGAGGGGTGCTGGGGGGGGTTGCTGGGGGATGCTGAGGGGGTGCTGGGGTGCTGGGGGGTGCTGAGGGGTGCTGGGGGGGTGCTGGGGGGGGGCTGGGGGGTGCTGGGGGTGCTGAAGGGGTGCTGAGGGGGGCTGGGGGGGTGCTGGGGGACGCTGGATGCTGGGGGATGCTGGGGATGCTGAGGGGGTGCTGGGGGGGTGCTGGGGGACGCTGGATGCTGGGGGTGCTGAGGGGTGCTGAAGTGTGCTGGGGGGGTGCTGGGGGACGCTGGATGCTGAGGGGGGGGGGGTGCTGGGGGGGTGGGGGCGGGATGCTGGGGGATGCTGAGGGGATGCTGAGGGGTGGGGGGGTGCTGGGGGATGCTGGATGCTGGGGGGGTGTGGGGGGGTGCTGGGGATGCTGGATGCTGGGGGGGTGCTGAGAGGATACTGAGGAGATGCTGAGGGGATGCTGGGGGTGCTGGGGGGGACGTTGAGGAGATGCTGAGGGGATGCTGGGTGGGTTCTGGGTGGGTTCTGGGGGGGTGCTGAGGGGTGCTGGAGAGGCTGGATGCTGGGGGGGTGGGGGGGGGTGCTGGGGGGGGGGGGGGTGCTGAAGCTGCCAGACTGCTGCTCTGCTGGTTTCCTCCTCAGTGAAGGAGACAAGATGGCTGCCTGGACTGGTTTCCTCAGCTGCCTCGGTTCATTACATATATTATTCTCCACATGTTGCCTTCGGTTATCAGGCTGATGCAACAGTCAGTAAGCTTCCTCCTTCACTCCTCTTCCTTCCTTCATCCTACTCTTCTTGTCATCTGCAGCTGCCTCTTTCTCTTCCTTTGCTTCTTTATCCCTCCTTGTCTTTTTTCTGCCTAGATTTATGACGTTTATTTCTTAATTCCCTCTCCTTAACCCTCATGTTTTGTCTCCATCATTCCACTGACCTCTTTTTTCTTTCTTTCCTGTTGCTTCTCCCTTCTTTCTTTTTTCTTCCAATTACATTATTATTCATTTTACACATTCTCCATTTTCTTTTATCAAGTTGCACCATTTTCTCTTGACATCTATCCTTTTTTAAAAAAATGAAAATCCTTTCTTTTTTTTTCTACGTTATATTTCGCTTAAATTCTTGCTCTCTTTCTTTACATAGTTTTTCTGTTCTGGATTGTGTGATGAGCCTCCAGCTAATCCCATCCCTAAAGCACCTTAGCAACGCTTGCTAAGGGAATTTGAAGGGAGCTACAAAAAAAAAAAAGAAAAAAGAAAAGTGCAGGCGCAGATATGCAGCAGCCCCCTGTTGGCAGCGAGAGGATCCAGGGAAGCACTAATACATCTTCAAATGTGCTTTTTAAAGCGTTTGGAAAAGCTCTGTTGTTGGGCGATAACTCCCCACCGGTTAAAGGATGGATGCTCCTGTTGTTCCCTCCTCTGTTCTTCTTCTCATCCCTCACCGCTGCTCCCCCTCTCTTCTTCCGCTCATCTCGACCAACTAAGTTGTGTACTTTGAATAAAAACAGGGGAAAGTTTGTGTGAGGTGATATTTGAGCTGCATCTGCTTCCTTTCAGCCTCCAACAAATACATTTAGGGCTGAATGATAACTATCCGATAACAGGAAATTATGACGTCATCCCGATAACTCCAATATCAAAACGAATAGCCCCGATAACATTTATATTTTTGTCAACACAGAAGTGTCTCGCTCCCTCTGAGCCTTGAATGACCGGCAGTGAATGTTATGTTCAAGTGACGTCGGTATAATCAGAAAAACGAATACTAAATTAGGAAAATCAAGAATACCCCCTCATGCCAGAAAACAACTCGTTAACTCGGTCATAATTTTAGTAGTTGTTGACTTGAATCAATATTCGCAGTATTTTCCCACATGTTACACATAAAACAGAAAAAAAAATAGAAAAGGATTAAAGAACGACTAGCAAACGAGGGAACGTTGGAATTTACGTTACACCTTGAATGCAGCCTGCAGCACAGCGCTGATCACAACAAACATGGCGGCGTGGAACTTGGTTAAAGTTTCAGAAGAAGATAGTTTGGTGGTTATTTGTGACGAATCCTCCGAGTGAATTCTACGAGGAGGGAAGCACAAGCTTTAATACGTAAAACCTGATCAGCCACCTACAACATAACAATCGCTTCCATGGAGTTTTGAAATCACGCTAACGCGAGCTAACAGAAGCTAATGCTAATGTGCACTAGGTAGCAGCAGTCTCTCTTCTCCCTCATCTCTCTCCTCTAAAGCTTCCATGAGATAAAAAAATAGAAACTACTGAACCTCATTTACTTTAATTAAAGGTATTAATTTAAATGGAACCACAAGTCAAAATCCTTTAAATGTTAATCTTTTTCAGTTTGTAATTCTGATGCATGTATTTCCATCAGTTCAAGGAGCCTTTATTTTTTATATCAGTCAGTAATGAACCTCATTTAAGTTAATGTGAGATATCAAATAGGTTTGTTTGATAGCTTTATGAAAATGTTTGGAAGTAGTTTTTCATTGGAAAAAAATAAATATCTGTTCATTTAAAGAGTCCAAACTATTTTTGATTTTGTTTATAGTATTGATGTAATGATCTTAGGTATATGTGGGTGTTATCGGTTATCTGTATCGGTTTTAAACAACAGTTATTGTGCATCTCTAAATACATTATTACATTTCAGATGTTAATAGATTTAAAAGTTAAGTATTAATTGTGCTCCTAAATAACACAGCATCATTAAAGGATCATTAAAGCGCATTTACAGATTAGATACATAGTTTTAGCTTCAGCCGTGTTCAACTTACTTTAAATTTAAGCTTCTAAAAGATGTTTGATGAGGAAAAAAAACCTCAATGAAGATCTTTGACAGCTTTAATTAAAAACAGTGTAGTAAGAGTTGTAATCTGTCAACATGTCTGCAAACATGGACTTTATGTTTCACCGTCATAAACTCGGACTTTACATGGTTCTGTTGGTAAAACTGGAAGATTTCACTCTGATGGACCTTTGCATGAGGTGATGGAGGACTCGTCCCCTCAGGTGACGGAGACGTTGTCACTCAGGTGACGGAGACGTCGTCCCCTCAGGTGACGGAGACGTCGTCCCCTCAGGTGACGGAGACGTTGTCACTCAGGTGACGGAGACGTCGTCCCCTCAGGTGACGGAGGAGTCGTTCCAGAAACTTTGAAGCACATAAAATTCAAATTCTGTGTGTTTTCCTGAATCAGTGTCATTAATTTATCCCTGATTGTCTGTCTGAGGACTGAAGGAATCAAGTATGGACCACCACTGTCCCATCATGCACTGGGGTATTATGAAACGTATATAATTCAACCTAAAATTCAATATGTACTTTGATCTTCATTCAACTTTAGCAGAGAAACCAGGTTAAAGTAAAAATATGTTCAAATTGGGACTAATCATGGTAAACAGATTAAGCTATAAAGGTGATAAGATTAGTGTGTGTGTGTGTGTGTGTGTGTGTGCGCAGATTCTGAGGCTATAATGAGGATCTGTAAATACCCTCAGACTGAATCCCTCTCCATGTTTAATCTGAGTCCATAACTACTGGCTGCCAACACAGATCATCCCCCTGCTCACACACACACACACACCTAAACACACACACACACACCTAAACACAGATCTACACTCATACGACAAATCACAGGGATATCAATATTCAATATGCTGCATCCATAAATAACACAAACAGGAAAGGCATTTATAGATGACAACGTATGACAGATCACACACACACACACACGCGCACACACACACACACACACACACACACACAGAGGAGGAGGCCTAATAAGTGGATCAGAGAGGTGGGTGTGTAGAGGAAACTCCAGCCAGGCTATCACTAACAAGCATGCTTCTGCCTCTATCCTTCACACAGCAAATCCCTCCACTCCACGCTACAGATTAGTATATTGTTTTACACACACGCACGCACGCACACACACACCGGTGCGCACACACTGTGCTGCTGTGCACGAGCGTCCAAAGCTGCCTGTTAAAACGTGGCAGCTGAAGTCTGGATGGTCACTGGTGGGAATGTTGCTGCTCCAAAATAAATAAAATAAACCTTCAAACTCCACTCTGCATATAGCTTACTGAGGAATTAGAAGGTAATAAATAAATAAATAACTCCATCATTCTGTTTCTAAAGAGGAAAGACATTTTGATCTTTGTCAGGAGGTGAACATACCAGTTTATTCTCATATTTATGCTCCAAATGGATATTCTGTTTTGATTAGATTTGTGACATTTTACTCCTTAAAGTAGCACAAAGCAAGTTTTCTATTTTGAGCTCTTTAGCACCTCCTACAGGTGTGCAGGTGAACTTATTTCAAAACAGTCGCATTTCTGCATGTGCGTTAGTTTATAAGCAAGTACACAAACAGAGGAGACCTGAGGAAAACTAGGAAAGAAATAACAATTTCACACAAATGTATCAATGTTTAATTTATGATGGGATGGAGAACATGTGAACAAACGTGATTTGCTTGTTGATCTCTTTTCATTTCCCGGTGAACTGTCAGCGACACACAGATGTTGTTGTGATGTTTGCCTCGTTTGCTCAGTGGTTTGTGATTTTTGTCTTCAGCAGAATTATTCCTGTTAGTCATAATGATGGTTTATGTTCATTAGAAGGTTTAAAACCAACTGGTGGGTTCTCAGTGGGTCATGGGTCTTTGCCTGGGGAAGGAAATGCTAAAAAAAAAAAAAAAAAAAGCATGTCATTCATTCTCCTGAACAGTAGGTGGCGATAATGTCCTGTAATGCAAGTTGACACCTGCCAGCTAAACACCATAGAAGAAGACCTGCAGAGTTTGTTTCCATATGTTGAGCAGGTGAAACACAGATACAACGAAGAATATATGAGATATGGATTTTCTTATCTTGAAGACAAAGGTCAGTGATGGTTATTCAGATAAAACTATATATTTTCAGTTCTTTTTGAAACTACCGCTCAGTGTTTGCAGTTTTATTTCATGTTTGTGCATAAAAGCACTGTTGAGTCTTAAAAATGGCTGTTACTTAAATGTTCTGATTGTTATGTCAGCTTTATGATTAAGGATTTCTCACCTGAACGTGGCAGCGTTAACGGTTAAACTCTACACATCAAACATCAGTCACTAGTTTTGGCAGCGCGGCTGATGAATTAATTAATTAATGAATTGAGCAGGTTTAAATTAGAGACGTGAACCAGATCTCACAGTGACAGACCCCCCCCCCTCCCCCCCCCCCCAGTTCATTGGCCTCTGGGTCGTCAGGAGACCTTTTACCTGCAGTGATTACCTGAACCTCAGGTACAGCTGTAATCATCTTAGCTTTTCCTTTCTTCTACCATTCTGTCCCTTTTTTCTCTCACTCTTTTTTCCCCTCTTTTGTCTTCAGAGGGTCTTGACCCTCCAGGAAAAGTACCGAGGTGTTGAGGTAATTGGCTTGACAAGACCTCACATTTGCTCTTGCATATATAATTGATTTTAAGATTTAAAATACTGAAGCTTTTTTTTTCTTCTTTTTTTCTGATAGTTGACCTGGATGAGGTTTTTATAAACCTCAACACCTGCTGCAACATTTACACATTTACTGTAAAACAGCCCTTTATCAGCATTTACTGTCAGGAATGACTAGTTAAAAAGGCTAAAATGGTTTACAAGCAGGTAAGGGTTTAACCAAATAATTCTTTAGAGTTTTGGAGATAATTTGAAGCAAATTCTGCAGTTTGACTCTCAGAATATTCACGTACGTTAATGTGCTGCTTATTTATTGGGGTTTTACCTGAAGAAGGACTTTAACGTTAAACTCAGCAGCGATGGGTCAACTGGACCGGGCTGAATGTTGGCGGTTCAGTCCTCTTTATTCTGGCAGCGTGATAATCTCAGCTCAGATGAGTGACTACAGTTACCTGTCACAGGTGCCTGCTGGTCAGATATTTAAAGGGCAGTAAGCGCTGCTTCAGATGAATCACCTGGAGGGACGTAGGTGACAGGTGTCAGTCATGGAAGCTACCTGAGCTCGCTCCAGAGTCCAGTTCAGTCCCAGACTAGCTCCTCCATGATCTCATACTGAATCCACCAACTAGAAGCTTCACAAATATAGTTGCTGTTGTCCAAAAAAAAAAAACGTGAAAACTGTCTGCCTGATTTAAAGATCATTATTATTACTATTACTATTATTATTAATATTATTATTTCTTCTGTGGAGCACCACGTGAGAGATCTGGGATCCATTTCCAGTTGTGCCCAGGGGTGTGAAAAAAAAATCAATTTGGCAATATATCGCGATTTTCGGCCACCCAATATAATATTGATTTTTCAGCTCCTAATATTGATTTTTTTCAATTTTTCTCAAAAAAACTAATAATAAACAATAAATAGGTTGTTTTGAAGCAAATAGTTTTGTCCTCTGAATGATCAATATCATCTGATGAACATATACAGCAACTTGATTTTTCATCTCTACTTTTAATTGTGATATTAACTGGGTAGAATATCGCAATATATATCGTGATAATATCGTATCGTGATCCAAGTATCATGATACATATCGTATTGCAAGGTCCTTGCTAATACTCACCTCTAGTTGTTCCAGCAGTTCACTTTCTACACAAACTAGTTCAGTTTATAGTTCACAGAAATTAAAATGTAAGGGGTCAACAAAGAGGTTAAAATGACAGTAGAATAACTTAACTGGTTTCTTTTATTACTTCTTGTTTTTTTAATGATGTCATAAATATTTTACAGTAATTCAAAACATATTTAAAAAAAGATTGAGAATTTAAAACATATTTGTTTAACTTTAATAACCTCTCACGGCCCACTTGCAGTACCTCGACGGCCCAGCAGGGGGCCGCGGCCCACACTTTGGGAATCACTGTTCTATAGTATATTAAAAATATGAGGAAAAACCTGCTGCCAAATGGTCTTTATTATAAGACAAAAACAGGTCATTAAGGTGTAAATGTTTTTTTTTTTCTGCTCCTCCGGCTCTGGGCGACTGCAGCTCTCATCTTCCTCCATACTTATTTTAAACGTTTGATGACCCAACTGTTAGCGTGACAGAGAACAAACCAGAAGATGAGAAACTGGATGAGAAGTAGAAGCTCTGGAAATGTTGATCTTAGTTTGTGTCGCCACTGAGCTCAGTGATGAATTAAACTCAGGTCTTCCGGTAACTTCTCCGCTATTCTATCACTCTGAGCTGTTTCCTCCTGCTGGAGCTTCATCTCTTCAGCAGATTTCAGTCGTCAGTTTGGTCGTTAAAACTCAATAAACCAGCAGCTTCAACTCTCCATCAGCTGCTGTGGTGAGGAGTTGAACTCAGTCCTGCTGAAGATAAAGCAGATGTTTAACTCTCTGAGCTGCTCACTGACTGGATCAACTCACCCAGAAAGACTCTAAATCAGAAAATAATCTCACATCAGTGACCTCTGAAGGTCCAACAACCAAAGTGAAAACTTGAATGAGATCAGGAGCTCCAGCACATCTGTGAGTGAGAAGCTCAGACTGTTTAGCTCAGGATGTTAAAGAGCTGTTACAGGTGTCAGAGTCGCTGGGTTCAAGTCCTCCAAGAAGACTGATGGTCCAGCTGGAGAATATTAGACACAGATGTGAACTGGCTGATGTTTATGGAAACCAATGAGATAACTGATGCTTGGATCAGTTCTTTATGTCTCATGAAGAACAGAAATGAAAGCTAAATGTGCTAACAGACACCACCACAGGATGAAGGGGACTGGGTGGACTGGTGGGATCCTTCATGGCCGTAAGACTCCAATGATGGTTGATGGCTGCTGGTTCAAGTCTCACCTGTCGTCTCTTCCAGTGGTGGCTATTTTATACCAGCGGGGTCTCTGATTACTGCTAGATCACAGATGTTCATCATCTGGATCTGGTTCTCCTCATTCAGCTCACTCTTCAGGACCTTCTGCAGGTATCTGGTTGTGCTCCACCTCCGTGCCTCCCTCTGACCATCCCCAGGTATCTGCAGGTGTCTTCAACATCTGCTCTGTTGTCTGCTGGTAGTTCAGCTCCTTCAGTTGTGATCATCTGTCCTCTCCGTGACATCGTCCTCCATCACTGGATAGCTCAGTGGCTTCAGTTACTGCCTTTGTTTCTGGAGATCTGGGGTTCAAATCCCTGTCGGGGCTTGAAGGTGTGAAGATGCTACGGCAAGGGGGAGCCAGGACGGTGGGTCAGGGGGGGAAACCCTCCCCCCTACACAAAGGTAGAGTTAGGGTGAGTTTAGGGCTGAGCAGCACCCCTGGTTTGATGATTTGTTGAGGGTGCTGCTGGGGGGGAATGTGAGGAGAAGAACAGATAGATGACCTCTGACCCACCGTCCTGGTTCCTCTCTGACTGGGATCTGAACTTTTTGTTCAGATTTAAAGAAGAAGAAGTTTGTCAACCACCTGAGTGTTATTCTAGTGTAATCTTATTTAATGTAGCTTTTAGTCTTCTATATTGATCAAAGTGCTGTTTAAAGTTTTCCATGGACAAACATTTTTCAAATTGGTCTCTGTAAGTTTAGCTCCTGAGTAAATTTTAGTCTTGAATTTGGCTTTTGAAAGTCTGTAAATCAGAAATGCCCCACCAGACTCTTGTTGAGTCAGCTGATCTGGTAAAATTAGTAGCTTTTCATGGTTCAGACACCAAAGAGGAAACCTGGATGGAGTTGCAGTTAATAACAGCTTTTACCACTTAGTCCCATATGGTACCAAGTAGAAGTTAACATTGTGTTTACAGCAACTCCAAACATTCTACCTGGTCCATTGCAAATTTCTCTTTGAGATGAATAAAGTATCTATCTATGAGATCTCAGCATTAGATGCCTCACAGGTGGAGGTAAATGCTGGGATGGACAGCCTAGTCTCCTTCCAGGAGTTGAACTAACCAACTCTAAAACCCTAAGCAGCTGCTAAACATCCTAAACTACACAGCTGCTTTGTTCTTGGAGAACTTTTCAGTCTTCACATCTTTACTTGAAAGAGTTTTGAACTTCAAGATCTATGAGAACAGAAAAGTACCAACCCTTCTATCTTCCCCATGACATCCTCCAACTTCAGGAGGTATTGAACTCAGGTTCTCTGACAGCCTGAGCTGTTTAACTGCAGACCTGCTGGAGCTCCTGATGTCATCCAGGTTTCTGAATGTGGAGGTTCCTCCAGCACCAGTCCTGTGTTAGTATTTTTCTTTTACTTTTGTATATGTAGGATGTTTGCTATGTTGGGTGCACACACTTGGCAAACACCTTTATGTATGTTGATTTATTTTTGATTAACCTTTCTTTTTGTTTTGGGGGTATAAGGGACTGTAATTGGATGAAAGTCAGGAAGTGGAGCGATCCATCAGGCTGCTGGAAGCAGGGAACTTGCTGTTGGGGAATCTTCCCCTCTTATTTTTAAGAAGCCTAGTAGTGGCATATCTTGGTGTTAGGTTGTTTTGTTCAGAATTATGTTAGACATAAGTTGTTGTGCTTTAGTTTAGGGATTCATTGTTGTTGTCTCAGTCCTTTCTCCTCCCTTCCTTGTTTCATGTAGGCTAGCCTGTATGTATAAATGTCCCTGTGTGTTCATTGTAGTAGTCTGTCATCTTTTAAATTAGTTGAGGTGTTTTTGTGGGCCCGTTCTTTTAAAAGATTTTGTAATTTGTTGAGTTGGATTTTGTTAAATTGGAGGAAGATAAATGGAATATACTTTCATACCTTTGTCCTTGTGCCTTGCTTGTTGGTCTGTCACACCAAACCATAATTAAAACTACTAATTTTACCTCACCAGATCAGCTGACTCAACAAGAGTCTGGTGGGCATTCCTGATTTACAGACTTTTAAAAGCTGAATTGAAGACTAAAACTTGCTAAACTTACAGACCAATTTGAAAAATCTTTGTGGTCTGTGGAAATCTTTAAACAACACTTTTGTATATTGATCAGACTAAAAGCTGCATTAATATTGCAATGTAAGGGGTCAAGAAATAAGATTACGCTAGAATAACACTCAATGAAGATGTGAAAGTGAAAGTGACTTCACCTCAGAGCAAAAAGGTAAAGATCCCAGTCAGAGAGGAACCAGGATGGTGGGTCAGAGGTCATCTATCTGTTCTTCTCCTCACATTCCCCCCCAGCAGCACCCTCAACAAATCATCAAACCAGGGGTGCTGCTCAGCCCTAAACTCACCCTAACTCTACCTTTGAGTAGGGGGGAGGGTTTCCCCCCCCTGACCCACCGTCCTGGCTCCCCCTTGCCGTAGCATCTTCACACCTTCAAGCCCCGACAGGGATTTGAACCCCAGATCTCCAGAAACAAAGGCAGTAACTGAAGCCACTGAGCTATCCAGTGATGGAGGACGATGTCACGGAGAGGACAGATGATCACAACTGAAGGAGCTGAACTACCAGCAGACAACAGAGCAGATGTTGAAGACACCTGCAGATACCTGGGGATGGTCAGAGGGCGGCACGGAGGTGGAGCACAACCAGATACCTGCAGAAGGTCCTGAAGAGTGAGCTGAATGAGGAGAACCAGATCCAGATGATGAACATCTGTGATCTAGCAGTAATCAGAGACCCCGCTGGTATAAAATAGCCACCACTGGAAGAGACGACAGGTGAGACTTGAACCAGCAGCCATCAACCATCATTGGAGCCTTACGGCCATGAAGGATCCCACCAGTCCACCCAGTCCCCTTCATCCTGTGGTGGTGTCTGTTAGCACATTTAAGCTTTCATTTCTGTTCTTCATGAGACATAAAGAACTGATCCAAGCATCAGTTATCTCATTGGTTTCCATAAACATCAGCCAGTTCACATCCGTGTCTAATGTTCTACAGCTGGACCATCAGTCTTCTTGGAGGACTTGAACCCAGCGACTCTGACACCTGTAACAGCTCTTTAACATCCTGAGCTAAACAGTCTGAGCTTCTCACTCACAGATGTGCTGGAGCTCCTGATCTCATTCAAGTTTCCACTTTGGTTGTTGGACCTTCAGAGGTCACTGATGTGAGATTATTTTCTGATTTAGAGTCTTTCTGGGTGAGTTGATCCAGTCAGTGAGCAGCTCAGAGAGTTAAACATCTGCTTTATCTTCAGCAGGACTGAGTTCAACTCCTCACCACAGCAGCTGATGGAGAGTTGAAGCTTCTGGTTTATTGAGTTTTAACGACCAGCGTTGGAGAAGTTCAGTTCACCATTTCAAAAAATGAATCAAATAGTTCATTTTTAGTTGTTTTTTATTTTTCCTTCTCTTTGGGACGAGCAGAACCGTCCTCGGATCAGTAGCTTGTTTCCTAAAGAAACTGATGTCATAGAAACGAACATGAAACTGTATTTCAGATAAAAGCTGTTGGACATTAGCGCTCAGGAGAACGTTGGAGAACAAAAGCCAGTTGGTCTTTAAGTGTTTTCTTATTTCCAAAAGTCTTTGTGGGACCAGAAAGTTCTGCTGCCGGAGAAGAAAACGAAGTCAGCGCTGAGATTTATTTTTAAATCAGCAGTCTGGTTCGGTTTCTAATGGCCTCTATTTTTCTTTTTTTTTTTTAAACAATTTCATTTTATTTATTGATTCATTTCAGACATGTCAAAACAATCTTTTAAAGCATAGACAATTTTAACACTTTCATCTGAAAATAAATATATTTATAAAATAAAATATATAATAATAATGCATAAATCAATATACACTGACACGTGTGCATAACCATAATTTAGAAACATATAGAAGCTCTTGTAAATAAATCTAAATATTAAATGGACATATTTCCCCCAAAAAAGAAGAAATAAAAAAAATAAACAAAATTTATACCCAATGTATACATACAGATCTATATACACACAGATCTATATACGTACAAATCTATATACTAAAACACATATGTGGTTTAACGTGTCTGAACAGGGGTAGGAAGAAGTAAAACTTAATTGATTGATTAAATGATTGATCTTGATCAGAGAAGTTATATATAACAAAACCATTCATGAAAATAAATAACCATTAATAATAATACATAATTGTGTTCATCTAATTTGCCTTTAGAACATTTTTTTTAAATGGAGACACTGTGAACATCTTTATTTTTATACTTTATCAACAGTGAGTGATAACGAGGCAGATGGAGGGAGAATGATGGAGGGATGGAGGGAGAATGATGGAGGGAGGCTGATGGAGGGAGAATGATGGAGGGATGGAGGCTGATGGGGGAGCTGATGGAGGAGGCTGATGAGGGAGAATGATGGAGGCTGGAGGAGAATGATGAGGGAGGCTGATGGAGGGAGAATGATGGAGGGAGGCTGATGGAGGGAGAATGATGGAGGGAGGCTGATGGAGGGAGAATGATGGAGGGAGGGATGATGAGGGAGGCTGATGGAGGGAGAATGATGGAGGGAGGCTGATGGAGGGAGAATGATGGAGGGAGGCTGATGGGGAGGATGATGGAGGGAGACAGACGGAGAGCAGCGAGACTCCCACAGCACCAATAGGTTCTGCTTTTGGAAAGAGGAGGGGGGGGGGGGGGCGGTGGGATTAAGAGGTTGAAAAATGGTTAAACGTGTCAACGTGTAATTGCCCGATAAGGCCTCCTCGCGAGGAATCCGTTGGCCCCGCTGCTGTTTTCTGTGGCGTCCCCCCCCCCCGCCCCTCCCCCCGCTAATCTCCTCGCGCCACATTCAGTCTTGTGCAATCGGTCCCCCGTAATCTCCCGTGACAGAACCGGGTCCAACGGCGGAGGTGAGGGTTTTTATAGGAGGAGAGGGAGGGAAACATGCGGAGGCGTGATAAACTGACGCCGATTATCCGCGTTCAGGACATCAGGAGCGCGCGGGAGGGGAGGGGGGGGGGGGGCTGTTCCGGTCCAGCCGTCAGGAGGCGCGTCTCCGACCCTTCAAGCTTCCTCAGACGCTGATGAGCCTCTAAGAGACGCGCGGGCGCGTGATTGGAGAGTATTTGATCTCACCTGAGCTTCAGGTAATCACAGCATCGAGACCCGATAATAAACTGATCACATAATTCCCGCTCTTCAGATAATGGTGTCTGTAAATGCTTCTTTATGGCCGCGTCGTGGCGGGAACTCTGTCACACCATCAGTTTAGTGAAGATGCAGCTCAGCAGTTGTGGCAGAATTAATAATTATATTAAAAAAAATAAAAAATAGCGATCGAAAGTCCAATCAGCGTCGTATTCAGGAGTAATCACGGCATCAATGAACAAATGATATCCTCCAGAAACAAGTTTGTGATGAGTCATAATTAAACGGTCAAACACCTTTTTCTCCTTTTGTTCACTCGATTTTTTTTTAAAACCAAATTTCTTCCCTCAAAGAAAAACAGATTGTTCAGTAATGTATCTTTTTTCTTTTATCAACCTGATGAAATTAACTTCTAAATCAAATTTGACTGCCAGTTGATGCATTATATGGAAAAAATGATTAGACCACCATTTTTTCTTCACTTTCTTGTTCATTTTAATACCTGGTACCACTAAACGTCATCACGTGACTAAAACAGACAGAAAAGAAAACACTGAATGCATAAAAGCAGTGTTTTTGATGTAAAAACTTAAGTGATTTAGGTTATAATCAAGAAAACCGTGGAAAATGGTAAGATATCAGCTCTTAAATAAAACTCTTATGAGCAATCTTTGTGGTTATCGTTATGTTTGTCCAAACAAATGTACCTTTAGTTGTACCAGGCATTAAAATGAACAAGAAACTGAAGAAAACAAGGTGGTCTAATAATTTTTTCCATGACTGTCCAGCAAAAAAATAAAAATAAAAAAAATCTCACTCCCATAAACAGTCTGGACCACTTATTCTTAAAATTGGCAATGTGTAATAAAGAATAAAATAGGGAGAATAAAATAAAATACGGTTTAATTCTGTAGATGGTTGAAGATGAACTTCTCCAGCTCCAGGTTTATTCCAGTTCATAAACTTGAACAAATCTCAGCACTAAAAGCATAAAACTATCATTTTATAACTCTCTAATTTAATCTTTGCCATGAATCCATTTAAACAAGTTAGTCGTTAAAACTGTACAGAAAATCAGGTTGAAACCTTTAAAATTAGAAAAGCTAGTTTCTGATTCTGATGGTTTCAACTCTGAAATTAAAGTGTTTTAAGTGTAAAAGATTATTAAAAATCAGCAGATATTTAAAAAAAAAAGTGTCCAGGCTCTGACTTAATTAATTAATTTAGTTGGTGCATATTTGTTTCTGAGCACCTTTAAAATTGTAGTTGCATGTTTTTAGGTATTAAACTATTTTTTTTTTGCCTCAATGTCTAAATAAAATGTTAAATGTGTCTAAAACACCAGGAGCAAATACCTTCAGTTGAAGCGCGTGACGTCCTGCAGCTTCTTGTTTTCAGGTTCAGGCTCGAGCTGAATTAGTCTGATAAAACCGGGGGGGGGGGGGTTGTTTGCAGAGCTTTTGTGTCGGGGGGGGGGGGTGACCCCCGGGTCGCCCCGGCTTACGCCAGGACTAATCACATTCTCCTCCAGCACAAAAACCTCCCCTCTTCCCCCTTACCCCCCCCCCCCCCCACTCATTCACCCCGACCCCCCCCCCCCCCCCCCCCCCCCCCGCCTCGAGGCCCCGCTGATTCAGCCATCAGACTTAAAGAAGGAAATAATTTAACACGCACAGATGCGTTTAACGCTGGAGGTCCGGACGGCGGGAAGATCCAGAGTCCAGAGCTGAGGTTGAGGTTCTGGTTCTGGAGACTTTTGTTATCGGATTTACTTTAGTTGGAGGTTTAGGTTGCAGAGGTCATGACCTTTCAGGCAGGTAACAACAGAGGAACGCCGCTGTCAGTTACAAACGTCTGGAAATAAAGTTCAAAAAGATTCTGAAAATGATAAATATAATTAGTTGACAGAACCGGTTCTGCTCTTAGTGAAAAGATTTAGATGCAGGTGGATCCATAAAAGACGAGCGCGAGAGACAGAAAAGAAAAAAAAAACACACCTGCACACGTTTCCACAGCGCAGATGGAAATAACTTAAAAATACAAATCTATACACGTCAAGGAGGAATGAAAATCAGAAATGTTATATTTTCAGCTAAATTAGAAAAACTGTCAAATCTTTTTTTTTTTTTAAATATGAAATAAAAAATACTTTATTAATCCCAGAAGGGAAATTCAATAAATTATTAATATTAATATGTACAAATTAATTGTTGTAAATAAACAGAACAGCTGCTTAATTAGTCTCTTTTTCCTTAAAGTTAAAACTGAAACATTTGCTCAGTGACTTTAAAAAATAAATAAAAGGTAAGATTTCATGTTGAGTTGTTGGAAAATCAAAATTACACATATTGAGAAATAAAACCAAAATTTAAAGCAAAATTTGTAGGAAATAAATACCCACATATGTCATCAGTAATGTGCTTAAAAAGCAAGTCCTCATCAGTTTATTTATTATCCTTTTAAAGTATTTTGAATTAATTGTCAGCATTATAAATAGCTTTTCAAAAAAGAAATAAAAAAATGCGATTAAAGAGTGTTTTTACATGTCAAACAAATAAATAAACAAACACTTCTATCATTTAAAACTGTCTTAAATTCAGCGCCAAATTATGTCTTCGAGGCAAAAACGTGACTTTAGTAAATTATGTACAGTTGCATAAAAGGGTTTTCAATAGACCTATTTATTCACATTTGAAAAGATTTTACAACAACAAAAACAGACTGAAATTACAGCGACTGACTCACATGTTTACAGGCATGAAAACTGCAAAAATCAATTTCAACTGCAGCCCAGAAACTTTTTAAAGACATTTCCCGCGTCGCCTCCGTTTAATATCCGTTAAAACACGCAGCTGGCGCCAAAAACGCATCAAAAACTCAGAAAAAAATAACCTTTAAAATACACCAGCCTTCACGGATTATCAGTTAAATCGTGTCAAAAACTTGGCAGAGAGCGAAAGTAAAACTGATGTGCTTCCCTTCAGCTCGGACAGACAAAAAATTAAATTAAACTGAAAAAAACAAACAATATATTAAAAAAAAAAAAAAAAAAAAGAAAGTTGTTCAGAGTGATTGCATTTTTATGGCTATAACCGCCAATAACTTACAGTTCTTCAGCAGCCGCCCACATCTACACTTTAAATATTTGGTTGTGGTTTAGTGCGTAAAAGTCCGTGTCCGCGGGTCTAAATGTGCGTGAGCGGAACCGTCCCGTTCACCGGGTTCACCGGAGCCGAGCCGCTGCTCTGGTAGTGCTGCGGGTGCAGGACGTGCAGTCTGCTCGGAACCGACGAGTCTCCCGCCGCTTCGCCGGTCGGCAGGTACATGCTGATCATGTCCCGCAGGTCTCCCGTGGGACACGGCGGCAGCGCGCGCGCGGTGGACACCGGGGGGCTCACGCTGGGCTCAGACTTCACCAGGGACCCCAGAGTCCCTCCGAGCGCTCCGGTCACCGGGGAGACCCCGGAGCTCTGGTGCTGGTGGCTGTAGCCGGTGATGCCGCCGTAGCCCGGCGGGGACGCGCTCATGTAGCTCTGAGAGTTTGAAATGGGGCTGTAGGAGAGCGCGCCCATGTCGTACCTGTGCACGGGCTGCGGGTTGTGCGGGTGGTGGTGCGGGTGATGGTGCGGGTGGTGCGGGTGCGCCCCGGCGCCCGGGTGCTGCGTGTACGCCAGCTGCGCCTCCTGCATCATGGCGTGAGCCGCCGCCGCCGCCGCCGCCACCTGACCCGAGTACGCGCCGTTGGCCCAGCCGTTCACGTGAGTGGCGTAGCCCGCGCTGGCCCCGACGTGGCCCCCTCCCGGGCTGTCCAGCCGCTGCCCGCCGCCCATCCCGACGCCCGCCGGGGAGCCGAGCAGGCCGCCGGCCAGCGAGTACTTGTCCTTCTTCAGCAGCGTCTTGGTCTTCCTCCGCGGCCGGTACTTGTAGTCCGGGTGCTCCTTCATGTGCATCGCGCGCAGCCGCTTGGCCTCGTCGATGAACGGGCCGCTTCTCCGCCTCCGTCATCACCTTCCACTCCGCGCCCAGACGCTTGCTGATCTCGGAGTTGTGCATCTTGGGGTTCTCCTGCGCCATCTTCCTCCGCTGGCCCCGGGACCACACCATGAAGGCGTTCATGGGTCTCTTGATCCGCTCCTGGGGGACCTTCCCCGCGGGGCCCCCGCCTCCTCCTCCCGCGTGCCCCCCGGGGTTGGAGGGGTTGCTGTGGGGCACCGCGGGGGAGTGCAGGTCCGTCTCCATCATGATGCTGTACATTCAGGACACTCAGACGCGCACGGACATTCAGGCCGGGCCTCGCGGAGCTCAGCCTGCAGGTGAGGAGGGAAATAGAAGCACGAGACGCCGCTCAGCGTCGGGGTGAAGTCCAGACCCCCGCCTCGCTCTCCTCTCCCGGTCATCCACGAGCCACCGGAAGGTTCGAACCGACTCGCCCGAGCTTCCTCCGGTGAGAGCTGGAGTGAGAAAAGTTAGAGGAGCGTGCACCGGGCCGCGCGCTCGGACAGCAGCTAAATGAGCGAGAGGCGGCCAATGGAGAGGCTCGAGCGCACATGTGATTTGCATGCAGGGGGCTCGAGGTTCTCGTGACGTCGGAGCGCGAGACCTAAAAAACTGACTCCCTCTCTCATCCGTTTTGCTTGTGTGGCGAGAAAACCGATGATGTGCCAACAGTTCAATACCGGGGAGGCTTTAGGCGGGAATACTTTCACATTTCATGTTAAAAAAAACAAAACAAAATATATATATTTGTTGTTGCAAATAAAATTGAAGTAAATTTGAAGGGCATTAAAAATAATAGAATGGTCTATAAACTATAATAACATCAAGAAATGGACTAGAATAAAATATAAGCCTTGAAATTCAGTCCGGTAAACCTTAAAAAAACACTGAAACAGCTCTTAAATCTTATTAAAACGAACACAAAATAAAATAAATTAGATGTGAGGTGTGATTCATTTCTCTGGTTAATATTTCCTCTTCTTTACCGGCTCATAACAACCCTCCAGTTTTTGTCAAACTAAGGGTTTCACGTCCCTCTATTCAGAGCCACAGGTGCTTTTCTGTTGAGCCCGTTGCTAGGAAACAGGTGACTGACGCCCAGCGCACGTGCCATTCAAAGCCATCTTTTGTTTGTTTCAGCAGCGGGGCCAGAGGAAAAGAGCTGCAGGGAGAAAAAAGCTCTACAGTAACGCTGAAATAAACGCTGCAGCTTTTAATGAGCACATTAGAATAATGATGTTTCTTCTGAACCAGACGGTTCCGTCCGGATCCAGGACGGTTCCGTCCGGATCCAGGACGGTTCTGTCCTGAAACATTTGATTTAGTCAACATCTACCACAGATGATCCAAATATAACAGCTTGTTCTTTGAGTGCTATATTAACTTATGCTAGCAGGCCTAAAGTACAATTAAATGTGAAACATAATTATGTTTTGCAGGTGTTGCGAAGCCATTTTCACAGATGGAACATAAATAAATGATTAATTAATTGTTTTTGTGAAGAAGCCTGGTGATGTCACAGGTAAACGTGTTTATTTTTTTCTTAAAATGTCCAGATACAAGTGAACGTGACAGAAATGAAGAAAACTTTAGGGAGATAAGAGTGAAGTTACATGAATCTTCATGCAGTAAAGCTAAAACAGACGGTCAAACGGTAAAAATCCGTGAACTTTACAGTTCAGGTAGCAACTCAGGTAGCAATATTAACAATTCTGTCTGAAAAATAAAAATTCTGGATTGCAACAAAACTTTGTGGTCATTCCTCCATGTTCCATCAGATCTGCTCCATGTGTTCACTGTCCTGCTGTTCTCTAGCTGGTTACTGCAGTGCGGCTCCATCTAGTGGCACAGATGTGTAATGACAACAGAAAGTCTAGTCCTTGATTATAAAACTAATTCAGTCCCGTTTTTTAATTTCATATTTTTGATCCAAGTCTAAAATTGAAATATTATAAAAAAAAAAAAAAAAAAAAACAGGCATTTTTTTCATTTTTTTTTGTGTTACATTAAAAAAAAAACGTAATAAAATGTCACTTTTTTAAAATTGACAATTGAAAATAGAAAGAATGAATGATATATGGCAGCAGAACATTTAAATAAAAGTGCATTTTACACTACTTTTGAATTCATTATTTGATTTTGCGTACACAATGCGATTAATCGTGATTAATCAGGGAAATAATGCGATAAAAAATTTGAATCGTTGCCCAGCCGTAATAACAATAATAATAATGATAAAAACAGTCTGCTGTGAACAAAGCTGCTTAAACATGTTGTAAAGGGAGCTGTTGTAGCGTTTCAAGCTTTTATAAATTTACTCGCTTTAACGTCAGGTCACACAGTTAGATGTTTCCATCCACTGGAAAACATAAAGAATATCGTTAAACATTTTTCTGAGTGGATCAGATCTTCATGGCTGCTGTAAAGTAACAAGTTCAGACAAAATGTCTCTTATTAGAAGCCGTTAATAACCTAATGATCTCAAATCAATATCACGATTAATGAGCTATAATTGTAGTATTGTTTTATTTTTTATTTTTCCCTCACAGATCACCAACAAAACCATCTATTAAAGAGATAACAGACATGAGCATGACTGATTGATTCTGAATTTAGGTTAAATTAAATAACTGAAACATTTCAGGCCGACTGTGAATATAAAGTATTAATGTTTCTACTCTTCCTCTGAATTCTTATTGATAATAATCAGGTTTGAGGCGTCTCTCTGAAAGGCCTGATCAGATCATCAATACAGTCAAATAGAGCGAGCTGTTCATAAATGTGTAACCGGCGGGAATAAAGGACATCTTTAAAAGTTTAGTACATCAGTTTAATCGCTTCAAACACCAGGTAGAGTCTGACGCTCCGTTACTGACGTGAAACAGCTGCTGAGATTCATGTTGGAAAAAAAAAAGGTGTCGAGGAGATTTTGTGTTGCAGCAGTGAAGCAGACAGGTGTGTCAGGTGTGTCAGGTGTGTCAGGTGTTAACAGGTAAACAGTGAAATCCAGAAAACCTCTTTGGTTCCAGGAGCTTGACTCTGCTTGTTGAGGTCCATCTCCAGCTTCCATCAGCAGCCTGAACAGCTGCACACATCTGGAACAAACATATAACAGGTGTGTACAACACTATTCTCTCTTCAGGTAGTTTAACTCCAGACCTCCAGGTGATTCAGTTCCAGGAAAGAAAAGCATCATTTAAAAACAACCAGCTAACAAGTCTTCATGTAGAGCTCTTTCACGGGCGGCTAAAGTGCTAAACTTTAGTAGCTAAACATAAGTAGTACGTGTTCATGGTGGGAGGAGTCTGCAGAGGCGCAGGTAGCGTCACCGTGGCGACGCCTGAAGGAAACAAACATTTAACCAGAATCAAACCTGCGACTCCTGTTTTTCCAACCTTTTCTGAACGTTCGTATCGCAGCCTCGTGGCGTTTTCTGTCCAGTCACATCCATGACTGTCGTCAGCCCCGCTGGACGCGCCGAGGCCGACTGGAAATTCCCAGAGTGCCCTGGGGCATTGTTTGAGAGGGCAGCAAGTGGACTAACGGGACGGTGCTGGAAACGCTGGTGCTGAGGCGACTGGAGTCTGAACTGGGACAAAAGATTTAACGGGATTATTCAGCTTTTAAACGCAGTTCCTCCCTCAGATATGGAGAGGGAACAGAGATGGTTATTTATTCGTTTTAGGGCCACGAGTCCTCAATCAAATATTTCCTTTAAAAAGGAAATCTGTTCCTTTGTTTATCCATAGCAACAGCTACTTTTTTTTTTTTTTTTTAGGGCTGGGCAAAATAACACGTTATTATTGCATTACCTCATTAATTTATTAACGTCAATATTTATTTTATAGCGCGTTAACACATGTTGCTCACATGCTTTTATTTTGAAAAGTCTGTTTCTGGCTGCTGCAGAACCGGAAGATAATTAACAGAAAAACATGCAGTGAAGCTAAAACAGACACGTAGAACAGTAAAGTTACTGAACTTTAACATGTACATTTTTATTTTAAAGTTCTCCCAGACGGAGGATTCAACAGAAACAAGGTTATTTGTAACAACTGACAAGTTGAACTCCCCGTTAAAAGTTTCTGCTGTTACCTCAGAAATTACCTGTTTTAATGTTCTGATTGTGGCTCAGGATTTTGTTGGTAGACTTTTTTTTATTTTTTATAAAAACAGGATGACATTAATGCTCTGGCAGTGACAATAAGCTTTATTTTAGGGTTAGAGATTTACACTAAATATGTGTTACTGACAAATTAAAAGACTTTAGTTCATATGGCCGCAGAACATTTAAATAAAAGTGACCCTTCACACTACTTTTGAATTCATTATTTGATTTTGCACAAACAATGTGTTTAATCAGGGAAATCATGCGATTAAAAATTATAATCGTTGCCAAGCCCTAGTTTTTTTAACATGAGATGCAACAGCCCTGAAAAAAAGCTGATACTCCTTTTTTAAATCATAAAGCACAGTTATACTGAATTATTATTTTTTTTAAGAACTATGACATTACTGAACTGAACACCTGAAATGAAGGCTAATGATGTGTGACACCATTAATTAAACGTCCAGTAGCGTTCTGCAGTTGCAAATATAAATGTAACACAGAACTGGAAGCCCTTCGTTACATTTATGTGCTTTTCTAATCACGGTCACGTCAGCTCATCAGTGCACACCTGCAGAGGAGCTGCTCGTTACCTGCAGAGGAGCTGCTCGTTACCTGTAGAGGAGCTGCTCGTTACCTGACAGATTCATCTCTGAACCTGGATGAAAAGATGAAAAGAAGCAAAGAAATCTGTTGGTTCCTTCAACAATTGACTTCGTTTTGCAAATGTGCACATTGGATACGTCACGTCTGACTCCTCCCCCTCTGGAACTGGCGTACAGGTGCTCCTTCACCTGAGAGGAACCTGTGAAGAAGCCAGAGGAGACGCACGGCCAGAAGCTTTGGCTGACGTGAGTCTCCTTTAGAGGCGGGACTGACGGGAAGCAGAGCTGTGACTCAGTCAGGAGGAGTCACCTGACCTCCAGGTATCTGGTCCATCCAGGAGTAGAAGTAGAGAGATGATGTCCTCACCTGGCCTGGGAACACCTGTGCTTCAGCACCTGAGCTTCAGCTGCAGCCCTGAACACAGATCAGTGGAAGTTAAAGCAGGGATTGATCATCTCTAATGATAATTACGCTTTAACGGGGTCAAATGTTTTAACTGAGTAACAACAGTTTGGTTTCTCCACCTGCAGTCGTGTATCTGATCATTTGACATCTGACATTTATTTTACCCTGTTACCTCAGAAATTACCTGTTTTAATGTTCTGATTGTGCTGAGACACAATCATTTTGTTGGATTTTATAAAAACAGGATGACATTAATGCCCTGGCAGTGGCAATAAGCTTTATTTTATTTTACATTTTATTTAAGATGAGATTTACACTAAATATGTGTTACTGACAAGTACTGATGTTAAAAGTGTGAAGTTATGGTATTTCAGTTCATATGGCAGCAGAATATTTTAATAAAAGTGAATTTTACTTTTGAATACATTATTTAATTTTGCGTATACAATGCGATTAATCGTGATTAATCAGGGAAATAATGCGATTAATCGCGATTAAAAATTTGAATCGTTGCCCAGCCCTGATTTGCAGTAAACCCTTGATTTGATTGACACGTCACTGCATTCATGGACCTTTTTTAGTCTGCATCTCTGTGAAAGTTTCATCAGACAATCTTTGCACACTTTAACACCTATGAACAGAATTTAAATTATTTTTTAAATACATCATTCCCCCTCTGGAAAAAAAAAAAAAAAAAAAAAAAAATTTAAAAGGAATCCAAGACTAAAGGGCCTTTTTTCTGCACACAGAGAGTTTGGAAAAAGGTTGCTATAAGAATTTTTACTTCAGTCTTTTTGTCTTTTTAAATTTTAATTAGAGAACAAAAATAAATTTCATATAGTGGTGCATCTAGTGTGAGATGTTAAGATTTCTTTACAACTTTATTTGACCTGAATTCGTCCGAGAAGCCAAAAGCATGCACGCACATGCACACGCACGTGCACACGCAGGGTTTAATCCAATCAAAAGCATTTCTCTTGTGCAGCAGCCGACTGTGAGTTTGTTTAAGGTTTTCTGTC
Organism: Hirundichthys speculiger; assembly: GCA_018398805.1. Lineage (NCBI taxonomy): Eukaryota > Metazoa > Chordata > Actinopteri > Beloniformes > Exocoetidae > Hirundichthys > Hirundichthys speculiger. The sequence continues at coordinate 93,457 of JAGFBZ010000781.1, read as the reverse complement.
GCGGCGAAGCTGTCGGTTCATCTGGAGCTCAGCTGTCCGCCGGAGCAGACGGGATACAAATATGCTCCAAAGATGGTTTTTAAATTTAAAATACATTTTTATTCCCCTTTTTTCCTCCATTAAAATAATACAACCACATCGGAGCGAAGCATCCTGGGCCGCCAGCATCACCTGATGTTTCAGCTCAGGTGTCTCTCAATTTAGCAAACACTGACTAAAATAAAACTGTTTTATCTCCTGCAGTCTTTAAAAGTTTGTCCTCTTGTCGTCAGGATGAATTAATGTTGCGACTCAGTTCAGTTCTGTTTTCTTCTGGTTTTTTTTACTTGTCTGTGTGGAGTTTAACTGGGGTGACATAAATGGACGTGTGCACATGGCCACTTCAGTCTCACCATCAACAAACTTATATTTGTTTTCTCGTCGTTCATTAAACTTCCTTCTTTGCATCAAATTTTCTTTTCTCTGACATGTTAGGGTTAGTTTGTAGAAGTTTTTCTGAAGTTCGTCAGTTCTGAAAATCATCTTGATGTCTTGTTCATGGTTACATTCTGTTATCTTGTGGATAACGACGAAATGCATTATGGGAGATGTAGTTTATTGTCCATATGCGCTTTAAAAGCGGCGTAAGCTTATTTTAAGTCTTAAAATATTGGTTTAAATTTTAATCCAATAATGTCCAAGCTCTTGAGGGCCACATAACATGACGTGGAGGGCCACATTTGGCCCGCGGGCCTTGTGTTTGACACCCTCGTAAACATGTGTAAGAACAGACCTGCATCGTCGCGGCTGAGCTGTTTCAGGTTTGCAGCTGTGATGTGAAACTGCTAACTGGATCTAACTGGATCTAACTGGTTTAGTTGGTCAGCTCTGAGTCAGAGAACCATGAAAGTGAAAAACTTTTATCAACGGAGCTCTGACTCCTAAACCGACCGCAGCAAAGTCAACTAACAACGTCCGTGCTGTTGCTGTCCTCCAGCTCGTCCCAAACCCAAACCTGTACGACAAGTTATCAGGGAAAAAAAATTAATTCCTGTCCTGTAGATTTTGAGGAACATTTTTAGACTCAGATCGAACCTCTGGTCATCTTTATTTCGGCTTCCGTCTCCAGTCGTCCTCCGTTCGTTTTTGATTCGCACCGGTTCCTTTTGTTGCTGCCATGAAACTGTAAAAACGTCTTTCATGTTTTACTGGGAATAAAATGTTTTCTGTTTGTTTACGTTTTACTCAGCGTTCCGGCGTTTCTCGGGGTTGTAGATTTGAAAGATCCTGCACCTGGTTTTAGAGCTGAACAAAACAAGGTCTTTGACACATTCGGACAAAAATGATTTTTCACACATTTCTGTGTTCGGGAGTTGTTGCCACACTTTTCTTTTTGTTGTTAAACCACATTGTGTACAAGGACACCAGTCTAAAAACCAGTTAGTATGTAGCGCCATCACTGCGTAGAAACTGTTAAGTTACTGTTTTGACTTCGTTAAACTGATTCTCATTATTTATATTTATAGTCTTTAAGTCGTCTCAAAACAGTGAGATAAAGACGAGGCAGTTTCTTGTTACATCGAGTCTCATTAAACTGGATTTTGGAGATTTTAAATGAAGAGGATTTGGAATTCAGGAAGCTGCTTTAAGAAACTACAGTTTATGAAATTGAAAAAAAAAAACTATTGGCAGTTAAACAAGTGTTTTAAATGGACAAATTCAAGAAAAAAAATATAATAATGCTTTTAAAGCAGCATCCTGCTTTGACCTTTAACAGTTAAATCTTCATTTCCAGTCGTTGCTCTGTTTGCTAGAAGGAGGTCAAACAGTGTTGATGCTGAAGCTACATTTAATTCGTGCCCCCCCCCACACACACACACATGCACGGACCCAGGCGCACGCACGTTTAATTTAATTAGAGCATGCGTGTCCTCCCTCTGTGCCAGTATTGTCAGGCGCTCGTGAGCAGCCAACATTATCACTGATTGCTTCCAGATAAGAAGAAATATGATTAGACCACACGCTCGGGTTCGTGTGCACGTGTGTGCACGTGTGTGTGTGTGTGCGCAGGAACTGGGAAGAAATCCGATTGTGGTTTTGTTGTGGTGGAAGTAAAGGTACGCTGAAGGGTTGAGAGGGACGAGGAGCTGATTGGATGAAGCTAACGGTCCTTCCTCCTCATCAGATGTCTGTCGTTCTGTTGTTTCTGTAAAGGCTTTTTATTTTTTTATTTTACTGAATATCAGTTTGTCCTGCAGCTTACAAGGTTCCCTGGAGGAGCATCTGTGTTACGTCTGTATAAATAAAATCTGACTTGAAGGATAAATGATGAAGGGCAGCAGGTGGATGGTTTTAGAGTTTTACTGTAATTTAACGGCCTTGTTTACACTAAAAAAAAGTTACATCAGCAGTGATGATGAGATCAAAGACCAAAGAGGAGATTTATGGATTTAGTGAAAGAAGATATGTAGTTGGTTCAGCAGGAGACATTTCTGCAGTAAAAATCAAATGTTCCTGCAGCTGTTTTCACATTTTGAGTCGGTTTAGATCCAATTCAGGCGAAGCTCCAAACTGTACAAGTTTTGTGTCTGAAGACAACTGATGAGATAGATATCTCTCTGGAGGTAGAGAGGTAGAGGGGAGGGGTAGAGAGAGAGAGAGGTAGAGGTAGAGAGAGGGAGGGCTGGAGGTAGGAGAGAGAGGGAGAAGAGAGAGGTGGAGGGGTGGCAGGAGAGAGGCGTGGAGAGAGAGATAGAGAGGTGGAGGGAGATATGGCGGGAGAGGGGTGGAGGGAGGTAGAGATATAGAAAAGGGGGGAGAGAGATATATAAAGGTGGAGGCCTGGAGGTAGGAGAGAGAGAGAGAGAGAGAGAGAGAGAGGTATAGAGAGGTGGAGGTAGAGATATAGAGGTGGAGGTCTGGAGGTAGAGAGGTAGGAAGAGGGGTAGAGAGAGAGGTGGCAGGAGAGGGGTGGAGGGAGGTCGAGGTAGAGAGAGGGAGGGCTGGAGGTAGGAGAGAGAGAAGGGAGAGGGGTGGAGGTAAGAGGGAGAGATTGAAATGGAGGTCTGGAGGGATGTAGGACAGAGAACGGAGGGAGCAGGAGAGAGGTGGAGGGCTGGAGGTAGGAGAGAGAGGGAGAAAAGAGAGGTGGAGGGGTGGCAGGAGAGAGGTGTGGAGAGAGAGATATAGAGGTGGAGGTCTGGAGGTAAGAGAGAGAGAGGGGGGGATTTGGAGGGGAAGGTGAAGAGGGAGAAGAGAGAGAGAACAGAGAGGGGGAAAGAGGTAGAGGGGTGGAGAGAGAGGGCTGGAGGTAAGACAGAGAGAGAAGTAGATGTGGAGGGAAAGAGGTAGAGGGGTGGAGGTAAGAGAGGGAGAAGGTTGGAGGGAGAGAGGGGTGGAGGGGAAAGAGGGAGAGTAAGATAAAGAGGTGGAAGGCTGGAGGTAAGACAGCGAGGTGGCAGGAGAGAGAGAGGTATAGAGAGGTAGAGGGAGAAGGGTGGAGGTAGAGAGAGAGGTATAGAGAGGTAGAGGGAGAAGGGTGGAGGTAGAGAGAGAGAGGTATAGAGAGGTAGAGGGAGAAGGGTGGAGGTAGAGAGAGATCACCAGATCACCAGAGGAGCAGACGCAACCGTCACCCAACAAGCATGTTGATGAAACTTTATTGACAGTGAGGAGACGACGCTCTGGAAAATGGTGGCAGGCTGGGACTCGAACCTGAGCCGCCTGGACAGAAACGTCACGTAGATCCATCTGTTATCAAACCAGAATCAAAAACCTTGTGGGAGACGGTAAAAATATGATCCTGAACGTGTCATTATTAATTAAATTATCCAACAGAAAAGGAGGTAAACATGAAAGCTTTGATTCTTTTTTAAATAAGATTAGTGTTATTAAGGAGCTGATAAAGAAGAAGGAATGAGAATAAAGATGTTGACCTTTGGAGGAGAGAGAGAGGATCCCTGCTGAGGAGACGGCGTTGGGATGGAGTGACTCAGCGAAAACAGATTAGTGGACCATGAAGAGGATTAGCAGCAGTGATAGTCCCTGAGAGAGCAGCCGGACGCTGTTACTGCACACTGAACCTGTCTGGGTGGACACGCACACGCCTCAGGCACGCACACGCTCAGTTCACGCACACGCTTCAGTCACGCACACGCTTCAGTCATGCACACGCTTCAGTCACGCACACGCTTCAGTCACGCACACGCTTCAGTCACGCACACGCCTCAGTCACGCACGCGCCTCAGTCACGCACACGCACACGCCTCAGTCACGCACACGCTTCAGTCACGCACACGCTCAGTTCACGCACACGCCTCAGTCACGCACACGCCTCAGTCACGCACACGCTTCTGTCACGCACACGCTCAGTCACGCACACGCTAAGTTCACGCACACGCTTCAGTCACGCACACGCTTTGTTCATACACACGCTTCAGTCACGCACACGCTGCGTTCACGCACACGCTTCAGTCACGCACACGCTTCAGTTCACGCACACGCGCTTTCAGTCACGCACACCTCAGTCACGCACACGCTTCAGTCACGCACACGCTCAGTTCACGCACACGCCTCAGTCACGCACACGCCTCAGTCACGCACACGCTCAGTTCACGCACACGCCTCAGTCACGCACACGCCTCAGTCACGCACACGCCTCAGTCACGCACACGCTTCAGTCACGCACACGCTCAGTTCACGCACACGCCTCAGTCACGCACACGCCTCAGTCACGCACACGCTTCTGTCACGCACACGCTCAGTCATGCACACGCTTAGTTCACGCACACGCTTCAGTCACGCACACGCTTTGTTCATACACACGCTTCAGTCACGCACACGCTGCGTTCACGCACACGCTTCAGTCACGCACACGCTCACGCACACGCCTCAGTCACGCACACGCCTCAGTCACGCACACGCTTCAGTCACGCACACGCTCAGTTCACGCACACGCCTCAGTCACGCACACGCTTCAGTCACGCACACGCTTAGTTCACGCACACGCTTCAGTCACGCACACGCCTAGTTCACGCACACGCTTAATTCATGCTGGTATGTTGCAATGACATCAACTCCTTTAAATTAAACTGTAAATTAAACAGCAGTGGTGCAGCTGCAGATCAGATTAATTCCAGCTAATATTCCTCTGAACTTTACAATGTTTAGGATTAAACCATATAATTAATTAACAACGTTGCACAATGTCTCACGTTCGATGAGGTGAACTCACATTCATGGTTTTCTACGAATATATTTTAAACAAAGTGTTGCACTGCTCCTTTTATTTAAGAGAAAACTCGTTGGTGCTTACGGCTCCTTTAGACACCGAAATGTGTGTAAAAACAACAGAACAGGGAATTCAGTTAGATCTACCATCTCCAGATCTACCATCATCTCCAGATCTACCATCTATAGATCTATCATCTCCAGATCTACCATCATCTCCAGATCTACCATCATCTCCAGATCTACCATCTCCAGATCTACCATCATCTCCAGATCTATCATCTCCAGATCTACCATCATCTCCAGATCTACCATCATCTCCAGATCTACCATCATCTCCAGATCTACCATCATCTCCAGATCTACCATCATCTCCAGATCTACCATCATCTCCAGATCTACCATCATCTCCAGATCTACCATCATCTCCAGATCTACCATCATCTCCAGATCTACCATTATCTCCAGATCTACCATCATCTCCAGATCTACCATCATCTCCAGATCTACCATCATCTCCAGATCTACCATCATCTCCAGATCTACCATCATCTCCAGATCTACCATCATCTCCAGATCTACCATCATCTCCAGATCTACCATCATCTCCAGATCTACCATTATCTCCAGATCTACCATCATCTCCAGATCTACCATCATCTCCATATCTACCATCTCCAGATCTACCATCATCTCCATATCTACCATCATCTCCATATCTACCATTATCTCCAGATCTACCATCTCCAGATCTACAGATCTACCATCTATAGATCTACCATTATCTCCAGATCTATCATCTCCAGATCTACCATCATCTCCATATCTACCATCATCTCCATATCTACCATTATCTCCATATCTACCATCATCTCCATATCTACCATTATCTCCATATCTACCATCTCCAGATCTACCATCATCTCCATATCTACCATCATCTCCATATCTACCATTATCTCCAGATCTACCATCTCCAGATCTACAGATCTACCATCTATAGATCTACCATTATCTCCAGATCTATCATCTCCAGATCTACCATCTCCAGATCTACCATCATCTCCATATCTACCATTATCTCCAGATCTACCATCTATAGATCTACCATCTCCAGATTTACCATCATCTCCAGATCTACCATTTCCAGATCTACCATCTCCAGAAACAAGCCTCGTGTCTCATCAGAGATAAAACAGTTTTTATTGAAGGGAATATTTCAAACCAAAGACTTGAACTTTAAATTTCTCTAAACTTGTGGCAAATTAATCAATCGATCAATCAACACTTTATTAATCACTGTCATCAGATTAAATTCCACACATGAAGGTTTTAAAACAAATGTAGAAAGTCGAACGTACTAAAACTGTCTTCTTGGCCTGTTAAACTCAAAAAGAAGAAAGAAATGTTCTGTTTGTAGAGATGCAGGAAAAAAATGATAAACGCGTTTATTTTAGTGAGTTTTTAACTGATAAACGCGTTTATTTTAGTGAGTTTTTAAATGATAAACGCGTTTATTTTAGTAAGTTTTTAAATGATAAACGTGTTTATTTTAGTAAGTTTTTAACTGATAAACGCGTTTATTTTAGTGAGTTTTTAAATGATAAACGCGTTTATTTTAGTAAGTTTTTAAATGATAAACGTGTTTATTTTAGTGAGTTTTTAACTGATAAACGCGTTTATTTTAGTGAGTTTTTAAATGATAAACGCATTTATTTTAGTGAATTTTTAAATGATAAACGTGTTTATTTTAGTGAGTTTTTAACTGATAAACGCGTTTATTTTAGTGAGTTTTTAAATGATAAACACATTTATTTTAGTGAGTTTTTAAATGATGAACGCGTTTATTTTAGTGAGTTTTTAAATGATGAACGCGTTTATTTTAGTGAGTTTTTAAATGATAAACGCATTTATTTTAGTGAGTTTTTAAATGATACACACGTTTATTTTAGTGAGTTTTTAAATGATACACGCGTTTATTTTAGTGAGTTTTTAAATGATAAACGCATTTATTTTAGTGAGTTATAAACGCATTTATTTTAGTGAGTTTTTAAATGATAAACGTGTTTATTTTAGTGAGTTTTTAAATGATAAACGCGTTTATTTTAGTACGTTTTTAAATGATAAACGTGTTTATTTTTTTAGTGAGTTTTTAACTGATAAACGCGTTTATTTTAGTGAGTTTTTAAATGATAAACGCATTTATTTTAGTGAGTTTTTAAATGATAAACGCATTTATTTTAGTGAGTTTTTAAATGATAAACACATTTATTTTAGTGAGTTTTTAAATGATAAACGCGTTTATTTTAGTGAGTTTTTAAATGATACACGTTTATTTTAGTGAGTTTTTAAATGATACACACGTTTATTTTAGTGAGTTTTTTTAAATGATAAACGCGTTTATTTAAGTGAGTTTTTAAATGATACACGCGTTTATTTTAGTAAGTTTTTAAATGATACACACGTTTATTTTAGTAAGTTTTTAAATGATACAGGTGTTTATTTTAGTAAGTTTTTAAATGATACATACGTTTATTTTAGTGAGTTTTTAACTGATAAACGCGTTTATTTTAGTAAGTTTTTAAATGATACACATGTTTATTTTAGTAAGTTTTTAAATGATACACACGTTTATTTTAGTGAGTTTTTAAATGATAAACGCGTTTATTTTAGTGAGTTTTTAAATGATAAACGCGTTTATTTTAGTGAGTTTTTAAATGATAAACACGTTTATTTTAGTGAGTTTTTAAATGAAACACACGTTTATTTTAGTGAGTTTTTAAATGATAAACGCGTTTATTTAAGTGAGTTTTTAAATGATACACGCGTTTATTTTAGTGAGTTTTTAAATGATACACACGTTTATTTTAGTGAGTTTTTAAATGATACACGCGTTTATTTTAGTGAGTTTTTAAATAATAGACGCGGTTATTTCAGCCCTTAGGGACGTCCATCTCTGCAAACACGAGCACAAACTCTTCTTCTAGTAAAAACAGCAGCTAACGGGCAGCTGAGCGGACGCCTCTAATCCCCACCCCCCACCCCCACTATTGTCCTGTGGACCAGAACGTCCTGTCAGCTGAGTCATTGAAACTACAGCTTTCTAACTTTCCCATATTATCCCCCCCCCCCATGTGAGAGTCGTTTTCTCGTCTCCTGTTGATCTAATTTTACTTTTTATCTCAGTATTTTATCAGAGTTTCCAGCCTTTGTTTAAATTAAAAGATAAAAACCTGAACGTTTCTCCCTTATTGGTGATGTTGATGCCAAACAACGAGCTGGTCAATGTTTTTTTTTTGATTCAAGCTAAAAGAAAATCTGGGATAAAGGTCAAACAGGCTGGTTGGGGGGTTGGGGGGGGGGGGGTGGGCACAAATCAATATCCTAAATGAAACGATAAAAAGACTCTGGAAGCTTCCTTCACTGACATTTCTGTCTTTCCTGTTGCGAGGAAGTTGTGATATTGGGGGGGGGTCCACCCTTCCTGGGTGTAAATGCAGCTGTAGGTGGGGGGGGGACTTCCTGTGGAGCCTTGAAGGCTGGACCTGAGGAGTCTCACTCATCCTAAATGAGGTCCAGCTTCAAGCCAGGACTTCACCCCCCCCAGAACCTTTTCTTCATATTGTCTTTTTTATTTGTTTGTCCACCTGCTCAGTCATCTGAGAACATGATGAAGCAGGAGTCCAGTCAGGACCAGAACCAGCTTCATTTAACTGCTTTTATCACGTTAATGAGGTTAACGTGACGGGAAAAATGAGGTTTTACCTCCTGAGAGACGTTTAAAACGGCCCGGATCGACCTGAGGATGTTCTACGATAAATAAGAAACCATCACAGTTTAAAAGCTGCTTTAGTCAACTGTGTGAAACTGTAAACACAAAGAAAAATATTCCTCCTTTTCATCCGGCAGGAAAACGACTAAAAACATCTAAAACAGCGTTTATCGTGTAAAACTGAATCTGCAGCTTCTGTTGCAACAAATATTTGGAATAATTTCTTCCACATCTCAAATAAATGAGGCTGTTTTTCATCCGTTCATATAATCAGTTATTTCAGATTCAGTTGGAGCTCAGAAACAGTTTTTTAAAAAGCAATAACTGATAAATAACCCCCCCCCACACACCTTCACCCCCTAAAGGGCCCTCCCCCTTCCACCGGCAGCGACGTACCTGTCCTCGTTCAGGAGGCATCCTCGTGTCCGTGGCGACGTCTCGTATCCATCCGTCCATCACGGATGGAGGGAAGTCTGTCGTTCATTTTCCCTGCTGATGAAAAGAAAGTGATGACCTCATTCCTTCAGGTGTGTTTCTACCTGAGCATCATCCCTCTACATCTTCAGGTGGTTCGAACGGCTGACCATCTCCCGTCTGGACCGTCCCGGCCTCCTTAACCCTCCCCGGGTCTCCCCGTCCCTGCTTCCCCTCCACACCAGTCCTCCCACTGCCCTCTTCCCAACACAACCATTGACGGCCAGCGAGGCTCTGTTTCCCTCCATCCCATACTGGGTTTTATTTAATTTGTCCCTATAATAGACGTGAATGAACCCCGGGGTTTAGGGGGCTACACACAGAAAGTAACAGATGAGGGAGGGGCGGCCCGTTCAGCAATGTGTGTCAAAAGAGAAACAATAAGTGCCTTTATTTTTGATTGGCTTCCCCTTTTTGAAAATTACTTCCAAAGTGTGATGCTCCATTGTGGGAGCAGAATGAGTCTGAACAAAGCGGGACGGCTGGGGGGGGGCTAGTCTTATACATCCAGGCTAATATTCAGGGCTGCGTTGGCCGGCGCTGGTTGGCCTGCACCGGATAACCCTGCGGCCCAGCGACTGGGCCCGGGGTTAGCCTCATAATGGGAGCCATTGAGGGGCCTTTAGCCCCCATTGTGGCAGCTATGTCAACAGAGAGGCCGCTGGGAGCTGCCTGGCATGTGGAATGGAGGGGGAAAAAAAAAAGAGCCTTTATCCCTTTCTTTTTTATTCTCTGAGTGACAGACGGCTTTACAGCAGCGAGTTTTCTCCGTCGCTGCGAGTTTGAGGGAGCGAGAGAACAAAATGTACCAACAATTAGCGCCTCATTACCATGCAGGAAGCACCGTCAACGCACACGCGTGTGATTTACGGCCGCAAATCAGAAACAGTTGAGACATTTCTTACATTAACTTTGACTTGTTTTACTCATCAGCTTGTTTTTTTTTTTTTTTCCAGGCCTGAACATCATCAGCAGCATCAGAAATGTCCTTTACAGCTCTACCTGGGTTGATACGGACCAGCAGGACCATCATCCCCACACCTGAGTGACAAACGACAGCAAAGAGCTTTAATGTGTAATTAACTCATCGCGTTAACTCATTAATTTATTAATGCCAAAATTTATTTGATCGCACGTTAACGCATGTTGCTCACATGCTTTTGTTTTGAAAAGTCTGTTTCTGGCTGCTGAAGAACCGGAAGAGAATTTGCAGGTAAGCTAAAAACAGACATGGAGAACGGAAAAATACTTTACAGTTCAGGTAGCAACTCAGGTAGCAATATTAACAATTCTGTCTGAAAAAAATAAAATTCTGGACTGCAGCAAACTTTGTGGTCATTCCTCCATGTTCCATCAGATCTGCTCCATGTGTTCACTGTCCTGCTGTTCTCTAGCTGGTTACTGCAGTGCAGCTCCATCTAGTGGCTCAGATGTGTAATGACAACAGAAAGTCCAGTCCTCCATTATAAAACTAATTCAGTTCTGTGGCCCGTTTTTTAATTTAGTATTTTTGATCCAAGTCTAAAATTGAAATATAAAAAAACAGGCATTTTTTTTCGTTTTTTTTTGTGTTAGATTAAGAAACGAAAAACGTAATAAAATGTCACTTTTAATTTTTTTTTAATTTTTGATTGACAATTGAAAATGGAAACAATAAATGATACACGGATTGGTAAAGTTACTGAACTTTAACACGGACATTTTCATTTTAAAGTTCTCCCAGACGGAGGATTCAACAGAAACAAGGTTATTTGTATCAACTGACAAGTTGAACTCCCCGTTAAAAGTTTCTGCTGTTACCTCAGAAATTACCTGTTTTAATGTTCTGATTGTGCTGAGACACAATCATTTTGTTGGATTTTGTTTGTAGATTTTTTTTTTTTTTTTTTTTATAAAACAGGATGACATTAATGCCCTGGCAGTGGCAATAAGCTTTATTTTATTTTACATTTTTTTAAGATGAGATTTACACTAAATATGTGTTACTGACAAGTGCTGACGTTAAAAGTGTTAAGTTAAGCACTTTAGTTCATATGGCAGCAGAACATTTAAATAAAAGTGCATTTTACACTGCTTTTACATTACATACATTATTTGATTTTGCGTATACGATGCGATTAATTGTGATTAATCACCGAAATAATGCGATTAATCGCGATTAAAAATTTTAATAGTTGCCCAGCCCTAGTAAAAATACATACTAGTGTAACCGGTTCTGGTTTTATTCTTAATCTGAGCTTTATCGCACCAAAAAATGTGATTACATTTATTAGACATTTCCAGAAAATGATTACTTATTGTTGCCTGAATTGTTTCTTTACTGAATCAGACATTTACAAATCTGTCCAACAATTCTCACATCCTCATCCTCTCATACAGAGAAAATAAACACTCAAAAGTTGTTACATCTGCACTGCAACTGAATATGCAACAAATATTTTTTATAAGACAATTTTAATTATCTCAAGCTACACATTTCGTCTGAAACGTATTTATGATACATTGTATGTTTCTGATTTTTGTTTCAAGTGAAAATGTGGAAAAAAGGCAGAAAGCCATGGTTGCCCTCCAAGGGCCAGATTGAAAGCATGAATGTAACAAAATGAAGTATAAATCAAAATATATTAAACTACACATTATTATATTGTTAAATAACTGCTCTTGGACATGTTGGGTTAGTTTGTAAAGGTTTTTCTGAAGTAAATCAGTTCTGAAAATCGTCTTGAGTTCTTGCTCATAGTGATATACTGTTATCGTTGTGGGTAACGACGAAATGCATTGTGGGAGATGTAGTTTATTGTCAATGTGCGCTTTAAAGCGGTATAAGATTATTTTAAATCTTTAAATATTGGTTTAAAATTTAAGCTAATAACGCAAAAGCTCTTAAGGGCCACATAGAATGACGTAGCGGGCCACACTTGGCCCGCGGGCCTTGTGTTTGACACATGTGGTCAGGAAAGGAGTTAAGTTGCAACTTGTTGATGTCCCAGAGGTCTCTGGCGACCCTCTGACCTCTGATCTCTGACAGAGAGCGCTGCAACTGGCCGTTTGCAAAAATGTCAGTAAAATCTAGACAGCAGAAGCGAAAGGCCCGGTCCAGGCCCACCGTCAGTAAACGTTACAGTTTTAGTGGCGGCGGGAACGAGACGCTTTACTGGAACTTTCTTTTTAGGCAGAAAATTCAATTCAGCAACTGAGCTTTGCTTTAGTGAGTCAGAGGACAGAAAGCCTTTCATGTTCTAGAATAACAGGAGGCCCGTCAGTGTCATGGATCCATTCATGCGTGTCCACCTGGGAGCGCCGGCCACACGCCTGTTTACTTTAACTTCTGTTAGCGCATGCACGCTAACAGCTGCATTGTGCTCGTCTCCCGGCTGCAGCGAGGCAACCTTGAGGAAGCGGGCGAAGCTGAACAAATAGTTGGGCTTCGCCCGCGCACACGCATGCACACGCACGCTAACGCTAACCTCCTCCACCTAAACAAACAGCAGACGCAGCGTCCTTACCGCCACGTACAATAAGCTGATGTCCAAACACAGAGGAGAGGGTCCATGAGCCCAGTAACGAGCCCAGTAACGAGCCCGGTAACGAGCCAGTAACGAGCCCAGTAACGAGCCCAGTAACGAGCCCGGTAACGAGCCCAGTATCGAGCCCAGTAACGAGCCCAGTAATGAGCCGGCAGCTCGTCACCTGTAATGAAGTCAAATTAATTTCAGTCATTTATTCTTTGTTTACCAAAACATTTACATTTCCTTTCATTAAAAAAGAGCAGAGCAGAAAACAGGAGGCCAGTGGACGGCTCTGGATCGGCTCTGGATCAGCTCTGGATCGGCTCTGGGTCGGCTCTGGATCGGCTCTGGATCGGCCCTGGGTCGGCCCTAGATCGGCTCTGGGTCGGCTCTGGATCGGCTTTGGGTCGGCTCTGGATCGGCCCTGGGTCGGCCCTGGTCGGCTCTGGGTCGGCTCTAGATCGGCTCTGGATCGGCTCTCGGCCTGGGTCGGCCCTGGGTCGCTCTGGATCGGCTCTGGGTCGGCCCTGGGTCGCCCCTGGATCGGCTCTAGATCGGCCCTGGGTCGCCCCTGGATCGGCTCTAGATCGGCCCTGGGTCGGCTCTGGGTCGGCCCTGGATCGGCTCTAGATCGGCTCTAGATCGGCCCTGGGTCGGCCCTAGATCGGCTCTAGATCGGCTCTGGGTCAGCTCTAGATCGGCTCTGGGTCGGCCCTCGATGGGCTCTAGAACGACTCTGGGTCGGCCCTGGATTGGCTATAGATCGGCTCTAGGTCGGCTCTGGGTCAGCTCTAGGTCAGCTCTGGATCGGCCCTGGGTCGGCTCTGGGTCGGCTCTGGGTCAGCTCTAGGTCAGCTCTGGATCGGCCCTGGGTCGGCTCTGGGTCGGCTCTGGGTCGGCTCTGGGTCGGCTCTGGGTCAGCTCTAGGTCAGCTCTAGATCGGCTCTGGAGCGGCTCTGGGTCGGCTCTAGATCGGCTCTAGGTCGGCTCTGGGTCGGCTCTGGGTCGGCTCTGGGTCAGCTCTAGATCGGCCCTGGGTCGCCCCTGGATCGGCTCTAGATCGGCCCTGGATCGGCTCTGGATCAACTGTGGATGTGCAGCATAGATGTGCAGCACAGATGTGCAGAACAGATGTGCAGTAAAGATGTGAAGCACAGATGTGGACCACAGATGTGCAGAACAGATGTGGAGCACAGATGTGGAGCACAGATGTGCAGCACAGATGTGCAGCACAGATGTGCAGTAAATGCAGAGCTCAGTGATCTGCTGTTCACTTCCTGTCGGCTCCTGTGGGTTTATTCTTTAAGGCTTCATGGTTACAGCTTTAACAAAGGTATGCACCATAATCAGACGTTACCTGTATAGTATGTGTGTGTGCGTGCGTGTAGGTGTGCACGCTCCCAGCTAATGGCGAGGACTCCAGCTGACCTGCTGACCCTCATCACAGCGACAGAGGTGGATGGCAGCGGGAGCCGGATAATAAGATGAAGAGGTTGCCGAGGGCGACAAGATAAAAGCGACAGAGATCAAGAGCGTAACGAGGGGAGTGGGGGGGGCTGGGGGGAGGGGGAGAGGTGGGGGGGGGGGGGGGGGGGGGGGGCTGAACTGAGTTTAGCTGAGGCTGAAAGTGAAACGCTGAGGAAGCAGTCGGGTCCCTCCGTACCTGTCAGGTGGGTTTATTTAGCTCACCTGGATCCCTGCAGGGCGGGAACTGCTCAGACACTCAGACTGGATGGATGATCAGGATGAGAGCGGGAACCGGCCCGGTCCATCTCTGCCTCCAGCACATATTATCATCCATCACTGTCAGCGGTTCTGGACCACATGTCAGTTCTGTCCCTCATAACGAGTCCATTCTGTCTCCTTCAGTCTGAAAGACAACATAAGCACATTTTTATTGGAACATAAATGAAGGATCCGGTTCTGGTTCTGCTTTAGGATCCCTGTTAAACTGATATTTGATGATGCGCATTAATGGACGCCGTCTGCCTGCTGTTTTACTAACGAGTCACTAACGAGCCTGAATGAGTCAACGTCCTCCACCATCATTACAACGATGGACAGAACCGGTTTCTCAGAACTCGGGTTTCTGAGTACCAGGACAGCAAAGTTTCAGCCGGGTTCTTGAACTTCAAGCTTTGGTACGTTTGCAGACCTTTAGGTTTTAGCGACAGGCTCAGAGGAAAAACGACGACTCTGTTCAGTAGGGGTGCTCCGATCGATCGGTGACCTGATCGGATCGGCCGATATGCATATGATCGGGATCGGTCAGAATTGTCATTAAAGCCGATCAAAAGAGCCGATCAAAAACACTCTATTCTCGTGCGCATACACTGTCTATAGACCGTTTCGGGCCAGCCCCCCGGAAGTACCCCGTCCGCCATTGCGGGGTTGTGCTACAGAGCGACACTTTCACCGGCTCGCAGATTAACCAGTGTTTTTCTCTTTCTACAAATATATATATTTTTATAATGTCGAGTCAGTCGAGTGGGAATACATGTTCCGTCATAAACTGTGCCAACAATGGCGTGAAAATTCAACAATGGAAGAAGAAAGTATGTGAAATACACAAGCCTTTACTGCACGAAGACTGCCTTGTTTGCAGAACAAGAAGTTAGGAAGACGTGGGTGAAAAATATCAACAGAAAGGACTTTGTTCCAAATGAATACAGCCGGGTGAGTTTTCATTAACATTCAATCTCGTACTACTCATAGTCTCGCTGAGAGTCCCGGACGATTCTGGCCGAAAGAACAGCAGTATGAGGCTACTGTAGCCCTCGGCACTAGCACAAGCCTATAAATGAATGAATAAATTAATGAATGAATGACTGAATGACTTAGGAGAATGATTAAATAAATTAAATATAACATTAACACATAGCCTAATTTACCGCTAGCGTTAACGTTACAGTAGCATAATCTTTATGGCTTCTTGACGTTAGTTATAGCCAGCGTTGCAGCGTTCCACAGTTTTTAGTGTTTGATTATGGGAATAGATCATGCTATTTCCATAACCAATCATTAAAAACAGCGATAAACTACCTTCATCTGTAACTGGAGGCCACTGCCTAACATCATCAATCCAAGACATGTCTGCGTTATCAGTAACAGATGCTCCACGCTGCTGTGTTTGGGTTAGTTGGTGGAGCACCGCACACTCCAGTTATGGTGGGGCCACTAGGGGGCGCATGTCCACAATTTTAAAGTCGAAAAGGTCTAAGACAGCAAGAAACAAAGGGAAATAAATACGATCGGTGATCGGTATCGGATCGGCCGATATTGATTTCAGTGATCGGTGATCGGCCCCAAAAACCCTGATCGGAGCACCCCTACTGTTCAGACGTTCCAGATGTTCCAGATGTTCCTCTGGAGACAGCTTTACAGTTCAGGTCCAGGTTGAGAAAATATTTTTTAGCTTTTTTCCCATCAGGGTTAGGGTTGGGGGTTAGGGGTTGGGGGTTGGGGGGGGTTTCTGCTCATATATGTGGGGGAGGAAACAGAAAAAGCTCGTCTCGTCACGTGTGAGCAGTTGGAACGATACGAGCAGTTTGGATTAAATCTTTAACCGACAACTGGACCACATTTCTTTTAATGAGATCAATGAAAAATATTTAAAAGGCACAATTGTTGAAGAGACGGCGCTATTTACTCTATTTACTCTCTAGCCTTGGACGCAAAAATGATTCGCTTTTGTCAGATCAAAGCAGAGATGACGGTATTCATTCCACCAACACGAAACATGAAGGAAACGATTCTCCGCTCGTGTATCAGGATGTAAGTTAGTAACAATAAAACCAGGAGCTCTGAAAGTCTTTTCATCGTTATTCATCTGCTGTGGAAGTTTGGACCCGATGGGTTTCTGAGTAAAAAATATGATCAGAATCAAAGAACTAAGCAGTGAAACATCTGAGTTAACGTTGTTAAAAACCCGTCTGGCTCACGTTTCCAGCTCATGGTCGACGCTGCTGAGACGAGAACATCCACCAAAACACCCGGTTCAAGTTCTGATCCGGACTGTCTGCAGATACAGAGTTAGAGCTGGAAACTACAGCGGAGGAGGGACTGATGTGCAACACACACACACACACACACACACACACACACCACTAGTGCTGGGCAATATGACGATACATATCGTGGGGACGATAGAAAAGTGTATATGGTGCCATTTCTCTTCTATTGTTTCTATCGTTTCTAACCTAATTTTATCAATTATTACAGCAAATATGTAATTAAATAACCTGCAACGATAAATTTGATAGAAACATATCTACTTCTACAAAGTAGCCTTTTATATTTGCACTTTTATTCATGGTTAATGCCTTAACAGGGGTGATAGTAAAAAAAAATCCTGAGCCTGAGCTTTTTTCCCTGGGAGGTAAGCGAGCCCCTAAGCCAAGATATATGCCCCGATCAACACAATTGTCATTTTTTGTCCTCTTAAAGTGTAAGTCTGGTGTAAATTGACCCATGGTCCTGTTGTTCAAGCTCACCACATGCAGCCCACACACAAAAAATAATGAGACAATTTGGGACAACATAGGCCAAGTTATGTACAGGCTGCTTAAAGCAGACCCATAACCTGGCCTATGTTGTTCGATTGTCTCATTCTGTTTTCTATGGGCTGCATGTGGTGACCTTATACAACAGAACCATAGGTCCATTTACACCAGACTTACACTTTAAGAGGACAATAAATAGCAATAATTTAAAGTGATTCAAGAACTGAAAAACAATGTTTTTGTCCGTGGCCTCATCAATGTTGAGTGAAAACATGTTATTCTTAAGCTTGTCAGACAGGTTTCTTTTAAATTCTGGTGAGATGCCGTGTGTAATAAGATAGCCTGCATGCTGCCTCGAGACAGACAGATGTGTAAGGGCGAGTTTATCCTCCACTAATTTCTTGCACAGTGTGACGAGTGGACGAGTGATAGTAAACGACAGATCATTCTCGGCAATAAAGGAATTTTTAAATCAGCCATGCGATCTGTCATTGAGGGTTGGATATCTGCTGTGGCTGATGCCTCCGGCAAACGTGAGGTGTGTTGAATTGCTGCTTGGTGACTAGCGTCTAACTCGTGCCGTGGCAGCACTTTTTTCCCACTAGTTCCTTATAATATTTTCCTTGTGCACAAAGTGCAGAAACATGCTCCTGGTTGGCGAAGTTTCTGGCACCAGCTCCCAAAGGGCTTTCCGTCTCTGCCTACCTCCTCAATCCAAGACCAACGCTATTTGTTTTTTATATCTTTGTCGACAACTTTGGTGTCTTCCCCTGGCTTCATAAAATTGCACTCCATGCCTCCACGCTGCCAAACACATTCCTAGTGTGTACACAAACACAATCACAAGTGACTGCTGAATGGTCTGAGGACGTTGAGTCGCTGTTTTGGTAGGAAACAGATCCAGGGCGAGAGAGAGTCCGTCGAAATAAAAGCACCAATCTAATAAAATACGGTGAAACTCTTTCATTTAAGGAATATAATTTACAGGAAAGTCCAAGAGCCATTAAGTTGACCGTTTGCTTTTATTGTATTACAAGTTAATGTCTATTTTATGCGTTTTATGTTGGTGAACACATTTATTTTGGTGATTTCGGTTAACAGCCTGGAGCCTGGTGACGCGAGGCTAGAATCAATCTGATTGGCCAAAACCCAAGACCACCCCCTACACTATTACCGATTGGCTTAAGTATGGCTACTGGTGTAGTTTTGAGTGAAATCGCCTCTTGGATCTACGCGAACGGCAAACCTGATTTTATTTATTTTTTCTCGCAAACACCTCGGTATGCCGGAAATCCGGCGTGACGCCGGAGCGCTATCACCCCTGCCTTAAACAGAGTTCTCTTCAACCCTGATGTTTACTTTAGACACTTTATATTGGTTTGAAAACTTTGCACTACAAGGTTACAGATTTCAGAAAGTTGAAAAATAATTTGTGTTTATTTTTTATAGCTGAACTTCACTGCAAAAATATGTTTTTCCTCTCAGAAACTGTTGTGCACTTTAAAAAAAATGTGAAAGCTACTGTACCTCTGTACCTACCTGTTTTTGCTGCACTAAAATGTATGTTGTGACGGTTCAGCTAAATGTCCTTTCAAAATAAAGTTGAAAAGTAAGCAATGACATTTTTGTCAAACTTTTCAGAGAATAACTGAAAACACACTTTATTATGGTATATCGTGATATATATCGTTATCGTGATATAAAATAGTCCATATCGTGATATATGATTTTTTCCATATCGCCCAGCACTACACACCACTGCTAATTAATGCGAGGTTTGATTATCACGTTGGAATATTACATCAGTTCATCATTTAAGACGCATCATTAAAAACTGACCTGCTCTCATTACCGAGCTTGACGTCCTAACGGGCCTAACGGGTTCTGTCCTGGACCAGGATACCGTCTGACTGAACCCACATCATCAGCATCATCTGACTCCAAACACACAACGCCGTCCACTCTGAGGAGAAAGAAACCAGCAGAGTAAGTTCTCAGCGTCGTTCGTCACCAAGACTGAAGACAAGACATGAAAACATGAAAACATGAAGACATGATCCAGAACAAGCTGCAGGAGCTGGTAGAGCTGAAATAAAGGCCCTTCTTTTCTATTTATGCTGGATGCAAAGCGTTTGAGTCTAACAATAATAATAATTATAATAATAATAATAATGAGTAAAAAAAATAAACACTGAATTTGCAACAACATTCTGAACTTAAAATGTGAGCATTTGATCCTGTTAAGATGCTGACAACGTCTCAAATGAACACGAGACAACTTCATCAATTCACCAGATTTCTGACAGAAACCAGCTGTCTGTCAAAATCCTCTGATCCGTCACACTCGGTCCAAATGTTTATGAGCAGAACAAAAGAGATGCTCAGAGCTGATGCGCTGCACAGCAAAGTTAAAGGAAACAGTACCGACCTGTAGACCGAAGACAGAAGTTAACAGCAGCACGGTTTCTGTCTGACAGAAGATCCCAAAGAGAGACGTCACGGCTGGAAACACGGAAGAGCCCACAACAACATCTAAAGAGCTGCACAACATTTTCTAATCATTTAGAGAGGAATTGCTGCAGTAAATTAACTTAGAATGACCTATTTTACTGTCACGAGGAGTCAATATTGTAGAAAAACATTCATATCTACACTAGTATTAATACAGGTTTGCTTGCGCTCGTTATTCTAATTAAGTGAAGGAATCAGAATGAACGGTAGTTGCAGTTAAAATACAGAACCATTTTACTTTTCAAATTTTGCAAACAACTTGTAAAAAACATTTTTTGTAAAAAATCAACATTAACTACACAATGTAAACAACGTTCTCGAGATATTTCAACAAATAAACAGTAAACAAAGCAGCATAGAAACAATACTCACACAGATTGCTGGTGTAGCCTCCCGCGGCTACAACTTTAGCTCGGCAACATTAGCAGATTATTGTAGTTTGTTGGACGTCGTCTTTTTTAAATCCACGGCTCCTCGTTTAGGAAGAAGTTCCTCAGTCTCATGTTGCCGTTCTGGAGCTTCCACTTCGGGACTTTCTCTGTTTGCCGCCATCACCGTTTAACCAGAAACTAGTAGCGTGTTGTGCCTCCAGTGCAACTGCAAAACCGTCCCCTGTCAAACAATGTTCTGCGGCACTTACGTTCCGCCGCGCGGCGTTCCCAACGTTGTGTACGCTACAGTACATACTCACCGGTATTACGGTATATGAACAATTCATATCATAAGAAAATAAACACCAGTATTCAGTATGAACCGGTATACCGCCCAGCGCTAGGTTGGTGTGAGAGAAGAAGATGATTTTTTATCATTTTCTATTTTCAGCCAAAAGGAAAAGATCCAACAGTTTTCTTTTATACGTGAATCAACATCATATTGAAAATTCATAGGAAGCATTTTCATGAAAACATTTGGTTTTCTAACTCATCTGGCTGTGAAGATGATAGAAACTTGAACTTTTTAAAATCTTTTCTGCTAATGAAGGTCTCCCCTGCCTCCTCCTCTTCATCACTCCTTTTCATATCTCAGTGGTGGTTTCGCTTATTAAATAGAAAAAATAAATCAGCAGGACAACAGACCTCCTCTGGGTCTACCAGGCAACAGGAAAGAAGGAAAAAATAAAAAAAGGTTTGGTTTTATTCAGCCAACAATCTTCTCTCCCACACGAACACACAATCTAGAGAGCAACAAAGAGGCAGAGAGGAGGCGACGGTTATCAGCTGCTGTAGGAAATTAAAGGGACGGTCCACTGTTAATATGCAGATATGCAGATTGTTGATAGAGACTCCTCTGACTGTCTGTCAGACGTCCAGCCTCCGCCACGCACACACCAACCTGCAGCCAGGTAGCCTCCGCCACGCACACACCAACCTGCAGCCAGGTAGCCTCCGCCACGCACACACCAACCTGCAGCCAGGTAGCCTCCGCCACGCACACACCAACCTGCAGCCAGGTAGACGCAGCGACGGTGTATCAGTGTGCAACGGCAGATGGGATGAGCAGGTTGATTAATCTCTGTGACATGAATATCAAATCAGAGGGTAAAGGTGTGTGTGCATGTGCGGATGGTTGAGGCTGTGATGATGATGAGTGTGTGTCAGTTCTGCCTCGTTGTAAACTACAGAAACAAGCCCTCGCTATTATTTTGCAGAAAAATATTAAACTCCA
The DNA here is from genome assembly GCA_018398805.1 of Hirundichthys speculiger. Classification (NCBI taxonomy): domain Eukaryota; kingdom Metazoa; phylum Chordata; class Actinopteri; order Beloniformes; family Exocoetidae; genus Hirundichthys; species Hirundichthys speculiger. The sequence goes on along the minus strand of JAGFBZ010000781.1, from coordinate 71,816 downwards.
GTCATTCTTCAACGTGTGCTTTACCTCTGAACGTTCTGACCTTTTCCTCTTTAACTGTGTCATCCTTCCTGTCCTTCAAGTGAAAATACATTCTGGGAGACAAGAGAGATCCCACAACCATCATCTCTGGTACCAGGCAGAACTTTTCAGATCACCCAGAACCTCCAGGATGGACTCTGCAGTGCTAATTTTCTCTTGGTCAGTTTGTCTCATCATCATCTTGTCAAACACATCATTTTTTTCATCTGTATGGAGCCTCGTTTAGGTCATAATTCAATGAATAAATGAGTATTATTATAAAATACAGGCATTTATTATTATGAAATATTTCCCGTTATTATGATAATGGTTTTGTTTTTCACAAGATTGAGCTTTTACTAGGGGTGTAACGGTACATGTATTTGTATTGAACCGTTTCGGTACAGGTAGGTCGGTTCGGAACGGAGGCGTACCGAACGAGTTTCCACACGGACATATTAAGTAGAGGACCGCATGTTGTGGAGCAGAGCGCTGCAGTCGCACATGCACAGTTGCGCGCACACGAGACAACAAACCAGTGTTGCCAACTTAGCGACTTTGTCGCTATATCTAGCGACTTTCCAGACCCCCCTAGCGACTTAATTTGTAAAAAGCGACTAGCGACAAATCTAGCGACTTTTTCTGGTGATTTTGAGACTCACGCGCACTCAAACTGCTAGGATTGAAGCTATCACATCACAGCTAGCGCGCGGTCGGGGCGAGTTTCTGTGTGCGGACTGGGCGCGTGTCACCACATACACGGGCGAGGCGACGCGCGTGCACACAAAAACCCCGCCTCCCACGCGAGACAACTCGAGCTTTTTCCCTCCTCTCCACGTCCCTCAATAATAATAATAATAATAATATTGTTCTTATTATTATTACTATTGTTGTCATTTTAAATATGCATAAAAAAAGCTAGTTCTACAGCAACAAAAAAAGTTTGTTGATATGTAAATAGTTCGATTGGGAAGAGAAATCATGTGGCATGCAGTACAAAAAAAAAAAAAAACTCGTTACCTTCTCGTCCACATTTTAGCCAGAAAATCATAGCGGGACTTTATGAAAAAATAAAATGATTTGTTTTTAAAGAAACAGTCTGAGCCTTATTCATGTTATTTAATCTGAGCAACAACTTGAAACTGTTTAATTTTGCACATCAGATGGATATTTTCTTTAAGAAAAAGTCTGAGCCAATGTTATTTTTATTTTGTTTTTCAAAATATCTACATTTCAGAATATTGTATTTATATTTTTGAGCAGAATTCTAGCTTTGTATAGGCTAATGTTCCTATTGTTAAAAAGCACAAAAGTGTGTAATAAACAACTAGCACATTTATATTTTTCATTTGTGTTTCTTACTGTACCGAAAATGAACCGAACCGTCACCTCAGAACCGAGGTACGTACCGAACCGAGAGTTTTGTGGACCGTTACACCCCTAGCTTTTACATAATAATGGCTTTGTTTTTCATAAGAATGATTTATGTGTCAATCACAGCAGAGAGGGTGGAGCCATTTATGTGATTGGCTGTTCTTTCATTCAGGCATAAGCAACAGAACGGTGAATATCGATAGTGGGCGAGAGGTGCAATGTATATACTCCAGGCCAGTAGGTGGCAGAATGCACCTCAGTGTACGATTAAAAGTTGACATCGACTAAGAAATGTAGCGCGAAATGTAGGGAAAACTTGATTTTGACGGCATGGCGACAGGAGAAAGATCCTTTTCTGACTTACTCCGAGAGGAAGCCAACAGGCTCGATGCGAGTCCCCCACTAACTGCATGGAGAAGGATCAGCAAATGAGCATCCAGGCAAAATGTCATTATGTAAAAGCTCATTCTTAGATTAAAAAAAAAAAAAGCCATTCTGAAATCAACTATTATGCATTAAACTAAGATTAAATATTAATAAAAATATATTTCATAAAAAGTACATTTTTTTCATAATAATAGGAAATATTTCATAATAATAAACATGTATTTTATAATAATGGATAAATATTTCATAATAATAAATGCCTGTATTTCATAATAATAGACTAATTTATTCATTGAATTATGACCCAAACGGGGCTCCATACATCTGAGCCTCCCGTTATACAAGATCGTGTTTTTCTGTTTCTGTATTGGTTTTCCATAAATTGTTGTTGTACTTTGTGATGATGGGAATCATCGGATAATCGGTAACATGCTATGATGGAGGAGAGAGAAAGAAAATCAAAAATCATTACAATTTTTCTGTGAATTAATAGAAGAAACTGCAGAGAAGCTGAGTGTTGCCACGTCGCTGTTATTGCAGATTGATGTACTCTTCAGGTCCCTTTTATTCAAATGGCTCGCTTTAAATGAGTTGCTCGGAGCTTTTCTGATGACTACTTTGAGCTGCGCGAGTTATTACAGGTATTACATGAAATTGCCTGTTGGATGAAGGAGATTACGGTGCTTTTGGGTCAATACTTCCTCTGAGCTGTTTGGCAGGTGCAGCTGAGGAGCGATTAGGCCTTTGTCTGTCAATCCAACTTCCAAGAGGTGGTTATGAAGCCCCTGGATTAAGCCTCCATCACACACACACACACACACACACGCACACACACACACCTGGCGTATACCAGGCTCTTTCAGTGTGCTGAGAGGTGTCAGATTTTAGTACCCTGATTGCTCCGTTGGTTGACAGAATCGGACCCTCCTCAGACTCACTGGTGAGCAGCCAATCATGCATTGAGATTTTTTTTCTTTTCTCCCCTTTTGGTTCCCATTTTGTAAGTACATTTTATGCTCAGGACTGAGAAGTCGTTTTCTTTTTTTTTTTTTTTTTTTTGCCATTAAATATATCATGGTACAACACAGGCTTTAATGATGCAATTATGGCATCAGTCATGTCATGTCGAGAGCCCCCCCCCCCCCCCCCCAAAAAAAAAAAAAAATGCTCTCAAGCAAAGAATCTTTCTCACGGACTAAATTTATGGCTCGGAGCGTTCAAGAGCAACAGAACAGCTCCACACATGGAAGAACCTGTTTGGGTTGCTTGGGAGCTCTCCATGGTCCTGAATATGGATGTAACAATATGGAATATTTAATATCTTGATTATAGTGAACATATCACGGTTTACGATATTGTCATGATATTCTTAATTGCTGTACAAATGTCTAAAAAAAAAAAACATACATTTTAATAATTTCACAAAATCTTGTGATCTTCTTGTCATATTGAAACAACAGAAGCCAAAATCTTATCAAAATGAAACTTTCACATTAAACGGAGAAACAACTGGCACAGAAAGAGGTTTTATTTTAAATGAACAAAAATAAATAACAGGAACAAAGCTTATTTGTCTGGTGCAAATTTAAATAAACACTTTAACAACCATAGTAGGTCAAAATATGCAAACAATTATTAGGAACAAAAATTATAGTGAAGTTCAAATGAAATAAACTTTGGACTTTAAGCTGAACCTTAAATACGTATAAATGTGCAAATAAAGAAACAGTTGTTCAGGAGCCAAATATGTTGTTCTGAATTGTAGTTCACTGTGTGTCTGTGGGTGTCGCTGTGTTGTTACCTGAGGGTCAGGTATAAAGGTAGCTGCCTGTTATTGGTTAGCTGTTAGCGCTGTGGCGCTAACTGTCGGCGTTATGGTTGTCGGATCAGTTATTGGAAAAAATAAATATTTTAACTGCATTAAAAGAACATTGTTCCGGTCATTTTTAATGTCCTGCGTGCTATCACCACTTTCCGCCATGCTAACGTTACGATGCCGATGTTACAAGCTACATATTCACGTGAGACACAGTCGCGAGTCTCTCACAGACTTGAATGAGGCTGATATTACACATCCCGCTAATCGACCGCGATAATGAGATGAAGTCAAACATAAACGGTAATCGTTATCGTGTAAAATTTTACCGCGCTTTACCGTAATACCGGTAACCGTTCCATCCCTAGTTCTGAGTCATTCTTTCGGGCCTCTGAAAATTCACTCTCAAAACTGATTTGTTTCCTCACTATTTAGATGGAGACAAAACACGGATCAGAGCTCGTCGCTGGTTCTTTTAAATCCAGTTACAACCACATCTCGACTTTTAATAAAAAAAATGACATTTACAAGAAGCCCAAATGCATTCACCAGCCAGAAACTCCTGCATGAGAATGAAGACAACGAAGGTCAAGGACTATTGAGCAGCTAGAATCCTGCATCGGACCACAGTGGGGCCACATCTGGGACTAACTTCCCAGATGTTTACGGACAGATGTTAGAAGAAGAGGAGATGATCCATGATGGTGACCACCGTCCTGTTCCGACCTTTTTGAGGCGCGTTGCTGCCGTCAAAGTCAAAATGAGCTGATATTTTCCATGAAATTGTGAAATACCTGTTTTAAATCAGATCTGATATCTTCTGTTGTGAATTTAGAGTTTATGCATTCAGCACAGTTTTTTCTAATTTTCTAATTACAAACAAACAAAGAGTCAAAAAAAGGATCTAAAGGTAGACTTGGAATTTGCGGTCATTTTTCCAGGATGGAGAAATCTTGGCCTTTAAATCCTTAATGCCACTGTTGCAGCCTCAATTTCTGTACACATAAAAATTCAGACGTGCTAAACCTTGCGTTGTGCTAAACACTCTGAGAACATGGCGGCCATGTCCTCCATCAAGTAGACCAATCTGAGTCTAATAATGAGCATTAGCAGACGTGGACAACCTGCTCATTTACACTGAGAAAATGACAAAAGTTTAATGGTGTGGAAACTCCAGAAACTCCTTTCTGAAGTTGAGGTCAGGAAAATGTATTCTAGAATAAAAAGAAAAGAAAATAAATGGAGTGAGAGCGTTGGCTCGCTGTTAAGGACCATTTAAAAGAAAAAGGTCAGACAGAAAGGTGGAGGTGAAGCAGAGAGGCAGCGTGGCCAGAACAGGTGTAGGATGTGGGTCGATGACATCATCAGGGCCAACAGGAGCCTCCCTCTGTCCTGTCAGGTGAGTCCAGCGATGACCGCTGTCGTATCTACGCTCCTGAGCAGTCTGTGGGGGGGGGGGGGGGGGGGGGGGGGGGGGGGGGGTTAACAGCTACGCAAATAAAAGCTTTTAGAAACTGATGCTTTTGATGTCGTTCACCGTTTAAAATTAATGTGCCGACTGTAACTTTGTGTACACAATGTCATTAATGAGAGATTTAACAAAAAAAAGAAAAAAAAAAAAAAAACAAAAAAAAAATAAAAAAAAAAAAAAAAAAAAAAAAAAAAAAAAAAAAAACAAAAAAAAACAAAACCAAAAAAAAAAAAAAAAAAAGAAAAAAAAAAAAAAAAAAAAAAAAAACAAAAACTGAAAAAAAAAAAACTCAACAAAAAAAAAAAGAAAAAAAAAAAACAAAACAAAAAAAAAAAAAAAAAAACAAAAAAACAAAAACTAAAAAAAAAAAAAAAAAAAAAAAAAAAAAAGCCACAGACCAAAAAAAATTCAAACTCAAAAACAAGAAAACAGAAACTCCAAAAATTAAACCAATATAAGTACAGAAAAAAAAACAATCCAAAAAAAAAAAACAAAAAGTAACATAAAACCCAGAAAGCCAAAAAAACCAAAAAAAAAAAAAAAAAAAATCCCAAAAACAAAAAAAAACAAAAAAAATAAACCAAAACCAAAAAAAACAAATAAACCATAAAAAAAAAAACTTAAAAAAACACAAAACAAACTGGCATAATAAAACAAAAACCAGAAAAAAAAAAAAAAAAAAAAAAAAAACGGCAAAAAAAAAAAAGAATCAACCAAAACTCCAAAAAAAAGAAAATTATGTCAAAAAAAAAAAAAAAATGCTACCCCCCCACCCCCCCCCCCCCCCCCCCCCCCCCCCCCCGATTTTTTTTTTCTTTTTTACTTCAGTAAAAGGCATTTCAAGCCTTATTTTTTGTCTATTAATGCACTTTTCTTGAAATTCTCATTAATGCCGCTCGGGCTGGAGCTGACTGATGTCGTTAGGGGCCTTGTGAGGCTCACAGCGGGAACTGAGCCGACGCCGTACGGCGATTTCCACTTTACGTCTGCGCGGCCTGATGATGAATGAAAGAAAAGAAAAGAAAGACCCTGAGCCTAATGGGATTTGCTGATAAGAAATTACCAGCGCCGGGTCCTTCTCCTTTGTCTCTAGCTGGGAGTTCAGACGCTGAGCCAATGGGAGAGCTAAGGGCCGCCGTTACCGTAGAGACGGGAGAACAGAGGGCACGCCGTCGCCATGGTAAACAGGCGTGCTGTTTGAGACGTTTGAGAGTTTGCTCCAGACTGAACTCGCTCGGCGCTGCTCAGAAAACAGTGACAACTTCAGGATCGTAGCTGTGACACGAACACAAACGTGGAAAGTTGTTTAGCAGCGCAGCGGTTTGTTCCAGAAAACGTGTTCAGACAACAATGTTTCAAACACCAGAAGCTCCCTGAATCTGTTCATTCAAACTACAATCAGACGTAACAATAAAAGGCCGTCACATCTGAGTTTTATTTTTATTTCTAACATATATTTCAAACATAAGATTCACTCATTCGGCGCAGTCGTTCTGAGACGTTACGGCAGCAACAATGACCCAGTTTTTCCTCCTGAACTTGGAGGCCTCAGAGCCGAACGATAACAATGACAACAATGGGACTGATCATATCCACCGCTAACGGGTGAGAGAGAGCAAAAAAAAAAAAAAAAAAAAAAAAAAAAAAAAAAAAAAAGAAAGAAAACTGCGGCTTGTTTGCTCCGGCAGCAGCTCTGTAGCAGAAAGGAAAACAAGAAAATTACAGAGCAGCACAACAAAGGCAGCGGTCTTGTCATCTCAACCTGCCAGGGAGGATTTCCTAAATTACCCATGGTGCTCTGGCAGGGCTGGCCGACGGTTTATCCAGCGCTTCCTCCAAAGAGGCACAGATTCCTGTTTATGAAGGTGAGACCTCGTCAAACAGGACATGCAGCCGTGACTGAGACGCTCAGGTATCTACAGGTAGCTCTCAGGTAACTACAGGGAAGTAAACAGGTACATTTACTGAACAGTAACCACATCATTGTCCACCTCGTGAGATAAAAACAACAACATTGACATTAATATTGTTCTGGAGGTGGTTGAGCTGAAAGCATCACAGAGATCAGCTGTGAAGGAGTCAGGGATTCTGCAGAAGCTGCTTTCAGCTGAGACGCGTTAGTTTACGAGAGGAAGGAAGAAGATCTGACTGATTTTCAGAATAAAACACCACCAGCGCTGGTGCATCATATCACAGCCTGTGGAGGAAGGTCAGAGGTCGACAAGTCAGCACGGTTATTATCGTTAACGAAAACGAACGAAATAACGAAAACTAGAATTGAAAAAAACATTTTCGTTAACTGAAATTATAACTAACGGAAACTGTATTATGTGTTTATAAAACGAACTAAAATTAGAAAATAATAATATCAAGAAACGTCCTGCGTTTTTTGTGTTTGTAATTTTTTTTCCTCATAAACTAGTTTGAATTCTCTAGCTAACTAGCTCGCTCCTCCGCTAGGCTAAAACTAGCTAAGCTACCTAAGCAAAAAAAAAAAAAAAAAACCAAGCTAAGCTAGCCTAAGCTAGCCCCCTGGAAAGAAGGCTAACCAAGACTAGCTAAGAGCTAAGAAGCTAGCCTAGCTAGCTAGCCCCCTGGAAAGAAGGCTAACTAGCAAGCCTAAGCTAGCCCCCTGAAAGAGGCTAAAGCTAGCTAAGCTAGCCCCCTGGAAAAGAAGGCTAACCAAGGAAAGACTAGCTGGATAAGCTAGCTACCCTAAGCTAGCCTAAGCTAGCCCCCTGGAAAAGAAGGCTAACCAAGACTAGCTGGATAAGCTAGCCTAAGCTAGCCCCCTGGAAAGAGAAGCTAACCAAGACTAGCTGGATAAGCTAGCCTAAGCTAGCCCCCTGGAAAGAGAAGCTAACCAAGACTAGCTGGATAAGCTAGCCTAAGCTAGCCCCCTGGAAAGAGAAGCTACAGCTGCAGGGCCAGTCAGCGTGGGAAGGAACGGGAGAAAACAGCAAACTATAATGGACTGTTTCCATGGAGACCAGATAGCTGCTGGTCAGTAAATACGCAGGAGGAACACCACAAGAGGGAAGATGCATTGATAAATATGTTTTATTGAGACCAGAATGTAAACACGACTATGTGATTCGATAGCCTTCAAAACGTTCAGTGCTCCACTCCAACCAAAATTACAACCCTAATTTACAAAATAAAACTAAAACTAACACTGAAACTAATAAAAACTAAACTAAAACTAAGTATTTCAAAACAAAAATGAATAAAAACTAGCAAAACTGCTCTAAAAGTGAATTAAAACTAACTGAATTTGTAAAAAAACTAAACTAAAAACTAAACTAAAACTAATGGAAAATCCAAAACTATTATAACCCTGCAAGTCAGGTGGTCTGACTGGTACGTTATCATATGTGAGATCCACGTTCTCGGGATAATAAGCTGCTGTGTGAGTGGACGGAGAATACCAGCGTGTTATCTTGTCTTTAAACTAGAACGTCACCATGTGATGTCATCATGGCTGTTGCATCATCTCCAGACTTCCAGGTAAACCTGTCGTCTCTGATTCACCTGGACACGTGTGGAAATATTGGTTCATATCCAGACTTCTCAAAGTCTGGACCCCAGTCCAGATGTGGACCGCGAGGCCCGTCAGTCCAGACCCAGTCTAAGTCTAAAGATGAGCCTTTCACATAAACGCATTGATAAATTATTAGTAACGTTAAATACAGTGTCATCAGATATTATTTACATCGATCCAGAGACGACTCTTATATTCACCAACTTTGTCGTCTTACCGCTGCTGCTTGAACCGTTTCTACTCTGAACGTCTGACAGCTGTCAGTCAAACTCGTCAGGAGGGAGGGGCAGGAGGGAGGGGTGGGAGGGAGGGGCAGGATGCTCATATAAATGACAGGAACAAGTAGCCAATCAGGACACGGGAGTTTGTGACTGAGAGCCATTCAGAAACAAAAAGGGGCGGGTCTCTAAAAAATTCAGCTCAAAAACCAATTTTTTTGTTTGTTTGAAAACAAAACTACATGGAAACGCTAGCTCAGCTAACCAAAATATTTAAACTTTAAATAAAAAGTAAGTGGTCAGGTGTTCACGTTTAAGTTTCTACAGTGAATTTAATTTAAAATAAGTTATTTCTTTATATGTTTTGTAGTTATTGTCATTATTGTCATATGTTGTTTTTACATGAGAGTGAAAAAGCAAAATATAAGTTATCTTGTTGACATTTTTTATGGACGTCTGGTCTTTAATGGAGAGAAGATCTGGACCTTTAAAAATAAGTTTGAGAAGTTTGAGGTTTATTTGCTGCAAACTGCTTGTTTTCTTCACATCATGCAGCCAAACCAACATGTTCCAGAAAACATTTTTAATATAATAACTATAAAACTAGAAGATTCTTTGGGAGTGAAACGTTTATTTTCTCTGTAGTTTAAAGAAAAGTGACATCAGAAAGAAACCTCATATCGTCCTACTTGGATACCTCGGACCATAATTAGGATCAATAACTGCGTTAACGGAGTCTGACGTAAAATGAAACAGAAAAAGTTTTAGGTCATAGTAAATAGAAAATACAAAAATGACACGTGAACAGTCACTGTTGCAGCATTTAATAATTTTATACTGCAGGAAATATGAGGAGACGTGAATGGGCCTCGTAAGTGGAATGATCTCACGCACACGCGCACATGCACACGCGCAGTCCTGCAGTAATGACATTTAAATGGCTCATTTGAAGATAAAAGCCTTGCTAACATCAAATGGATCCTCGTTAACATAACGGCAAACAACTAAGAAGAAACGAAGCTGCATGAATATACATCCTCCACATTTGTCTCCTTCAGCACAATAAGTGAGCAAACAAATATTGTGAGCCAACAGCGATCTAAACTGTCTATTTGCGTGCACCAATTATGCACGTGCCCGCCTGTTTATGCTTCATCAATAGCTGACGGAAATTAGGGTGCATCACAATCAGCTCTCTGAGATTTTCAATTAATGTTTCTTTAAACGAGCTTGACAAATCATAGCGTTTCTACAAAAGGTTGAATTCTGTCAGCAAACAAAATCCAGATTTGAAAAGGAGATTCATTAAATACCAGGTTTTGTTCTTAATGAGATCCAGATGAGCTGAACGTGTTGAATGGAGTCTTTTCTTTACTTTAAGATTTACTTTAATACAGCTGAATGTAAGCAGTTTTTAAATTCAGCACTAAAATACTCAAAGTTACTGATTCAGGGAATCACCTAAAACGATCACTTTAAAAGAATCGCCACAAAAAAGTACAAGTCGTAAACTCACTTTCTCCCTTTTTTTGATTTAAATAAATGTGATGCCTATAAAAAGAGTTAAAATTTGAACCATCGCAGAGTTAAAGAAACACCGTCTGATATTAAACCTCCAAACGAGAGCTTGTGACTTATTTTCTTTCCCACGTTGATCCATGATAGCATCCATGATAGCATCCATGATAGCATCCATGATAGCATCCATGGTAGCATCCATGGTAGCATCCATGATAGCATCCATGATAGCATCCATGATAGCATCCATGATAGCATCCATAATAGCATCCATAATAGCATCCATGATAGCATCCATGGTAGCATCCATGATAGCATCCATGATAGCATCCATGATAGCATCCATGGTAGCATCCATGATAGCATCCATGATAGCATCCATGGTAGCATCCATGATAGCATCCATGATAGCATCCATGATAGCATCCACACCAGCGCTGAGAGCCAGTTCCAGCTGTGGTCCAGTTCCAGCTGTGGGTCACCTGTAAAACTGATGTAACATAACTGTTCTGAGAACAGCTCATTAATGCTCATTCTGACTGAGGAGGGATTTTCACCTGAAGCTTTTCCCTCTTCTGCTGCCGTGAATCTCAGAGTAACTGAGGATTTGAAGCACATCTGGGCTCGTCAACACACAGCTGTATTTGGTTTGCAGAACCTTCCAGTTCACGGTCAAAATCCACAAGTTGGTATATTATAAGAAACGATTACAAAAGTTTGATTCATGATCAGCAACGGTGGCCTTCAGTTTCTTGGAAAGTCCATGAATGGATCTGTTTAGTCCCTTTGACTCAACTTTGAGCGTCTTAAATGAACTATATAAGTTGAAATTATCCTCCTCCTCTGAAGAGTCAGTACAGCAAATAATTATTTTTTACATTTCCTGACCAGTCACCAGTCTCCTGCAGCTGCATATTAGTGGTCTCCAGATGTAAATGAGCAACCTTTTAAATCTTTTCAACAGTAGATTATAGAAAAATCTAAATTTATGGCCCTTAAATGCTGTTAAACAGAACAAGAATGGAAGACAGACATGGAGGAGCTGTCCAGCACGCCGTGGTGCTGATCTGTAGTCAGGCTTAGACTTGGGACGTCATCATATACATCCAACATGCTGCAAACTAAAACTTTTTCAGTTAAGCACTTTTCACCAACAACGGCTGCATTTGAACTCTGAGACGAACATTTTCCCTCCACAGACGCACTCAAGAGACATCGGTAGGATGGGAAACCACCGGAGGAAAACCGCTCTTTTACGGTCGACGGAAACATAAAGACGCAGTGAAATGGTCAAATATTGTTGAATAATTTCATGACAGTGGAGAAATGGCTTCCATCTGATTTTGTGTTAAAAGATTCACACACAAACTTTTAATATTTGCACTCCCTTCTCAGTTTTACTCTCATTTTCTATCATTAATCCAACCATGTCGTTTTTACCCCCTTCAGTTCCTCTCTTCAACCCACCTTCCACTTCCTTCTTTCACCTCCCTCCTCCTCCTCCTCCTCTCTTGGAGGGTCTTGCTGTAATAGGCAGGTAATTTTCCCCCCTATTACGCGGCGCTACATTAGTCTCACCCTGCAGTATTTACACAAGTTAGCGGTCCGACCGAGCCATTTGCAGCCGAGGATCATTATAGCATATGGTGTCCCAAGATGGCTGGGAATTCCAAGATGAAATGATGGCTTGAATGCATTAGCCAATGTGTGTGCACGTGTGTGCATGTGTACGCACGTGTTCAGGGGGGGGGGGGGGGGTGGGGGAGGGAGAGATCAAGGCAGGATTTCACAATGGATCCTTGTAAAAGCCCACCTCCAGATATGATACCATTAAGATTTATGAGCACCAATTACAGCACCTCCATCTTAAGTGTCATTCCAGCCGTTCAATTTTAATACATCACGGAGATGGTTTCCTATTTTATACGGGATCTTTCTTTTAAGAAGTTTGGCAGCTGATGGCACAACTTCAAAGTGCTGCTCGCAATTTGAGGAAATTATCAGTCCCGTCGCATCGGTTCCTGCCCCTTTTTTTGGAGAGCGGGATCATTTTTGGTGGAGTGAATCCCCCCTTTTCCCCCCCGACGCCGTGAGCAGCATTTACTGATAACAATTTAAGATCTTCCTTTCTGATCAGAGAGCATGAAATCAGACTAACATGCACCTTCAAGGCCTTCATCGTTTCTCTGCAGTATTTAGAAGCTACACGCAGGTAAAATAAAACACCTGTTAGTAGGAAAAATACATATAGTAGCGTTGTTCATCTGTCATAAAGAGCTTCTGTCATTTTTCACTAAGAAAAAAAAAAATCTATGAAAACAACACAAATTTAAAGCCAAAAAAAGAAAAGTATGTTTCCTTCCTTTTAATGCATTTTGTTCCGGTTTTAAGGTTTAAAATTATTAAGTAAATTAGAAACTGTTTATTTCTAGATCTCCCTTTTCTCAGTCTCTTCCTTGTTTCTGCTCATTGCACTATTTGTTGTATGTTACACTTTTATACTGCTCTTGTTTTTTATATGTGTCTTATAATTATATTGTAAATAGGAAAACTTTGTTTTTTATATTGCTATTTAATATTTTCATGTCTTGCTGTTGCTACACTGCAATTTCCCAGTTTGGGATCAATAAAGTACATCTATCTATCTGTGTATCTATCTATCTGTGTATCTATCTATCTATCTATCTATCTATCTATCCATCCATCCATCCATCTATCTGTGTATCTATCTATCTGGGTATCTATCTATCTATCCAACTATCCATCCATCTATCTATCTGTGTATCTAACCATCTATCTATCTGTGTATCTATCTATCTATCTATCTATCTATCCATCCATCTATATCTATCTATCTATCTGTGTATCTATCTATCTATCTATCTATCTGTGTCTCTGTCTGTCTGTCTGTCTGTCTGGTCTGTCTGTATGTCTGTCTGTCTGTCTGTCTGTCTGTCTGTCTTCTGTCTGTATCTATCTATCTAATCTATCTATCTATCTATCTATCTATCTATATCTATCTATCTATCTATTATCCATCCATCCATCTATCTGTATCTATCTATCGGGTATCTATCTATCTATCTATCCATCCATCTATCTATCTGTGTATCTATCCATCTATCTATCTGTGTATCCATCTATCATCTATCTATCTATCTGTGTATCTATCTATCTATCTGTATCATATCTATCTGTGTATCTATCTATCTATCTATCATCTATCTATCTATCTATCTATCTATCATCTATCTATCTATCTATCTATCCATCTATCATCTATCATCTATCTGTGTATCTATCTATCTATCTATCTATCTATCTATCTATCTATCTATCTATCTATCTATCTATCTATCTATCTATCTATCTATCTGTGTATCTATCTATCTATCTATCTATCTATCTATCTATCTATCTATCTATCTATCTATCTATCTATCTATCGTATCTATCTATCTATCTATCTATCCATCTATCATCTATCTATCTATCGTGTATCTATCTATCTATCTATCTATCTATCTATCTATCTATCTATCTATCTATCTATCTGTGTATCTATCATCTATCATCTATCTATCATCTATCGATCTATCTATCTATCATCTATCTATCTATCTATCTATCTATCTATCTATCCTATATCTATCTATCTATCACTATCTATCTATCTATCTATCTATCTATCTATCTATCTATCTGTGTATCTATCTATCTATCTATATCTATCTATCCTATCCTATCTCATCTATCTATCTATCCATCTATCTATCTATCAACATCTATCTATCTATCTATCTATCTATCTATCTATCTATCTATCTATCTATCTATCCTATCCTATCTATCTATCTATCCAACTATCCATCCATCTATCCATCTATCTATCTGTGTATCTATCTATCTATCTATCTATCTATCTATCTATCTATCTATCCAACTATCCATCCATCTATCCATCTATCTATTCATCTATCTATCTGTGTATCTATCCATCTATCTATCTATCTATCTATCTATCTATCTATCTATCCATCTATCCATCTATGCATCTCCACATGAAAATGAGTCACCTGGTGATTTTAGAGGACACCTGAGAACATAACTTTATAAGGAATAAAGTCAATTAAAGTATTTATATAATTATCAGATTATCTGTTTATTGTTAAGAATTTGAACAGTTTAAGTTTATTAGTTCGCACAATGACAAAAAATAACAGAAGATGATCCAAATCAATGTTTAAAAACAAGTGCAGGAGGAAGCATGTAGGCCTCAAGCCCCTCCTCCTCTAGAGTGAACAAAATCAATTATAATCAACTACTGACAATGTAAATGAGTAACATTACAATAAAGTTAATCAAATAATAAATGGCATTAATATAAATAACATTTAAAATACAGTAAGGTAAAAACATAATTACAATCATTTAAAGTAAACAAAATTAATCATAATCGAAAATTGATTAAAGTAATACACCGACAATGAAACACATTACGATAAGGACAATCAAATAATAAACCCTAGCACTTAAAATAAAGTCAGGTAGAACAAAGAGTATATTTACAATTCTCTAAAGTAAACAAAATTTGAACTTAATCGATAAATAGTGAACTAAAATAATGGATATTTTAAAATTCTGATGGAGGGATCAGTCATCATCTTCATTAGAGCTTCACTCCTGCAGGGATCCTGCACTTGTGTTTAAAAAAGAAAAAAATCCTGCGTAGCATCTTTGTAATCAGTGTGTTGACTCTATGATCAGGTGTGATCAGGTGTGATCAGGTGTGATCATCATATGATCATCAGGTGTGATCAGGTGTGATAATCATCAGGTGTGATCAGGTGTGATCAGGTGTGATCTCAGGTGTGATCACATATAATCACATGTGATCAGGTGTGAATCAGGTGTGATCAGTGTGTGTGATCAGGTGTGATCATGTGTGTGATGTGAATCATGTGTGATCAGGTGTGATCAGGTGTGTCAGGTGTGATCAGGTGTGATCAGGTGTGATCACATATAATCACATGTGATCAGGTGTGATCAGGTGTGATCAGGTGTGATCAGGTGTGATCAGTGTGTGTGATCATGATCAGGTGTGATGATCAGGTGTGATCAGGTGTGATCAGGTGTGATCCCATCAGGTGTGATCAGGTGTGATCAGGTGTGATCATCATGTGATCAGGTGTGAATCAGTGTGATCAGGTGTGATCATGTGATCATGTGTGAATCAGGTGTGATCATGTGATCAGGTGTGATCAGATGTGTGATCAGGTGTGATCTCAGGTGTGATCAGGTGTGATCAGGTGTGATCAGGTGTGATCACATCATCAGGTGTGATCACATATAATCAGGTGTGATCATGTGATCAGGTGTGATCAGGTGTGATCAGTGTGATGTGTGATCAGGTGTGATCAGGTGTGATCAGGTGTGATCATCAGGTGTGATCAGGTGTGTCACATATAATCATGTGATCAGGTGTGAACAGGTGTGATCAGGTGTGAAAACAGTGTCAGGTGTGATCAGGTGTGATCAATCAGGTGTGATCCAGGTGTGGTGTGAACCAGTGAAACAGTGGCCCTGGGTGACGGTAAATGTCTCCCTGTAATGGTTAATTCAGAGGGGTTTCCCGCCTTTAAAGGACGCCGTGAACCCAACACGCGCTGAAACGTCTCCCGGCGGCATCAGAGGGAAGCTGTCAGGACGAACAAAAGACTTTATCTTCCTTCCTTCCTTCAGTCTTGGGGGGTCGGCAACGAGAAACGAGGAGAAAAGGTCACGTCCTCAACCAGGAACCACAAATGTCAACCACCTTCCCGCTCCATACAAGCTGAGTGTGTGTGTGTGTGTGTGTGTGTGTGTGTGTGTGTGTGTGTGTGTGTGTGTGTGCAGAGACCAGGGAGACACACACACATGTGCTCATATGTGTGTTCACCTCATGACACGAGGATTAAAGATCCTGTCGGCATTTATTTGGTGGGTTAGTGAAAAAAAATGCTGTAAATGTAATTTTCTTCTGTATATGTGAGGATGAACGTCTGATCAGTGAAAAACGAAAGCAGAGAAAGAGAGAAGAAGGTGAAGGATGTTTGGGTTTATAGATGAGTTAAAACCACCCAGTTCACACCAGAGATGGAAGTTCAGACCACTGGGACCCAGACCCACCGGGACCAGACCCACTGGGAACACCAGGAGGCCAAGTGTTGGGCCCACAGGAGCCACCCAGGTGCTCACAGCCTCCCCACCACAGCGCTGGAGATATCTCCAGGTATCTCCAGGTATCTTCAGGTGTTTCTCCAGGTATCTCCAGGTGTCTCCAGGTGTTTCTCCAGGTATCTCCAGATATCTCCAGGTATCTCCAGGTCTTTCTCCAGGTATCTCCAGGTGTCAGGTATCCAGGTCCATCTCCTCTCCACCTCCAGTGTATCTCCATCCAGGTATCTCCAGGTCTATCTCCAGGGTCTCCAGGTATCTCCAATTATCTCCAGGTGTCTCCAAGGTATCTCCAATCTGTATCTCCAGGTATCTCCAGGTATCTCCAAGTGTGTCTCCAGGTGTCCAGTATCTCCAGGGGTATCTCCAGTAGGTGTCTCCAGGTGTATCTCCAGGTATCTCCAGGGTCCAGGTCTCCAGGTCTGTCTCCAGGTATCTCCAGGTGTCTCCAGTGTGTCTCCATCTCTCCAGGTATCTCCAGTGTCCAGTATCTGAGGTGTCTCCAGTCTCCAGGTCTAGGTGTCTCCAGGTCTCCATATCTCCAGGTGTCTCCAGGTCCATCTCCAGGTCTGTATCTCCAGGTATCTCCAGGTGTCTCCAGGTGTCTCCAGGTATCTCCAGGTATCTCCAGGTGTCTCCAGGTGTCTCCAGGTGTCTCCAGGTGTCTCCAGGTATCTCCAGGTGTCTGTATCTCCAGGTATCTCCAGGTATCTCCAGGTCTCCAGGTCTCCAGGTATCTCCAGGTGTCTGTCTCCTCCAGGTCCATCTCCAGGTATCTCCAGGTCCAGGTCTCCAGTGTCTCCATCTCCAGGTGTCTCCTCTCCATCTCCAGTATCTCCAGGTGTCTCCAGGTATCTCCAGTGTCTCCAGGTCTATCTCCAGGTGTCTCCAGGTATCCATCTCCAGGTGTCTATCTCCAGGGTCTCCAGGTCTCCAGGTCCATCTCCAGGTATCTCCAGGTGTCTCCAGGTGTCTCCAGGGTCTCCAGGTATCTCCAGGTATCTCCAGGTATCCTCCAAGTTATCTCCAGGTGTCTCCAGGTATCTCTCCAGGTGTCTCCAGTATCTCCAGGTATCTCCACGTGTCTCCAGGTATCTTCAGGTGTCTCCAGGTGTCTCCAGGTATCTGGGCTGGTCGCCCTGATACTCCAGTACCTTCAGATCACGTGAACCCACTGGTCACAACCCAGTCTGAGACGTCTTCAAACACCTCGTCCACGCTGGACTTGTCTCTCCTCGTCTGTCTGAAGGAGCTGCTCTGATGTCTCATCCCTGCTGTCCATCATCCGTCCTCTCTCCTCAGGAGCTTTTCCAGGACTAATTGAAGGATCATTTAGCCGCAGGATATGGCTGAAGACACCAATCAAGACCTTGTTAAAGGTCGTTAAGGGACAATTGTCCATAATTCCTCTAAACTACTGGATATTTAATTAATTAACCACCAATTAGAGGCCAGCCGTTGTACAGCTGGCATCTTCAGACCAGACGGCTAATTTCAGATTGCCGCCGCCGCTGCACCATTAATTAGTATTGGAAGTAATTTTCAATTACAAATGTGTTAGAAATATGAGTCCTACTGTCTCCGGGTCCAGCATCAGCACATCATTTTAAGTTCAAAGGGTCGATCCGAACAATCAGAGCGCAGCTTGAAGGCCGTGCTGAGATCCCACCCCATAACACTCCCAGTTAAACCCAACTGGGAGCGTGTTTAATCAGGTACAAACAGAGGAGGCTGATCAGGAGCACTGCAGACAGACGGACCGTTTTGTAAGAGAGGTTTAGAAGAGAGGTTTTTTTAAATCCCCGGATTAAAGGAGAGACGGCGAACATTAAACAGACGACAGCGGCACGTCATCCGAGTGGGAGGAATGCTGGGAAATTATTTCTAGACGTCAACAGAGAGTGAGGTGAAGACGGGATGGATAAAAAGAATCAATTAGTCTTGTTCTGAGTAAATTCAGCTCTCTCTCTCTACTACACACACACACCACACACACACACACACACACACCACCCCCCCCCACCCCAGACCAGACACCATAACAAAAGAGGAGAGAAGGGTGGAGGTTTACTTCCCGTTTTCCCTCCGTTCCATTCTTCATCCACCTCTCTGCTCTGTTTGTTTCTTCAAAGTAGAGGCTTCATCAGCCCCCCCCCCCCAACCCCCCACCCCCCCGCAGAGATCACCACACACACACACACACACACACACACACACACAGAAATGGACTTTTTTTTTTTTTTTCCTCAAAAAAAAGACTAATTAGTGCCCAGACCGCCTGCACAATTACTACCAGCCGTGCGCTAATTAGGACTTATTTAAAGTGTGCGTCAGTTGCTCTTTAGCATCATTGTCTTCTTGAGGGAAAAAAGACAAAAAATTATCAACAGTTGGAGTTCAGGTGCTCCCAACATGCACGTCTGCATGTGCATGTAACAATATAGAAAATCTGATATCTCGATTATCGTGACCAAATTATCACGGTTTACGATATTATCGCGATATTCCTAATTGCTGTACAAATGTCTAAAAAAAAAAACATACATTTCAATAATTTCACAAAATCTTGTGATTTTCTTGTCATATTAAAACATCAGAAGCCAAAATCTTATCAAAAATGAAACTTTCACATTAAACGGAGAAACAACTGGCACAGAAAGAAGTTTTATTTTAAATGAACAAAATAAGTTACAGGAACAAAGCTTTATTTGTCTTGAGCAAACTTAAATAAACACTTTAACAACCATAGTAGGTCAAAATATGCAAACAATTATCAAGAACACAAATTATAGTGCCAAATCAAATGAAATAAACTTTGGACTTTAAGCTGAACCTTAAATACGTATAAATTTGCAAATAAAGAAACAGTTGTTTAGGAGCCAAATATGTTGTTCTGAATTGTAGTTCACTCTGTGTGTCTGTGGGTGTCGCTGTGTTGTTACCTGAGGGTCAGGTATAAAGGTAGCACTTGTTATTGGTTAGCTGTTAGCGCTGTGGCGCTAACTGCCGGCGTTATTGTTGTCGGATCAGTTATTGGAATAAATTAATATTTTAACTGCATCAGAAGAACATCGTTCTGGTCATTTTTAATGTCCTGTGTGCTATCACCGCTTTCCGCCATGCTAACGTTACGATGCTGATGTTACAAGCTACAAATTCACGTGAAACACAGTCGTGAGTCGTTCGCAGACTTGAATGAGGCTGATATTACACATCCTGGTAATCGACCGCAATAATGAGATGAAGTCAAACATAAACGATAATCGTTATCGCGTAAAATTTTACCGCGCTTTACCGTAATACCGCTAACCGTTCCATCCCTCGTTGGGAGGCAGGTAGCTGAACGTTTCATCACATTACAGCATCTCCATCAACGAATTAAACTCTCACCGTGACAGAAATGTTCACCTTTCATTCTGTTTTCTGCATTCATTGTTGATGTTGGTTTAAAATTGAGACAAAACGATCATTATATAAAATCTTCTTTACTTTTGATTTAATTTAATTCTAAACCCAAAGACTGCATCCTCCACTAATCAACCATGATGAGTTAATTTCCTGGTTTGGGCTCAGAGAACATGCTTCAGAAACTGTGCAGGGTCGCATCGTTACCTTCATTAAAATCATCATCATTACTTTTTATTAGGGATGGGCATAATTAATCGATTAATCGATGATTGATCATTAAGAATTTGGTCGAAGAAATTAATTTTCGTCGATGAACCGAATGTTTTTTTTTTTTTTTTGTTTTTTTTTTCAAATCCACTCAAAAAATGCAATTCTCCAACCGAAAACCAGGGGGCAACATTTCATCACCTAACTTGGCAAGTTACGCGATCTGTCAATCATGAAGCGGTCGCGAAGTGTGGCGTGGACCATTTTAGTTTAGAAAATGACCAAGTGTACTGCAATCACTGCAATGCTAATTAAAAATAAAATTAATCGATGACAATGATGTATCACTTGAACAACGCGCATCCAAGCCTTGTAAAGGACGGTGGAGGTGTTCATCATCAGCTAGCCTAGCCTAGCCTCCTAGCCTCAACTCGGTGTTAGCACGGACCAGAAGGAGCTGCAGCGCACATCGAGCACACAACAAGCGCATCTTTTAAGAAAACAAAAGCCTGTAATACTGGCGCCTTGATATAAATTGTTCTTGTTAAGTAGTCTCCTCGATATCTCTTGTTTTATTATCGTGTTTTTTTAAAAAAAAGAAACAGGAAATGTCACGTTATTGTCGACCACAAACACCTCCGGTTCACTGAACACATCTGGGCATGCGCGGGCCATAGCAACCAGGCCATAGCAACCAGGCCAAAGGGGAAAACAAACGTCACGCTGATATCGAGAATATTTGTGATAGTTTTCAATATAAAAATGTTAATGATTAATCGATTTTTAATCATTAATTCTCCCAACGATCGACGAATAAATCTCGACCAAATGCCCATCCCTACTTTTTAAAGTCACATTCTCATTATGAATCTGAATGTTTAAGTGGGAAACACCTCCATGTGGACAACAGGTAGTAAAGACGGTTCAGGATGGTTGAGTAGATCCAGACTGAGCTGGGCTTGAGTACAGTCCTAAACAGGAAGTAGACCAGTCAGACCAGAGATCCTGGACTGGTCTCACTGGTCTGGTCCAGACTTCCACGTCCATGTTTCTAAGACACACCGAAGCTCATGGAAGTCTTGCTACATGCAGCAGGAATACCTGAGGCTTTGGGCCGGGCCTAATCAAATTAAATTAGGTTTCTAATACTACAGCTGTCATTATTGATGAGCCCGTTTGTCTGAATATACAATCCGCCGTGTTCCACCGTCTTTTGTGTTCGACGTCTCCCCGAGGGGCTCGTAGTTAATCGTTCACTGGCGTTCGTTCAACTGTTTCATAGAGTAATCAAACCCCTTTGTTCAATTATGTTGCATTTACAGTTTAATAAATATGTAATAGCATCTATTCATAGCTGTACGGAATGAATCCAATTAGACTTAATCTGTGTAGCACTTTCTGTAGAACTGGATGTAGCGAGAAGTGCTTCAGAGTGAAATATAAAATTAGCAGATAAAGTATTAAAAGCGACCCGTCTGATCTCAGCCTGAAGAAAATAGCAAAAAGGACTGAAGAAGTAAGAAAACGAACTAGGATTTCTGAAATAAAATAAACTTAAAGGTTTCCATCACAAGGTCAAAGTAAATAATATTTAAAAACTAAGGTAAACTGTTGTGCCAGTCATAAAACAAAATGGAAACAA
>JAGFBZ010000781.1:0-45000 GCA_018398805.1 Hirundichthys speculiger | reverse complement strand
GCAGAGCCAGTAGCTTCCCGCGTCGGCCAATAGCAGAGCCAGTAGCTTCCCTCGTCGGCCAATAGCAGAGCCAGTAGCTTTCTGCGTCGGCCAATAGCAGAGACAGTAGCTTCCCGCGTCGGCCAATAGCAGAGCCAGTAGCTTCCCGCGTCGGCTAATAGCAGAGCCAGTAGCTTTCTGCGTCGGCCAATAGCAGAGACAGTAGCTTCCCGCGTCGGTCAATAGCAGAGACAGTAGCTTTCTGCGTCGGCCAATAGCAGAGACAGTAGCTTCCCGCGTCGGCCAATAGCAAAGACAGTAGCTTCCCGCGTCGGCCAATAGCAGAGACAGTAGTAGCTTTCTGCGTCGGCCAATAGCAAAGACAGTAGCTTCCCGCGTCGGCCAATAGCAGAGACAGTAGCTTTCTGCGTCGGCCAATAGCAGAGCCGGTAGCTTCCCGCGTCGGCCAATAGCAGAGCCAGTAGCTTTCTCCGTCGGCCAATAGCAGAGACAGTAGCTTTCTGCGTCGGCCAATAGCAGAGACAGTAGCTTTCTGCGTCGGCCAATAGCAGAGCCAGTAGCTTTCTGCGTCGGCCAATAGCAGAGACAGTAGCTTTCTGCGTCGGCCAATAGCAGAGACAGTAGCTTCCCACGTCGGCCAATAGCAAAGACAGTAGCTTCCCGCGTCGGCCAATAGCAGAGACAGTAGCTTTCTGCGTCGGCCAATAGCAAAGACAGTAGCTTCCCGCGTCGGCCAATAGCAGTAGCGTCCAATAGCAGACAGTAGCTTTCCCGCTCGGCCAATAGCAGAGCCAGTAGCTTTCTCCGTCGGCCAATAGCAGAGACAGTAGCTTTCTGCGTCTGCAAATAGCAGAGCCAGTAGCTTCCCGCGTCGGCCAATAGCAGAGCCAGTAGCTTCCCTCGTCGGCCAATAGCAGAGCCAGTAGCTTTCTGCGTCGGCCAATAGCAGAGACAGTAGCTTCCCGCGTCGGCCAATAGCAGAGCCAGTAGCTTCCCGCGTCGGCTAATAGCAGAGCCAGTAGTAGCTTTCTGCGTCGGCCAATAGCAGAGACAGTAGCTTCCGCGTCGGTCAATAGCAGACAGTAAGCTTTAGCGCGTCGGCCAATAGCAAAGACAGTAGCTTCCCGCGTCGGCCAATAGCAGAGACAGTAGCTTTCTGCGTCGGCCAATAGCAGAGACAGTAGCTTCCCGCGTCGGCCAATAGCAGAGACGGTAGCTTTCTGCGTCGGCCAATAGCAGAGCCGGTAGCTTCCCGCGTCGGCCAATAGCAGAGCCAGTAGCTTTCTCCGTCGGCCAATAGCAGAGACAGTAGCTTTCTGCGTCGGCCAATAGCAGAGACAGTAGCTTTCTGCGTCGGCCAATAGCAGAGAGCAGTAGCTTTCTGCGTCGGCCAATAGCAGAGACAGTAGCTTTCTGCGTCGGCCAATAGCAGAGACAGTAGCTTCCCGCGTCGGCCAAATAGCAGACAGTAGCTTTCGCGTCGGCCAATAGCAGAGCAGTAGCTTTCTGCGTCGGCCAATAGCAGATCAGTACTTTCTGCGTCGGCCAATAGCAGAGCCAGTAGTTTCCTGCGTCGGCCAATAGCAGAGCCAGTAGCTTCCCGCGTCAGCCAATAGAGTCAGTAGCTTTCTGCGTTGGCCAATAGCAGAGTCAGTAGCTTTCTGCGTCGGCCAATAGCAGAGCCAGTAGCTTCCCGCATCGGCCAATAGCAGAGCCAGTAGCTTTCTGTGTCGGCCAATAGCAGAGACAGTAGCTTTCTGCGTCGGCCAATAGCAGAGCCAGTAGTTTCCTGCGTCGGCCAATAGCAAAGACAGTAGCTTCCCGCGTCGGCCAATAGCAGAGACAGTAGCTTTCTGCGTCGGCCAATAGCAGAGCCGGTAGCTTCCCGCGTCGGCCAATAGCAGAGCCAGTAGCTTTCTCCGTCGGCCAATAGCAGAGACAGTAGCTTTCTGCGTCGGCCAATAGCAGAGACAGTAGCTTTCTGCGTCGGCCAATAGCAGAGACAGTAGCTTCCCGCGTCGGCCAATAGCAGAGACAGTAGCTTTCTGCGTCGGCCAATAGCAGAGACAGTAGCTTTCCCGCGTCGGCCATAGCAAAGACAGTAGCTTCCCGCGTCGGCCAATAGCAGAGACAGTAGCTTTCTGCGTCGGCCAATAGCAAAGACAGTAGCTTCCCGCGTCGGCCAATAGCAGAGACAGTAGCTTTCTGCGTCGGCCAATAGCAGAGCCGGTAGCTTCCCGCGTCGGCCAATAGCAGAGCCAGTAGCTTTCTCCGTCGGCCAATAGCAGAGACAGTAGCTTTCTGCGTCTGCAAATAGCAGAGCCAGTAGCTTCCCGCGTCGGCCAATAGCAGAGCCAGTAGCTTCCCTCGTCGGCCAATAGCAGAGCCAGTAGCTTTCTGCGTCGGCCAATAGCAGAGACAGTAGCTTCCCGCGTCGGCCAATAGCAGAGCCAGTAGCTTCCCGCGTCGGCTAATAGCAGAGCCAGTAGCTTTCTGCGTCGGCCAATAGCAGAGACAGTAGCTTCCCGCGTCGGTCAATAGCAGAGACAGTAGCTTTCTGCGTCGGCCAATAGCAGAGACAGTAGCTTCCCGCGTCGGCCAATAGCAAAGACAGTAGCTTCCCGCGTCGGCCAATAGCAGAGACAGTAGCTTTCTGCGTCGGCCAATAGCAAAGACAGTAGCTTCCCGCGTCGGCCAATAGCAGAGACAGTAGCTTTCTGCGTCGGCCAATAGCAGAGCCGGTAGCTTCCCGCGTCGGCCAATAGCAGAGCCAGTAGCTTTCTCCGTCGGCCAATAGCAGAGACAGTAGCTTTCTGCGTCGGCCAATAGCAGAGACAGTAGCTTTCTGCGTCGGCCAATAGCAGAGCCAGTAGCTTTCTGCGTCGGCCAATAGCAGAGACAGTAGCTTTCTGCGTCGGCCAATAGCAGAGACAGTAGCTTCCCACGTCGGCCAATAGCAGAGCCAGTAGCTTCCCGCGTCAGCCAATAGAGTCAGTAGCTTTCTGCGTCGGCCAATAGCAGAGTCAGTAGCTTTCTGCGTCGGCCAATAGCAGAGCCAGTAGCTTCCCGCATCGGCCAATAGCAGAGCCAGTAGCTTTCTGTGTCGGCCAATAGCAGAGACAGTAGCTTTCTGCGTCGGCCAATAGCAGAGCCGGTAGCTTTCTGCGTCGGCCAATAGCAGAGCCGGTAGCTTCCCGCGTCGGCCAATAGCAGAGCCGGTAGCTTCCCGCGTCGGCCAATAGCAGAGCCAGCAGCTTCCCGCTTCGGCCAATAGCAGAGCCAGTAGCTTTCTGCGTCGGCCAATAGCAGAGCCAGTAGCTTCCCGCGTCGGCCAATAGCAGATTCAGTAGCTTTCTGCGTCGGCCAATAGCAGAGCCCGTAGCTACCATTTAACCAGACAATATCAGGCTTTTGATTGGGCAGCTTTATGATATGATCATGTTTATCTATCATGAAATAATAAAGATTCTCCCCTGAACAGCTGTCATGGAGGTAGAATCTAGACTTTGATAAAAAACAAACGTTTGTTTTTCAGACAACGGCTGTCATTTGTTTCTCCCGCCGGTCCAACCAGCTGATCTGAAACACCTGAGCAGACGTGCGCTCTGCTCCATAGATGATGCCTGTGACCATCAATCCTCACATTCATAATGAATAAACCAGAACCACAAAACTGTTCTTTGCATTCAGAATCTGAAAATTAAAAATTCTCACGGACAAAATACAAATCAAACATTTTGAAACCCTCTCGGTGCTCGGCCCTGATTAACCCTACAGGCAGACAGAGTGGGTGAGATGTGATCTCCTGTAATCCAGCCGAGATGTAACGAAGGATCAATGACTCCATGGGCCGTCTCTAAAGAATGACTAAGAACTGTTTTTAAAAAATAAAAAAAAAAACCTCACCAGACCTGAACTTTATGCAAACCACCAGCAGCCAACATCTCCAAGCAGAGATGATGATGATGCCAAGTGTGGACCAGATTGTAGACCTGAAGGAAGTTCAGAGTGGAGGTGGGAGGAGGCTGAGGGAGGATGGTTGGTTTAAAGAAGGATTTATCAGGACTAATCTCTCAACAAACCGAGCAGATCAATCTCTTCTTAACACGTAGATAAACACACTCACTGGCGTTTATATTTAGCTCCGTTAGCTCTTCCCCACAGCCTCGTCCTCGCCACGGAAAAGTGGCACAGAGGAAAAACAATGTCGTCGAGCGGAAGAGAGGAAGAAAAAAGACCAGCTGAGTGTCAAAGAAGAAGAATGATTGAGGAAGCGAGCCTGGAAGAGAAAGAGAGGAGAGGAGGAGAGGAGGAGAGTCTTCTTAGAGGACTAAAAGGATTAGCCCTCTCATCTCTGCTGGATCACAATGTTTCCTGGGCAATGTTTGATCAGCGCTGGTGTGTGTGTGTGTGTGTGTGTGTGTGTGTGTGTGTGTGTGTGTGTGTGTGTGTGTGTGTGTGTGTGTGTGTGAGATGTTTGCTCTGATACTCAGGCTGCTTCATCCTGATCCTATTACACGCCAATAGACATCAGCAACCAACATGGGATTACCGAGTGTGTGTGGAGATGTGTGCACACTGGTTTTTTTGGCTGGACCTTTTCTAATCCTTGGAGAACGAGTCTTCTGTGGCACGCACGCGCACACACACGCACACACACTATGGTTTACAGTCTATGTGCTGCCATGTGAGTTCAGGTCAGTGTGGCTGCAATATAAATGCTGCTAAAAGTTATAAAAACATTTTTATACTCATTGGAGTTTTTTTTTTTTAAAGCTTTTCATCATAAAGATTAAACACAGGAAACTATGAAGTAGTCATTATGAATTCAGTCCTACAATATCTTCAATTTATTTGTCCACCAAGATAAAAAAAACAAAAAAAAAAAAAACCAACAACCGTAGATAAATAAATAAAGATAAAACAGAGTATGTTTTCTTTGGTGATTCAGCAACTCTGTTGATCTATCTTTTAAAGTTAAAGCTTCTGTGAGGAATCTTGGAGTTATTTTTGATAGACGCTTAAAGTTCGACAAGCAAATTGACAGCGTGGTCAGGGCCAGTTTTTATCAGTGACGGGTTTTTAACAAAAGTAAAATCATTTCTAAATCGTCCAGACTTGGAAAAAAAAACATTCATGTATTTATAAGCTCACGAATTGATTATTGTAATGTTGTATATTGGCGTCTCCAAGTCTTTACTTAGCCTCTGCTCGCTTTTTAATCAACACTTGACGTCAGGAACACATCACCCCAGTTTTATTTGCTCTTCACTGGCTTCCTGTTTCTTTTAGAACTGATTTTAAAATATTAATCTTTGTTTTTAAAGAACTTAATGGCCTTGCCCCTCCTTATTTATGTGAGAAAGTGCGTGTTCAGAACCCCACTAGAGCCTTACGGTCCTCAAACCAGCTCTTGCTGGACGTCCCCAGAACCAGAACCAAACTCTGGGGCGACCATCACTGACTTTGGGCTTTTTAAATCCAGGCTTAAAACTTATTTTAGACTGGCTTTTAATTAGGGATGTCTGATAATATTGGCCCACCGATATTATCGGCCCGATATTGGCATAAAAATGTAATATCGGTAAATATCGGTATCGTTTTTTTCTTTCTTTTTTTTTTTTTTTGCACAGACAATGTGTTAATTCCACGACAGGAGATATGTGATGTTACCTAAAATTAGTTCTGAGGAAAAATATCCCGCATATATCGGTATCGGAAATTGAGAGTTGGACAATATCGGCATATCGGATATCGGCAAAAAAGCCACTATCGGACATCCCTCCTACTTTTAATACACAGTCATGATGTGAGATATTTTTAATGTAATTTTAATTGTATTGTTATGTCAAATTTATATTGTTTTGTTTTAATTTGGATTTTATTGGAAAGCACTTTGGTCACCTTGTGTGTTGTAAAGGGCTCTACAAATAAAAGTTGATTGATGGATTGATTGATAAAACGGAGCTTCCTGATCCTCGTCCTCTGGACCTGCCGGCCTGGTTTGGAAACACGGCTGTAAAAGATGAACAGAACCTGAACCGTGTTGAATCCCACCTGTGTTCAGGTGGAGCATCTCCAGCTCAGACAGACCAGGTGAAGCGCTGCTGATCAGGTATTTGAACAAAGGATCTGTCAAGTATATGGAATTTAAAAAATGGCAGCTGGCCATCGGACTGCTGGTGGGAATAATGAGCTCTTTAAACATGATGACACTCAATTGTCGACTAACTCATCGTCCCGTGATCCATTTTTGAGAATCCTGACTCCCTGTTGAACCCTCCTCTTCACATTTGCTCTAAATGACAAACAAAACCCAAACAAAAGCACTAAAGCCACTTGGCAGAAATAACACGGAGCTGTTGGTTCCCCTCCACCTCTGAGAGAAGAATCGGGTCATGAAGAACCATCATCACCTCCAACAGAGGGATGAGTCGTCTGCTCACACGTTTACAGTATTATAGTATATTAGAAAAGTATCTATTATGTGCTCATATTTATATCTAAACCGTCTGTCTGAATAAAAAAACAAAACCAAAAACAAGTCTTTAAACCAGTTGTCCATCGTCATGCTCCCTCCCTCCTGCTCTCTGTTTTTTTTCCTTTTACTCCTTCCCTCCCTCTCACACCCCCCCCAATCCCTCCCATCACCTTTCTTTCTTAGAGAAAAATCTAAAAGGCTGACATGCAAATGGGGCTTATTAAATCCTATTAGTCCGTCTGTCAACAGCCAGCAGAGAAAGGGAAAGCGAGAGAGAGAGAGAGAGAGAGAGAGAGAGGGAGAGAGAGAAAGGATCTAGAGAGTTTACAATTAGAGGAAGGAAGAAATAGAATGATAACATGGAGAAAAAGGAGGGTTGGTGATAAAGAAGGAAGCTTTTTACTCTAACCGGTGTTTTTTTTTCCTTTTACATATATATATATATATATATATTATAATATATATATATATATATATATATATATATATATGGAGTAGAGTTGGGCATCATTTGGATTTTATTGATTCTGATTATTTGTTTCGATTCCTGTTCAAAACGATTCTCGATTCTGATTCTTTGATTTGTAGGTGAACAGATCGCGACTTATCTAACAGTAGAATTTTTTCATTAAAGAAAACATTTACACAGGCGACAGGCCATTTTTATTCTTACACATGCTAGCATGCACATATGCACACACAGAATTCACTTACAGCCTAAATGTTAAACAACTTACAGTTGGCAGTTGGCCTCCAACAAAAAACCGAATCAACAGTTTTTGTTTACGAAGATGACCATATCTGCTCTTTCAGAAACAGACAGATAAACGCCGACAAAAACATAACTTCCTTGGAGGTAAAAATTGTTTGTTTACCTGGTTGCTGGGTTACGCTCATACAGACAAGGGGCCTTCCTAGCCAATGGGATGCCAGGAAGATGCTAGCCGGTAGCCAATGGCAGAGCAGCTACAAGTATGTTTACGTTACAATTCTGGGAGCTGCGAGTAGCAGCGCTACTGGATTTTTGCTTTTCGTATCCTGAAATTTCTTTCGTAACAAGAGGCAATATTTTCCTGTTGAGGCGTTTCATTTACCTGAAAACTTCGTAAGTAGAAACGTTCGTAAGTAGAGGCACCGCTGTATATGAGAAGGCAAGAGTTTCTGGATGATGCCCCAAACAATCAGAAAGGGGATTGATCAGAGAAAATGTCTTCACCCCAGTCCTCAGGAGTCCAGTCCCTGAACCTTCTACAGAATACCAGTCTGTCCCTGATGGTTTTACTGGAGAGAAGTGGCATCTGGAAGAAGGCTTGTTGGGAGGAGACGAGGTGAGCGCCACCATCAGTCCTGTCTCATGTCAACACTGGCTGCGGTTACATGATGTTTTTTTAATTTGGAATTAATAATTAGGAATTAAATAATTCCGAATTAAACTATTTTCCTTCGAGTTTACATGGAAATAGTAATTCCGAATTAAGGTTTACATGGAAAACACGTTTGTTCGGCTTTATCCAACTCCGCTTTAGGTCTGGGGGTTGGGAAGGGTTCTGATTGGATGGGGGGGCGGACGTCTTTACATCTACCGGAAGAAAACAAACTTAGCTAACTGGTTAGCAACAACATTCCACTTATTTTTGACCTGGGTGGCGTCTCTATCTGTGAAACCTCCTTCATTTAACCTGGCCGCTTTGAAAAGCTCACAATTTTTATGTTTCCTGCCATCTGTTCTTTTAATTATTTCCAGTTCCTCCGAGCTATTTTTAAATAAATCATCTCTGCTCTTGAACACCGTTTACTGCGTGCTGCCATTTTAAAACTTTGTTTTGAAAACAAGCCCAGCGCGGAATATAAGCGTCATCGCGACAGACGGGCAAGAGAACTAGCATGCGCAGAAAGACGGGAATTAATTTAAACAGGAATGAGTGTTTACATGACCGCGGAATTATTTAATTCGGAATTAAAATGGGAATAAACCAGCCACTTACTTCGGAATTAAGTTTAATTCGGAATTGACATTTTCATATGGAATTAAGTGTTTACATGGTAACTTTTATTCGGCTTTAACTTTAATTCTGAATTAAAGAGGAATTAAACTTCCCATGTAAACATTAAGATTTTGGGTCCTTGGCCAGGAAACTCCCCGGATCTTAAACCCACTGAGAACTTGTGGTCAATCCTCAAAAGGCAGGTGGACAATCAAAAACCCACAAATTCTGACAAACTCCAAGCATTGATTATGCAAGAATGGACTGGAATCAGTCAGGATTTGGTCCAGAAGTTGATTAACAGCATGCCAGGGAGAACTGCAGAGGTCTTAAAAAAGAAGGGTCAGCACTGCAATATTGACTTACTGCATGAATTATGTGTAATTCTCAATAAAAGCTTTTGAAAATGATGAAATGCTTCTAATTATGTTTCATTATAACATAGAAACACCTGACAAAAACATATAGAAACTCTGAAGCAGCAGACTTTGTGAAAATGTAATATTTGTGTCATTCTCAAAACTTATGGCTGTGACTGTAGAACTGGTAGCAGAAACCAGGAGAGGAAGTTCTGGTCCAGACTGCTGTCCCACAATCCCAGTTTAGATGAGTGGGAGTTGATGGATGGGTGGCCTTTACCGTTCAGGAATTACAGCTGGTTTTTAAGTATTTAAACCAGGTCTCTTCTACGCACCGTGTGACATGGCAACAGTTTTCTTCTTGTTAATTTTTGTGAAGCTTCTTTTGAATGAATCAAATGATTAAAAAACAAATCATGCTAATGGTTTCATACTGAAAGTGAACTGAAGGATGGTTCAACTGGATCCAGACCTTTTTAGTGAGACCAGGCTTTGACTGATTGCTGGTACCTGGACACAGGTACATCTAGGACGGAAGAACAAACGGGTCAGAATCAACTGATGGAGTTACATTCAACCAGTTTTTTTTTACTTTTTTTTTTTTTTTTTTACAGTGCAGGAGAAATGTTGGACCACTAAAGTCTGAACCAGGTTCGTTTGGACTAAAGTGGATGATGGTAAAAGTGGCCACTGGTCTAACGGGGTCATCACCTGAACAAGGTTTATAAATCAGTATCACGAAGTTCTGGTTCAAAGAAAACGTCATCAAGACTATTTGGGGAAGAAAATAATTGGCTCTTCTGAATCACTGAAACGTTTACGTCAGCAGAGAAACTTCAGGTCCTTCAGATAATTTGGATAATCGATCTTTGGCATCAGAAGGAAGTACTCAGCAGTCATTAAATGACTCTTAACTCGACACATTTTCAGGTAATGACCACAAGTGAAAGTCTAATAAATGAATAAATATGCTGTTAGAACAACTAGGACATTATTATATTTTACTTATAGAACCATGAGGGAAACCTTTCAGCTGCTTTAACCCTGTTCAGGTTCAACAGGGGTTCGGGGGGGGGGGGGTTTTGGGCATTTTTTTTTTGGGGGGGGGTGGGGGGGGGGGGGGGGGGGGGGGGGGGGGGGGGTGCCCAGGTGGAGCTTTATGGTGAGAAACACCCCTGGCTGTTGCTCTTCTCTCCCTCCTTCCCTTTGATTTTCCTCCTTTCAATGGCGAAGCAGAGAGGAAGAAGGCGTCCTTTCTCCCGCCTGTCAATTATCCCCTCCACCTCTCCATCCGGCCTAATTGGCGTTTGGGAGATGCGAGCGCCGTCCCAACGGGCTCCGCCGGGACAATGGAGGCCCAAATAGCTGACCGGCCCTCAGCTCGGCCCAAATTGAATTGGAAATCTTCCATCTTCTCTTTAGCATAACAAAGAGGGTGCAGGGTTTTAGACAAAGAGCCCGTTTTAATGGAGAAAATCAATCTCTAGAAGGAAGCGGCGCCATTGTCTCCCGTCATCTGTACAGGTGTGTCTCACCCACGGAGGCCGTAATCAGAGGTGGCAGGGGAGAAATCTGGACGCTACATCTCTGTCATTATCAGGGAGACGGGCGGTTGGGGGGGGGACGGAGGACAACATGTCTGCGTCTCTTTGGCATGTTGACAAAAACGATGGAGTCGTCTCCTCTAAGTTACCATCACTGAAAAATAAAAACCCTTCAGTTGTCTCAAACACGTCGATCTGGACCCGGAACACTCACTCGTTCTGAGCTGGACACGTCTCTGCGTCTCCTGTGATGGAGACACTCGATCGAAAACGTCTGCAGGGATTATCCATCATGAAAAACATTGTGATCGTCATCTCTCCATCAGAACTGATCCACCGAGCACCAACACCCTCAACTCTGCGTCTACGTCCATGATTTAACCACCACTAAAGCGTTTCAGCTCACACTTTCAGTCCATTCAGTGTTGGACAGGCGTCCAAAAATGACACAGCACTTCCTACAAGTGATCCAACATTCCTGGACGTGAAACTGAAGCTGACATTTTAACATAAAAAAAAATATCATCACAGTACTACTCCTGAGCAGCAGGGGGCAGCGTGTCACAAGACTGTCCATGTGTCAGCTCCTGGGACACAACGAAGGACGTCTCTAGTGGGACAAACTGGGATTACAAGTCATGTCAGAACATCCCCACTCACGACCACGACGGGATTTTTTTGGTCAACACTGCAGAGCGATCTGCCCCCATGTGGTCAGAAGCAGTATTGCTACATATAGTGGCTTTAAAGTTCAGTGGAAAAACAATACAGTGTCCCCTTTTTTTTTCGCGGTTAATGGGGACCGGCGCCCCCCCGCGAAAATCAAAATCCATGAACTGGAGCCGGAGCCCCCCGAGCATAAATAATGTGTTTAAAATACGTTTAAAAACCCCCAAAAAGTAGCGAGACGCTGCAGTGAAACAAGACAAAGGCTCAACTGTGGTCTTTCTGTTTCCATCACAGCCTCTGGTCTCTGAACCGTAGTAAAGAAACCGCTGGTATTGTGCTATTTTTGGCTCGTAATTAGCGGCTAACACGCTAACAATAACAAAAGGAAAAGTCCGGTTTCCTCTGCAGGAACTTGTAACATCACACAGGTTGTATTGTTGGGCTCCTGTCGGTTAACAGAGAATGTAAATCTATACACGCTGGGCTGCTGTTGATGCTCACTACACTTTTCATCTAACCCCGTTTTCGTTCTGCCGTCCCACGACACACACACTACATTACCCATAAGGCCACTCCATTACCCATAAGGCCACCTTCTTAAAGGGGCCAGGCTGGCTCGCAGCATTTCTTCACTGTGAGAGAACGCGCACAACATCCTGTGATGTTCCGGCGATTAAAAAATTTTTTTTAAATTATATTATATATTTCTGAAAAATCCGCGAATAACTAAAACCGCGGAACTTAAATCGTGAATTGGCGAGGGATCACTGTATAAAGAACTGGACTGATTTAGTCTCCTGAGAGCATCTTCTTAGCGCCACAACTCGTCTGCACCAAGTCGCAAAACTTTATAAAGTGCTTGTTTGCACGTTTCATTTCAAATTCATTTTCAACTGTTAAAAAGCAAAGAGTTGAGTTGTTCTGATCTTCATGGACTTCAAACTTCACCTGGACTTTCCCCCAAACCATCTGGTTAAAAGTCATAGGATCATTTCTGAACGCTCCTCTGCGTTACATAAAAAGAAACAACACGCTGGTAAAGTCACGCCTGCGTTATTTCTTTTTTTCAGGCTCCAGTAAACCTGTCAGAGTCTTTGATCCGTGTGGCCACATTCAAGACGACTTTCTATTAAAAGAGGGATATAAAACCCCACAGAACCCGTCTCCTTCAGATAAAGCCAAAACAGCCCCGATGCCAGAAGAGGAGCTTTGGGAAGACGTGGATTTGGTTTTGAGATTGATGTGTGAATGTTGAGGAGGTTTCGAGTGAACGGAGGATGGCCCGGGGCGAGGAGGATACCGGGGATTACCGCGGCAACGCTCGCTGTTCTCCTGCTCGCTTTCTGCCTTTCATGTGTTCACACGGCGTTTTTTTACAGCTTGGGTTCGAACCAGAAACACGTTCCAGCGGTGCCAAATAAATAAATAAAGAAATAAAAAAAGTGGTCCCTGTATGTCCTTAACTTCTCAATGGCTGCGGTTACATGATGATTACATGATAATTAGGAATTAAATAATTCCGAATTAAACTATTTTCCTTCGTGTTTACATGGAAATAGTAATTCCGAATTAAGGTTTACATGGAAAACACGTTTGTTCAGCTTTATCCAACTCCGCTTTAGGTCTGGGGGTTGGGAAGGGTTCTGATTGGATGGGGGGGGCGGACGTCTTTACATCTACCGGAAGAAAACAAACTTAGCTAACTGGTTAGCAACAACATTTTTACTTATTTTTGACCTGGGTGGCGTCTCTATCTGTGAAACCTCCTTCATTTAACCTGGCCGCTTTGAAAAGCTCACAATTTTTATGTTTCCTGCCATCTGTTCTTTTAATTATTTCCAGTTCCTCCAAGCTATTTATTAAATAAATCATCTCTGCTCTTGAACACCGTTTACTGCGTGCTG
Source organism: Hirundichthys speculiger (assembly GCA_018398805.1). NCBI lineage: Eukaryota > Metazoa > Chordata > Actinopteri > Beloniformes > Exocoetidae > Hirundichthys > Hirundichthys speculiger. The sequence continues at coordinate 32,058 of JAGFBZ010000781.1, read as the reverse complement.
CCGTTTTGAAAACAAGCCCAGCGCGGAATATAAGCGTCATGGCGACAGACGGGCAAGAGAACTAGCATGCGCAGAAAGACGGGAATTAATTCTAACAGGAATGAGTGTAAACATGACCGCGGAATTATTTAATTCGGAATTAAAATGGGAATAAACCAGACACTTACTTCGGAATTAAGTTTAATTCGGAATTAACATTTTCATATGGAATTAAGTGTTTACATGGTAACTTTTATTCGGCTTTAACTTTAATTCTGAATTAAAGAGGAATTAAACTTCCCATGTAAACCCACTGAACATTTCCAGGAACATTTCAGGTCAGCTGGACGTCTACAGAGAAAACGGTACGTTGATATCAGGTTATAACATTATTCCAACAAGTTCTGCATCCATCAATCAAGCGTTTATAAAATCAGCGTTATGACTGAAAGATGCTACAAACGTGTCAATAAATCATTAATCAGTCAGTTCTGGAAGATTTAGATGTTTGCTCATTAAAAGCTGCTCCATTATTTTTATTATTAGAACAAACTTCTGGGTTTTACCTTGTGTTTTATTAAAAGGACCAGATTTTAGGAGCAACATTTCTGAGCTAAGCGACTCTCTCTCTCTCTCTCTCTCTCTCTCTCTCTACTGGTTTGTTCAAAGTTTCCCATCGGTGTCTCGGCGCCGCCGTCAGTGCGGTTAAAGAGTTGTCTCTCAGGTCTGGGGGCTTCGATAAGGTGAGTGTTTGTGTTTATCTGCTGGTTCCCAGCTCTGCATTACCATGAGAATGGTTTAAGCCCCGGGCTAATCCCCCGTGTCTCTGTTGTAATAAATGTCTTCATTTACACACACGGCCGTGGAGAGTTCGCCGCGCAGGCAGACGTATCGCCCTCCGAGGATGATGCAGTCAAACATGTCACCTTGTTTTCTCCCAGAATCCCATCTGTCGTGCACCAACCTGGAAAATATGACACGCTTAGCAGGAGACATTTTCAAGTTTTTGCTTTTATTCCAAAGTGCTGTAACATCAAAGTCTTTAAGATTTCAGATTTGATCAGGATCAGCGTTTTCTATCTTTGATGACTTTTGTCATCAATATGATCAGCTATGAAAAGAGCATTTTAAAGAGGCAGAATCTCTAAAGAAGAGAAGGGAAAAGGTTCAACAATCTGCAAAAAAAAGAAAGCTGAAGCAATTTCAGAATAATGTTCCACAGTTTAAAATTGTTAAAACTCTGAGTATCTCATCATGTAAGAATCTGAAGGAATCCCTGTGCACAAAGGACAAGGCTAAAAATTTAAAAATTTATACAGTGATCCCTTATCCCCCCCCCCCGAAGATCAAAATCCGTTAACTGGAGCCGGAGCCCCCCCGAGCCTAAATAATGTGTTTAAAATATGTTTAAAAACCACAAAAAAGTAGCAAAACAAGACAAAGGCTCAACTGTGGTCTTTCTGTTTCCTTCACAGCCTCTGGTCTCTGAACCGTAGTAAACAAACCGCTGCTATTCTGCTATTTTTGACTCGTAATTAGCGGCTAACACGCTAACAACAACAAAAGAAACAGTCCGGTTTTCTCTGCATGGAACGAGCACTTTATTCTGGCACTGCAGGAACTTGTAACATCACACAGGTTGTATTGTTGGGCTCCTGTCGGTTAACAGAGAATGGGTGCGTTTACATGGGAAGTTTAATTCCTCTTTAAATTAGAATTAAAGTTAAAGCTGAATAAAAGTTACCATGTAAACACTTAATTCCATATGAAAATGTCAATTCCGAATTAAACTTAATTCCAAAGTAAGTGGCTGGTTTATTCCCATTTTAATTCCGAATTAAATAATTCCGCGGTCATGTTTACACTCATTCCTGTTTAAATTAATTCCCGTCTTTCTGCGCATGCTAGTTCTCTTGCCCGTCTGTCGCGATGACGCTTATATTCCGCGCTGGGCTTGTTTTCAAAACAAAGTTTTAAAATGGCAGCACGCAGTAAACGGTGTTCAAGAGCAGAGACGATTTATTTAATAAATAGCTTGGAGGAACTGGAAATAATTAAAAGAACAGATGGCAGGAAACATAAAAATTGTGAGCTTTTCAAAGTTGTAGCGGCTAGGTTAAATGAAGGAGGTTTCACAGATAGAGACGCCACCCAGGTCAAAAATAAGTGGAATGTTGCTGCTAACCGAGTTAGCTAAGTTTGTTTTCTTCCGGTAGATGTAAAGATGTCCGCCCCCCCATCCAATCAGAACCCTTCCCAACCCCCAGACCTAAAGCGGAGTTGGATAAAGCCGAACAAACGTGTTTTCCATGTAAACCTTAATTCGGAATTACTATTTCCATGTAAACTCGAAGGAAAATAGTTTAATTCGGAATTATTTAATTCCTAATTATTAATTCCGAATTAAAAAACATCATGTAACCGCAGCCAATGTAAATCTATACACGCTGGGCTGCTGTTGATGCTCACTACACTTTTCATCTAACCCCGTTTTCATTCTGCCGTCCCACGACACACACACACTACATTACCCATAAGGCCACACCATTACCCATAAGGCCACCTTCTTAAAGGGGCCAGGCTGGCTCACAACATTTCTTCACTGTGAGAGAAAGCGCACAACATCCTGTGATGTTTCTGCGATTTTTCTTGATTTTTTTATTATATTATTATATATTTCTGAAAAATCCGCGAATAACTAAAACTGCGGAACTTAAAGCGTGAATTGGCGAGGGATCACTGTATTGGATGCCGGTGATCTTCAAACCCTCTAATGGCACAGCACTAAAAAAAACTTTAAATGACTGCATCGGCCCAGAAACGTCTGTCGGTGAATCACAGCTCACTGCGTCATTAAAGCTCCATCGTGCAAAGAGGAAACTACAGGTGAACATCATCCAGAAACAGCCCCTCTTCACCAGTTTTGTTCGTGACCTTTATGGACAGAAGTTTCTGGTGCAGCCGGGGGGGCAGAACATGTCAAGCTGAGCTGGTGTCCCCCAGAGGTCAGTACTGGAGCCCTGAACAGTGCTCAGAGAACACAGCAAAGATTGTGAGGTGTTCATTTGGTCTACAAACGTCACAGACATCAATCTGATTGGACCTGATGGCTCAGCTCTTAGATTTATACGCCAGCCTGTACAACCCTTAAAATATGGTCACGAGCTGCGACTCATAGAAGGAGATCGTCAATACAAGCGACCACAATGAGCCTAATTTTATAATATGATTTATAATGGTGTATTAAATAAGCTTAATTTAATATATAACTCAGAAAAAGCCTTTCAGTGAGGGTATTGGTATTTTATGGAATATAATTCATGCCACTCCAAACCTCTGTAACACTGGCTGGGGTTACATGATGTTTTTTAATTCGGAATTAATAATTAGGAATTAAATAATTCCGAATTAAACTATTTTCCTTCGAGTTTACATGGAAATAGTAATTCCGAATTAAGGTTTACATGGAAAACACGTTTGTTCGGCTTTATCCAACTCTGCTTTAGGTCTGGGGGTTGGGAAGGGTTCTGATTGGATGGGGGGGGTGGACGTCTTTACATCTACCGGAAGAAAACAAACTTAGCTAACTCAGTTAGCAACAACATTTCACTTATTTTTGACCTGGGTGGCGTCTCTATCTGTGAAACCTCCTTCATTTAACCTGGCCGCTTTGAAAAGCTCACAATTTTTATGTTTCCTGCCATCTGTTCTTTTAATTATTTCCAGTTCCTCCAAGCTATTTATTAAATAAATCGTCTCTGCTCTTGAACACCGTTTACTGCGTGCTGCCGGAATATAAGCGTCATTGCAACAGACGGGCAAGAGAACGAGCATGCGCAGAAAGACGGGAATTAATTTAAACAGGAATGAGTGTATACATGACCACGGAATTATTTAATTCGGAATTAAAATAAGAATAAACCAGCCACTTACTTCGGAATTAAGTTAATTCGGAATTGACATTTTCATATGGAATTAAGTGTTTTTGTGGTAACTTTTATTCGGCTTTAACTTTAATTCTGAATTAAAGAGGAATTAAACTTCCCATGTAAACGCACTGAGTGGGAATGGAAACAAAAACAAGAGCTTGATCTGAAGAGAGAAGATGCATCCTGGACTGTGATTACAGGTTAGAAGAGAAGACGCCTCGTTACCGTTAGATTTAATGAGTCGTTACAGACGTGACCGGTCACAGTTTATAACAAATGTCACAGATGCAATCTGTTTGTTTGTGCTTTTTTACATTTAAACAAGCTGTTTTAGGTGTATTGTATCAGAGGGAGCACTGGTTCCTTTTTCAGTTTCTCACCATCCCCCCCCCCCCCCCCCCCCCCCCCCCCCATCCCCCCACATCTCCCACAGGACCCCTCTGTCACCCTGAGCTTTCTCCACACAAAGCAGTCTATTAAAAAGCCTTTAGCAAGGCCATCCGCTCAGCGAGCTCTCAGAAAGATGAGGAGTAGCTTTAGGGTGAAGGTTGGGGGGGGGGGGTGGGGGGGGGGGCTCTGAGATAGACGATGCTACATGTAAGGTCCAGGCCTTTAAGCCCTTGTTAATGTCATTAAATCCATCTAATCCGACACTAAAGGCAGAGTCCAAACACTGAAAATCAGCCCCATTTATTTTATTTTTTTAATTAATCAGGGAGCGTACATGAAAGAAACAGATAAATAAATGAAATATTCAGTTTAAAATCCTTTTGGTTTGTCAAAGACTCTCAGGAAGTCTCAGCTCTGTCATTTGGTCATCGCCGTCTTGGGTTTCTACATCCAGAAGTGATGTGTAATGAATTAATCTGAATGAAGCCCCAAAGACACTAAATAGAAATTATGGACTCGTTTTGTTCAGAAACGTCTTGAGTTATAAAGAACTTTAGTTTGTCATGACTCTTAAAGGATCTTCACACAAATTCATCCAAATAAATCTTGAAGATAAATAAATCATCTCGGTTCTTCCAAGCCCGTAACATGACTGATATGATTAGAATTTTTATTTTTTAATCATTTTCCATAATCAGTTTGAGCTTTTATAAATGTGTTTTATATTTCTGGTAAGCCTCAAAGCTGCATTAATGTCTGCTCACTTTTAAACCAAATACTGTACGTTACATGTGAAAACTAGGGCTGGGCAAGTTAACACGTTATTATCGCGTTAACGACATTTTTTATCGCACATTTTTTATCGCACGTTAACGCATGTTGCTCACATGCTTTTGTTTTGAAAAGTCTGTTTCTGGCTGCTGCGGAACAGGAAGAGAATTGATGGAAAACTATGCGGAAAAGCTAAAACAGACATGGAGAACGGTAAAAATCTGTGACCTTTACAGTTCAGGTAGAAATATTAACAATTTTGTCTAAAAAAAAAATAATAATAATTTTGGACTGCAACTTTAGCGTCATTCCTCCATGTTCCATCAGATCTGCTCCATGTGTTCACTGTCCTGCTGTTCTCTAGCTGGTTACTGCAGTGCGGCTCCATCTAGTGGCTCAGATGTGTAATGACAATAGAAAGTCCAGTCCTCAATTATAAAACTAATTCAGTTCTGTGGCCTGTTTGCTAAAATTGAAATATAAAAAAAAAAAACAGGCATTTTTTTTGTTAGATTAAAAAATGGAAACAAAGTCACTTTTTAATTTTTTTAAATTTTTGATTGACAATTGAAAATGGCAAAAAACAAATGATACACAGATAATTATGGACTGATAAAATTACAGAACTTTAACATGGACATTTGTTATTTGCAAAAACTGACAAGTTGAACTCCCTGTTAAAAGTTTCTGCTGTTACCTCAGAAATTACCTGTTTAATGTTCTGATTGTGGCCTCTAGATTGTTAGGATTTTTTTTATAAAAACAGGATGACATTAATGCCCTGACAGTGGCAATAAGCTTTATTTTATTTTACATTTTTTGAGATGAGATTTACACTAAATATGTGTTACTGACAAGTGCTGATGTTAAAAGTGTTTGAACAACAAATGTTATGACACTTTAGTTCATATGGCAGCAGAACATTTAAATTAAAGTGACCTTTACACTACTTTTGAATTCATTATTTTGATTTTCCGTATACAATGCGATTAATCGTGATTAAATCAGGGAAATAATGTGATTAATCGCCATTAAAATTGTAATCGTTGCCCAGCCCTAGTGAAAACTAAACATTATTCGGTTGATAGAACTGCACACAATCGTCTAGAGACCTTGGAGCTCTGACAGGTTTATTTATCGTCACTCAAAACTGAATATTGTTTTTTTTCTTTGTTTTTCTCCAGACGCGACTGATCCTGAATTATTAGCAGTAATAAATCAGGACCATCTTTACACTTGACACTAAGATAAATTTATCACAACAAGAAACCGCTTTTTTTCACTTCAGCTAACAGATCGATGGCGTGTAAAATGAGGAGCAAAGATGGCGGACGTCTCAGGGTCAACGGGTTCAACGTTTCTCTCAGTAAACTCAGTAAATCTTCTCGACTCGGAGGTGAGTGCGAGACACGGAGCGAAGCGAAGCGACGGAGCAGAAAACGTCTCGGAGTTAGCCTCTGCACTCTCCTCTGAGAAAGATGAAGGGAGGAAGATGAGATGGCAGAAACCTCTTCACCACCTTTGATGCTCAAACGGCAGCAGCAGATCAGAGAAAGACGACGCAGACGAGCGCCACCGAATATTGCTGGGACGGAAGGAGCAAGTGGATGGAAGAATGAGAGTAAGTGGTTCAGCAGAAGAAAGAGAAGAAGACCAATAATGTCCATGTCTGAAACCAGTTCCCGTCCTGGTGGTGAGACCAGTCAGCTGTAGCAGAGCTTTTACTGCTGCGCTGGGTTTTAGGATCAAGCATGTGTGCATCTGCCTGGCCTTGCTACTGCACGCACATGCACGTGCACATGCACACACGCGCACACACAAGCACTGCACCACTGAGGACTGAAGACTCTCTAATAACTGACCACCAAATAATTTAGATCATCATGAGTCTGTGCTCTTCGACCAAAACCAAAAAAAAAACCAATCACAATAACGTGGTTTAATATGTGGAGTTCAATTTATTCATCTATAAAGAGAAATGACATGAAGTTATGAAGCTGATTTGGGTACCAGTGATTTTTATAATGCATTTGAAGTAGAGCTGCATGATGTATGAAGAGAAAAAAAAAAGAAAGATCTGCCATTTTCCCTAATAACACGAACAATATCAATTCAACAATATCAATGCCAAAAAAAAAAGGACAAACTTTTACATTTTCAAGTGCCATCCATTCATGCTCTGAAATATTCTGCCAATTAGATGGATTTTCTCAACGGCCTGAGACCCGATTCAGAGACGAGTGGCTGAGACGGAGACGTGGACGTAGAGAAGAGAGAGAGCGTCATGATGACGGAAGAGAGGAAGGACAACGAGATGAAGAACTGAACACAGAAAGAAAAGAGAAAGAAAAAAAAGAACTGATCACACACACACACACACACACACACTTACAGCATATTGTTCTACATATTTCAGTTTAACTTCATTGTTTGTTCCTCAGACCAGTTTTCTGTCCAAAGGTCTTGTGAAAATAAACATTTAGCTTTTCTTTGATAGTTTTTTCATAATGTGGTGGTTTCTCTCTTTAACGTCAGTCACCTCAGATCTGAATCACCTGTTGAACAGAGAAAGGTGAGAAAACATTCTTCCGAATTTAGATTGAATATTTACCTTCGGTTTAAGTCAAAGTCAGGTTTATTTGTCAATTAATTCACATGTACTTGACATACAAGAAATCGAAATTACGTTTCACACTATCCTATGCGTACACATTAGGACAAAAACAGTTTCTTAAAAACTCAGAAAAAAAACATTCAAATAGAGCAAGTAAAAGTAAAAGTAACTCAAAGTAATTAAGTTACTTTCAGCTCTTATTTATTCACCTCAGAAATCTAGTGAGTGACGTCTTCAGATTAGAAAAAAAAAATGCTTTAATGGGGTGTTGGGATGTTCTGTTAAACTGATCAAAGAGAATTTATTGGTTAATTCAGTTCAGCAGTTGTGTCCAGATGCAGGTTGTTTTTTTTTACAGCGTGCTTTATTAACTCTCTGTGGTCCATGTGACACACATTAACACCTTAACCCGTTTATGTATCTATATACAGTCATGGAAAAAAATTATTAGACCACCCTTGTTTTCTTCAGTTTCTTGTTCATTTTAATGCCTGGTACAACTAAAGGTACATTTGTTTGGACAAACATAACGATAACCACAAAGATTGCTCATAAGAGTTTTATTTAAGAGCTGATATCTTACCATTTTCCATGGTTTTCTTGATTATAACCTAAATCACTTAAGTTTTTACATCAATAGCTATGGCGTTGTACTGCCAAAAACACTGCTTTTATGCATTCAGTGTTTTCTTTTCTGTCTGTTTTAGTCACATGATGACGTTTAGTGGTACCAGGTATTAAAATGAACAAGAAAGTGAAGAAAAAATGGTGGTCTAATAATTTTTTCCATGACTGTATCATACCGACCAGCTCCTTTTCTACTAAAACCTCTGAGGAAATGAAAACTGTTCTTTGAGCTTCCAGAGAGTGAAGGTCATGTGACCTGCTGCAAATATTTTTATGAAATATATTATAGCTCAAAGAATTGAGGGGTCTAAGCTAAAACAATTAATAACTGTTATTTCATCATCATCATCTCCTCATATAGACAGTTCATCACAAGGACACGCCCTCATGGTTTGCAGCAGGATAAAAGATGGATGAACAAATATTGAGCTGTGACAGAGTCAACAACGTCCTGCTAACCAGATGGCTGGACACGTGCTCGTGCTCGTGCACGCACACTGTTCCTATTACAACGCAGGAGCTTGTTGCTTGAAGAGAAAATGCAGATACTATGGAGGGGGAGGGGGTGGAGGGGGGCAGTTTATTATGCAGTTTATTTCTGGTTTATTGTTTTTAAATTAGGAATTTTTTTTTTCCTTTTTTTTCAGGTTTTGCCAACCTCTGGAAACATGGACTCCATGGAGAAACAAATCCAGTTTGTTTATTAGGCAGAAGCAATAAAGCCACAAGAATATTTTCAGTGCATGAGAAACTTCTCAAAAGAACTGAAATCAACAAGATTTATCAGTAAGTTGTAAGTCAGTCAGTTTCAGAATGTGGAACATCTGTCACCAGAGGTTTAGTGGGTTCAGTTGTAATGCAGGATTACACCGATGTTAAAAAAAAAAGAAGAATGTAACCTCTTCAGTCAGTGCAGCTACTGTCAAGAACTACAGAAGACTCCTTTACTGCTGAAAGTTTCAGCGAATCAAACGTTTCTCCTCAGTTTTAGTTTCATCCTGGCAATTAAACGTCCCACAATGCAAATGGACGAGCTTCAATGCGCTTCGACTCTTAACAATAATGTTGGTGTTTGTGTATATTATTTATTTAAAAAGATCCAACAAGCCTTCACAGACAGAAGACGCCTCCATCACCTTCCCCAGATGTTTGCTGATGTGACACTGAGGACATTATCTTTGTTTCAAGTTGAGTCTTTTAGCTCAACTGTTTTTTAGTTTTATCATTTTTTAAAATTGGTTTTACCTTTTTTTTTTTTCAATATTTCAGTTTATTGGGTTTGATGACATTAGATTTTATGTCAGTTATTTTATCGTGCATTTAACTGTGTTTTATCTTTTATTTTGCGAAACATTTTGGGTTAAATGTATTAGACAAATAAAGCTGATTTGACCAATCATGTCAACTACAATGTTCAAATGCTTATGTGCAGAATATATTTATCACTGATATGGAAGTTAAAAGACGTGGCTGCTGCTTGATTTGTGCAGACAGAATTATATCACCAATTTAAAAAGAAAAATCTTTTATAGCCTCTCTGTCCATCTTCCAGATAAAGAGTCTTTATAATCAATTTGTCTGAGGCCAAAACTCCATCCTGTTTTAAACAAATCCTTGTTGAGTTACGGTTGAGGAACCGTAACTGAACAAATACTGCTTTTATACGTCCAGTCTTTGTGAAAATACAGCCAGGCTGCGTTCGATCCGCATCTGTAAAACTCAAAAACAGAATGATTTTTGAGCAGTTAGCTGCTTGCTAATATGATGAATAAAAGCCCTTTGACTAATTTGATCAAATGAGCAGCCTCAGGTGAATTAAACAAGCGCATCCTTTCCAGCTCACTTATAGATCTGAAGGCTGAAGGCAACTTTTGATTGATGTGTTCGCCATCAGAAACGTGGCGAGCTGTGGATAACTAGGTGCGATGAATATTATGCACACCTGCGTGCACGTGCACGCTCACCATTACCATATGTTGTTGTTGCGTCTTTGTATTCTGGAGCTAACCTGTATAATAGGTGTCACATTAGCAAGACAACAAATCAAACCGTCCCTCATTTCCCAGGATGCTCTGCTGCTCCACAGCTGTGGGCCTCTCTTTGTTGTCAGGGGACTTTCTAATTAATATGATAAATAAGATGGCGGGTTCGACTCCCTGGTGCTTTTTAATTGAAAGAAGGCTTGAATGGCACGCGGGCAGAGGCAGAGATTAGCGGGTTATTTGTGAGTGTTTTCCATGAGAAGGGGAGCGGGAGAGGATTTATATCGTGGCAGTGATTTCCTGTTTCATTGTGAGGCCCGACTCAACGCTTGTTAACACGGACGGCGAGATTTGAGACGCAGCTGACGCACCTGAGAATCCAAACTATAGATATTCATGCAATCAAAAAATAAAACTCTGTCCACTGAGAAGTTAAAGATGAGTTCTTCTTCTCCTGTTTTCAGTCGTGCGCTGCAGGATCAGGGTTTTCTGTGATGGAGTAACGTGCACCACCTACGAGAGGCTGGTTGAATATCTGACAGCTTCGCCGCGAGCGTCCGTGCATTTCCAGCCCACTTCTCTTCAGCACACACGTTTTTGAAAATCCACTACTCTGATCTCCTCATCCTCAACTAATCCCGCTCCATCTCAATAAGAACAAAACAGCCCGGAGCGGGAAAAGCGCCGTTGTTCTGCGCCGATCTAATCCTCCCCTCCATCATTCTCATCTCTTCTTATGTCTGACAAGGCTCCTCAACATCAGCGCAGATCAACAAATCCAAGTGTGGTGAAACCGCCGCAGCCGTCCAACAGGGATTTCAGCTCAGCTTCTGCAGGCCCGTTCTGGTGTCGACCCAGAAAATCCCGTCTGCCCGGACAGTCAGAACCTCCCAGGGAAAATAAAGCACATCCCCACATATCTGTTCCTCTCTGATGGCGTGAGCGAAGAAGGAGGGATGAGAAAATTAAATGAAAACAAACAGAAAGACGCTGATCAGAGCTAAAGGCGACGTGAGTTCAACAGAACCGGACTGGCCCGGTTTCTGCAGCTGGATGACATCATCACATCTGGACTGATGACACGTCCAGAATCAGAGACGATAACGGACGCAGGAGGTCAACAATACAGCATAAAAAACACGAGGGTTTATCTGTAGAGCACATTTCATGTACAAAACAATTCAAAGTGCTTTACATAAAACAATAACAGCATTGCAGAAAAAGAAAGCATTAAAAAGTTAAAGAATAAAAGCATAAAACCAAAGAAAACAGTAAAAAGAAGTTTTAAAAGGCTGTGCAGATTTGAGCTCCTGAATAAAATCTTATTTAAAGGCAGCTGAGAACAGGTGAAGATTTAAATAAACTAAAGTGTTTCAGCTGATCTGATGCATTCTGGGAGTTTGTTTCAGACATGTGGAGCAAAAAAAAGAGGAAGAATAAGACGTTCAGTCTGAAGGTGTTGATGATAAAATGAGACGAAGCAGCAAACAAGCTACAGTCTCCACGGCTGACAACTGGGTGCAACCTTTCTTTTTTTTTTACTTTCAAAAGCAAAATGTGCAAATGCACCAGTTTCTCCTGTCTACACCTGAGATACCTGCAGCTGCTCTGTTATCCTTTAAAATTAAGCTTTGATTAAGAACAAGAAAAGAAGCTTGCACAAAGCACGGTGGTGGCAGTGTGGTGATATGGGGCTGCAAAAGAGCAAGATGGATGGATGGATGATGGATGGATGGATGGATGATGGATGGAGGCCTTTATAGATTACATGAGGGGAAAAAAAAAAATGAATCTAACAGAAATCTTGGCAGATGATGATCCAAACTAGGGATGCACGATAACTGTTTTATAAAACCGATACCAATAACCGATAACACACACATATACCTAAGATCATTACATCAATACTATGAACAAAAAATAGTTTTGACTTTTTAAATGAACAGATATTTATTTTTTCCATTGAAAAAACTATTGGTCAAGCCTCTCAAACAGTTTCATAAAGCTATCAAACAAACCTATTTGATATCTCACATTAATTTAAATAAGGTTCATTACTGACTGATATAAAAAATAAAGGCTCCTTGAACTGATGGAAATACATGCATCAGAATTACTAACTGAAAAAAATTAACATTTAAAGGATTTTGGCTTGTGGTTCCATTTAAATTAATACCTTTAATTAAAGTAAAAGAGGTTCAGCAGTTTTTATTTTATAAAAATCATGGAAGCTTTAGACGAGAGGAATGAGGGAGAGGAGAGACTGCTGCTGGCTTGCGCCCGTTAGCATTAGCTTCCGTTAGCGCTATTTCAAAACTCCATGGAAGCGATTGTTATGTTGTAGGTGGCTGATCAGGTTTTACGTATTAAAGCTTGTGCTTCCCTCCTCGTAGAATTCACTCGGAGGATTCATCACAAATAACCACCAAACTATCTTCTTCTGAAACTTTAACCAAGTTCTGCGCCGCCATGTTTGTTGTGATCAGCACAATGCAGGCTGCATTCACGGTGTAACGTAAATTCCCACGTTCCCTCGTTTGCTAGTCGTTCTTTCAGCCTTTTCTATTTTTTCTTATTTTATGTGTAACATGAGGGGATATACTGTGAATATCATTTCAAGTCAGCAACTACTAAAATTATGACCGAGTTAGCGAGTTGTTTTCTGGCATGAGGGAGTATTCTTGATTTTCCTTATTGAGAAATCGTTTCTCTAATTATGCCGACGTCACTTGAACATAACATTCACTGCCGGTCATTCAAGGCTCAGAGGGAGCGAGACACTGCTGTGTTGACAGAAATATAAATGTTATCGGGGCTATTCGTCGTGATATCAGAGTTATCGGGATGATGTCATCATTTCCTGTTATCGGCCCGATAGTTATTATGCACCGCTAATCCAAACCAGTAGAAACCATGACAGGACCTGGTTTCTGGACCAGCTGGAGTCCACATTTCAACATGTTAACATGGAATGAAACTAAATGAGTTACCCTGGATAGAATAGAAATAAAAAATAGAATAAACAACTTAAGTGTTTACAAAATAACTAGATAAAATTGTAAATTTAAAACTAGGTAATAAGTAATATATAAGTAATATAAACAGACAGTCAGGAGCATTTGTGGTTTTTCAAAGAGAATCTTGAAACAAACCAGTCAGAAGCTTCTGGAAAAGATCCAACAGCTGAAATTCTACAAAACTGCTGAGAAATTATTTAAAAAACATACAAAAAAAAGTTCTGAATGTCGGTGATGAAGGTGTTTAGACTTCAGCTGCACTAACATCATAGTGTTGAGCTGTATTTTTAAGGTAATTTATGTTTTGGAGAAAAACAAAATACAGTTTATTGAACTTTTCCATCAACGTTAGGTTTGAAAAATATAAACGTGGACGGATTTCTGCGATCAGGAACACAAAAATAAAAGCTAAAATCCCAGTCAAGTAACACGTGAGCAGACAGGATCACAGAAACATTTAAATGTCTGCTGACGGGCTCAGAACCAGAACTCTGGATTCATAAATGCGGGAGATCCAGACGGGCCGGACCGGGACCAGAACCGGGAATTCATTATAGAGAACAGCGGAGCAAGGCAGAGAAAATAAAGAGATAAAGAACGAATGGAAAAAAAGGTTGATAGAGGAAAGAAGGAGAGAAGACACACACACACACACACACACACACACAGTTGCCTCTTTGCCACAGCAACATTTAAAGCTGTAATGACAGGCCAGAGAGTGATAAGAGACTGAGTGGAGAGGCCACTATAGCTGCTCTCCTCCGCCGCTAACAACTGTAATTATCCAAACTCCACTCACTACTATTGATCCCCCCCCCCTCCCCCTTCACCCCCCCCCCCCCCCCTCTCTCTCTCTGACAGGGTGACGGACGAGTGCATCCCTCTCAGCTCAGAGAGTCGTTCACACCTGCAGCCGAGGATTTGAAGAGCAGCGACGAGATCGACGACAAATACACGACAGAGCAGCTCCGGCGCTCTACTCCTGCTGTTCAGGGAGGACGCAGCTCCGGCGCTCTACTCCTGCTGTTCAGAGAGGACGCAGCTCCGGCGCTCTACTCCTGCTGTTCAGGGAGGACGCAGCTCCGGCGCTCTACTCCTGCTGTTCAGGGAGGACGCAGCTCCGGCGCTCTACTCCTGCTGTTCAGGGAGGACGCAGCTCCGGCGCTCTACTCCTGCTGTTCAGGGAGGATGCAGCTCCGGCGCTCTACTCCTGCCGTTCAGGGAGGACGCAGCTCCGGCGCTCTACTCCTGCTGTTCAGGGAGGACGCAGCTCCGGCGCTCTACTCCTGCTGTTCAGGGAGGACGCAGCTCCTGGCGCTCTAACTCCTGCCGTTCAGGGAGGACGCAGCAGCTCCGGCGCTCTACTCCTGTTCAGGGAGGACGCAGCTCCGGCGCTCTACTCCTGCTGTTCAGGGAGGACGCAGCTCCGGCGCTCTACTCCTGCTGTTCAGGGAGGACGCAGCTCTGGCGCTCTACTCCTGCTGTTCAGGGAGGACGCAGCTCCGGCGCTCTACTCCTCCTGTTCAGGGAGGACGCAGCTCTGGCGCTCTACTCCCGCTGTTCAGGGAGGACGCAGCTCTGGCGCTCTACTCCTGCTGTTCAGGGAGGACGCAGCTCCGGCGCTCTACTCCTCCTGTTCAGGGAGGACGCAGCTCCGGCGCTCTACTCCCGCTGTTCAGGGAGGACACAGCTCCGGCGCTCTACTCCTGCTGTTCAGGGAGGATGCAGCTCCTGCACTCTGATCTAAAATCTAACAGATCTGGAGGACTCGTCCCTGCAGGGTTCTTTTAAAAGGTTTCTCTTCAAGTTATGTCCAATTTTTTTAAAAAGAGGGAAAACAATCTAAACTGTTGCTGAAGGTGCTGCTGAGTGTCTGATTGACAGGAGACAGCAGATGGGTTAAACTGCTGCTGAACACACGTTTGTCTTGTTCTCTGGATAATCTGTTTAAAACCTGTTAGCTCAAAGTAATTCATTCACGTTCCTGAAACAGACTTCCTCTTCCAGATCCGTCACCGTCCAGTCAGGTGGAAGGATGGAAACAGGCGTCACCGGCAGCAGCATCAACCTCAACCTCAACACATCCTTCAGCTGACAGATAAAGGTCTCATCCTCAGATATCTTTAGATTGTGTTTATTAATTATCCTTAAATTCCCAAACTGACAGGAGGACGTCTGAAATGTCTTTTTTGACGTTGACCAAAGATGAGGACAGTTGTTTTTATCAGGAGACAAAAGGAAACCAGCTGCTCTGGAACTGATAACCTCCTCAAAAATTATGTCTTCGTTTTTTTTTTGGTTAATTTTTTGTATCCAGTTTTTTTTTTCCTTTGAAAAGAAACCTAAAATATTTCTCTATTTTCTTCTAAACATATTTAAATATAAAAATCAGCCTTGTCTGCTATCTAATGATAAAAAGCATAAAGGATGTATTTCTCAGTGCCGACACCATTAATACGTAGGGGTTCATGATAATTATCAACCCGATAACTATCGGGCCGATAACAGGAAATTATGACGTCATTCCGATAAGTCCGATATCACGACAAATAGCCCCGATAACATTTATATTTCTGTCAACACAGCAGTGTCTCGCTCCCTCTGAGCCTTGAATGACCGGCAGTGAATGTTATGTTCAAGTGACGTCGGCATAATCAGAAAAACGATTACTCAATCAGGAAAATCAAGAATACCCCCTCATGCCAGAAAACAACTCGTTAACTCGGTCATAATTTTAGTAGTTGCTGACTTTAATTGATATTTGCAGTATTTCCCCTCATGTTACACATAAAAAAAGAAAAAATAGAAAAGGCTGAAAGAACGACTAGCAAACGAGGGAACATTGGAATTTACGTTACACCTTGAATGCAGCCTGCAGCACAGCGCTGATCACAACAAACATGGCGGCGTGGAACTTCGTTAAAGTTTTAGAAGAAGATAGTTTGGTGGTTATTTGTGACGAATCCTCCGAGTGAATTCTACGAGGAGGGAAGCACAAGCTTTAATACGTAAAACCTGATCAGCCACCTACAACATAACAATCACTTCCATGGAGTTTTGAAATCGCGCTAACGCGAGCTAATGCTAACGTGCGCAACCCAGCAGCAGTCTCTCCTCTCCCTCATTCCTCTCATCTAAAACTTCCATGAGATTAAAAATAAAAACTACTGAACCTCATTAACTTTAATTAAAGATATTAATTGAAATGGAACCACAAGCCAAAATCCTTTAAATGTTAATCTTTTTCAGTTAGTAATTCTGATGCATGTATTTCCATCAGTTCAAGGAGCCTTTATTTTTTATATCAGTCAGTAATGAACCTTATTTAAGTTGATGTGAGATATCAAATAGGTTTGTTTGATAGCTTTAAGAAAATGTTTGAGAGGCTTGACAATAGTTTTTCATTGTAAAAAAATAAATATCTGTTCATTTAAAGAGTCCAAACTATTTTTGATTTTGTTCATCGTATTGATGTAATGATCTTAGGTATATGTGTGTGTTATCAGTTATCGGTATCGGTTTTAAAAAACAGTTATCGTGCATCCCTATTAATAAGTCGTTATTAAAGAAGATAAAATGGAGAAGAAAAAAAAAAGATGTTTCTTCCAGTCAGAAAGACCTGAAGAAAATAAGAGTAAAAGTGAAAATGTCAGGACTTTAAGTGTTGGAACTAATCAGGCGAGCTGTCATTATAGCTGCGAGGTTAATAGCAGCTGACAGAATCACCTTCAGCTCACCGAGATAAGAAAAGGTCTTTTATTAGCGCCGCCGGAGCAGATGCACACACACACACACACACACACACACACACACACACACACATTCAGAAGATTGATCTGAGCCGTCCAGCAGCCGCTCGTCGCTGCGCGGCCATATGTGGACCTTCAGATAGCAGCATTCAGCGGCGGGAAGGATTTAGGAGTCACACAAAAACCGCCTTTTGTTCCTCCATCACCTGGTCCAGATTTATGACGTCCAATTACAAACTGGGATGCTAACAATATTCCCCATTAGCCTATCAAATGCTTTAGTGGTTGTTACTTCAAAGGGTTATCTGGCCTTTCAGCAGGGGTGGAACCAATTTACAGCCCCCCCAAGAAGATCCGAACAAAGACCTCCGTGCTTCTGCTTTTTGTTTTACTCCGCCGCTCCCTGAGACAGGTAATTAACGGGGAAGGAGTTTGTGGTTAATTTGTGAGATAATTATCTAAATTAAACTGCCTTTCGTCACACGAGGGCTCTATCATGCACTCATCCTTCCCAGCGTGCATCAGTCCATCACCGGATGAGAGCGGTCGGGGTATTGGGCCCCGGCAGAAACAAAACCAGTAATGACATGTTCCTCTCTTTCCTTTTGTTCCCGCCCGCTTTGTTTTGCTCTTCATTGTTTTTTCCGTCCGAGCAGAAGTAAATGAAGAGAGTAAAGAAGTTTTAATGGATGGAATCAGTTTGGTTTTTTTCCCTCCTCAGTGCCGTTAACGGTGTCATCCCATCCGCTGCAGCCGTCATTCATCAGGTACACTGTAAGAAAAAAATCCGTAGAATTTACGGTGAAATACTGGCAGCTCTGGTTGCCAGTATTTCACCGTAAAAATTAGAGTTATGTACTGTTTCTTGATTTACAGAAATTCAGTGTATTTACTACGGTGATATACAGTTTTGGAATTGGCGGGCCTTTACTGTTGCTATTTGACAGTTTTTTTACTGTATTTTTTACAGACTTTTCTTACAGTGTAGCTGAGCGGCGCCACGACAACGACGCTCTTCTTTGCTTCTGTTTCAGGTGAGACGGATCAGATCAGGTTACTGAGGCGTCAGCGGCTAAAACCCACGTGGTCGCCATCGGCAACATCCAGGACTCTACAGCAGCCGTTACCAAACTTCAAGGCCCAATCTGAAATGTGAAAAATCTCCGCGGCCCACCAGAACCTTTAATCACAACTGTGGTCAACATACAGGACCAGAAGCAGCGTTGCCAGGTGGGAAATTAAAAAGATAAAAAGATTATTGTACCAGAGACTCAAAATTATCGTATTTTGTTGGAAATTATCGTACATCTGTCATAACTAGGGATGTCCGATAATATCGGCCCACCGATATTATCGGCCCGATATTGGCATAAAAATGTAATATCGGTAAATATCTATATCGGGTTTGTTTTTTTTTTGTACAGACAATGTGTTAATTCCACGACAGGAGATATGTGATGTTACCTAAAATTAGTTTTGAGGAAAAATAGCCCGCATATATCGGTATCGGTAGATATCGGTATTGGAAATTGAGAGTTGGACAATATCGGCATATCGGATATCGGCAAAAAAGCCAACATCGGACATCCCTAGTCATAACCAAAATAACAAGCCCACTCTAGTGTTCAATAGCCTATCCTTGTTGTTCTGAGACAAACATTCGTATCTCACACTCAGCAAAGCACGATTGGCTGAAAACTCCGGTAGACAATAATGGGAAATAGTCAAATTATCACACATTTGACCTTTTTTTGGGGGGGGATTATTGATCGTACAGAGGGCCAAATTATCGGTACAAATACGATAATTATCGTACACCTGGCAACGCTGACATATTGAATTAAGATGATAGTAGAATAACACTTAACTGGTTTGTTTTATTACATCTTAATGTTTTTTTTTTTATCATTTCATGGATATTTTCCAGTAAAATATTTAAAAAAGATAGAGGATTTAAAACACATTTGTTTAACTTTAAAGAACTCTTACAGCCCACCTGCAGCACCACGACGGCCCACCAGGGGGCCGCGGCCCACACTTTGGGAACAGCTGCTCTAGAGGATTTCTAGAAGATTCTAGAAGATTCCTACCAACATGCAGAGTTTAATCTCGGTCCCGTTAGTGTTCAGATTCATTTACCAAACGAGCAACATCATCCTGTTGTGTTTCCTGATCAATCAACCTGATCATCATCATCAACATCATCATCACGGCTGAACCTGAAGATTCACATCAACACTGCAAATACACACATCTACACGTTTACATTAAAGTACGTAAGAAAGAAATGTTCACATTATTAAAAACAAAAACAAAACCAAAGACAATCAGTGTCCAGTCTGGTGTTTTCCCCTCTACTCCAGTTTACTCCAGTTTACTCCAGTTTACTCCAGTTTACTCCAGTTTACTCGGTAAAGTTTAAGGTGTTTAGTTTAAGTTGTTTTGTGACGAGGGATCCAGACGAACCTCAACATCTAACGAGATCATCTCATCACAAACACTCGTGTCTCCAGGTTCCAGTAGAAGAGGAAGTTTCTATAAATTCTCATTTCAGTTGACGTTTATCGTTAATAAAGTGTCGCCGCAGAAATGAGGACAGTTTGAGACGTTTTACGGACAGGAACATTTGTCACTGATGGGAAAGACGACGAACATCTGAAGCTTTGAATCTCCAGAGGTGGTTTCAGGTTCTGGACGAACGGCCTTCATCGGTTTGTGTCTGCAGTTCAGGTGATAAAAATCAAAAACAAATATTTGAAATAAATATATTAGAGAAAGATTTATTCAGTGTCAGAAATTATTTTTGAAGAGGCATTTATGAAGAAAAAAAAGCTTATTTCAAGTAACATGCAGTTCTAAAAACCCTCACATGCCACACAAAATTAGTTTTTTTTTTTAGATAATTATAATAATCATCTAAAAAAAATAGGGTGCTTCGTCAGGTTTGGGTTAAACAGCAAACTGAAGATTTTCAGGAAATACATCTGTTATGTTTATCTAAACGTAAAGAAATGTGAGATGCGATGAGATGCGATGCTATGCTAGGCTATGCTATGCTAGGCTATGCTATGCTATGCTGACGGACCTGAATCACGTCTCTCACCAAACTTCCACTGATGGAAAAGAAAACAGAAAACTCTTCTTCTTCTCGGTGAGGAAGAACTTATGAGATCGACCCGTTTCTGTGCTGCTTTTAAAATGTGATGCATCATAATTTGCATAAAACTGCTTGGATGGAAACCCAGCTTGTGTTTCTGTCTCAACTCTCTCCGTCCCCCCCCCCCCCCCGTACTGTATAAAGGACAGATGATCACTCCCTGTCACATCTGTTGGCACGTTGCCATCAAGCCTTGACAGGAAAATAACACTCTTCAGGGAAAATAATACACTCGTTCTGCCGTCGGCGCTCCAGACACACGCCTTGCTTCTGTGTGCGCTCGTGTATGTGCGTCTAAAAGCCCTCGCCGTCGCTGTCAACCTGAGCACAAAGGATCACTTTATATGATTAGTATGCATCTCTGAAAAACATACTGAACAAAAAAGCCCGGCCCCGAACGCTGCTCCATGCCAATTAATGGATTAAGAAATTATTTTGAGGCGAGGCTTGTTGTGAGACAGTTATGATATGTGGCTGAAGAGGCATTTCTGTTGTGGTTATTTCCAGCTACGAGGCCTGAATGCGTTTTGATCGTAGAACATTTATAACGACACATTTGGCTTTACTGAGGAAGAGGACTTAAAGAAATCCTCTGGTCTATTTAAAAAAAAAAAAAAAAAACACACACACTCACACACACCTGTATATACACATATATATATATATATACACACAAACACACACACTTTATTTTCCAGACTATAGGTCACACCGGAAAATGAGTTGCATTTGTCATAAAATACATCATGAAGAGGTAAAAAAAAAAAATTTAAAAATAAAATAAAATAGTAAAATAAAAATAAATAAATAAATAATTTAAAAAAATAATAATAATTAAAAAAAAATGTCTCAGCATTCAATAAGAGCGGATAATAGCACCATTTAAGGACCCGTCTTTAGACTCGGTCCCCTCCGGCTGTGGACTCGGTCCCCTCCAGCTGTGGACTCGGTCCCCCTCCAGCTGTGGACTCGGTCCCCTCCAGCTGTGGACTCTGTCCCTCCAGCTGTGGACTCAGTCCCTCCAGTTATGGACTCGGTTCCCTCCAGCTGTGGACTCAGTCCCTCCAGTTATGGACTCGGTCCCCTCCAGCTGTGGACTCGGTCCCCTCCAGCTGTGGACTCGGTCCCCCTCCAGCTGTGGACTCGGTCCCCCTCCAGCTGTGGACTCGGTCCCTCCAGCTGTGGACTCGGTCCCCTCCAGCTGTGGACTCGGTTCCCTCCGGCTGTGGACTCAGTCCCCTCCAGCTGTGGACTCGGCCCCCTCCAGCTGTGGACTCGGTCCCCTCCGGCTGTGGACTCGGTCCCCTCCGGCTGTGGACTCGGTTCCCTCCGGCTGTGGACTCGGTTCCCTCCGGCTGTGGACTCGGCCCCCTCCAGCTGTGGACTCGGTCCCTCCAGCTGTGGACTCGGTCCCCTCCAGCTGTGGACTCAGTCCCCTCCAGCTGTGGACTCGGTCCCCTCCAGCTGTGGACTCGGTCCCCTCCAGCTGTATACTCTGTCCCCTCCAGCTGTGGACTCTGTCCCCTCCAGCCGTGGACTCGGTCCCCTCCAGCCGTGGACTCGGTCCCCTCCAGCTGTGGACTCGGTCCCCTCCAGCTGTGGACTCGGGCCCCTCCAGCTGTGGATTCAGTCCCCTCCAGCTGTGGACTCGGGCCCCTCCAGCTGTGGATTCAGTCCCCTCCAGCTGTGGACTCTTGACATAGACCTTTTAAAGGTAGGGTAAGGAGTTTTCTGGATGCTGACATTTGAAACAACAGATCAATAAAAAGATTCCCCCCCCCCCCCCCCCCCCCCCCCCCCCCCCCCCCCCCCCCCCCCCAGAAAACACACACCAGCATGAATGACCACCTCATGTTCCCTCTGTTAGTGATTTAATTCCAGTTTTTAGAGTCATATTTGTGTTTGAAGGCTTGTTTTGGGGGGTAATTAATGCAGCGTACTCATATGTTGAGCAGATGGGGAGAAGATATTTACTGAATGTGGGTTATAAATGGTATAGAAGCTCCTTTTAAACCCAAATTTTATGTTTTTTAAAAACAAAATAAACTTTTGCCTATGATTATGAGTAACATATAATTATTTAATACTGGAATGTCGTCCAAACTCTTGGATTAATTAAAATGGACCACCATCCCCTTACATTTATATTTTATCAACTTCAAGCGCTATTTGACAATTTATGACAATAGTTGAGAACACGGTTGCATCTTATGTGTAACAGTCTGGTGGAGGCCTGCAGATCTAAACTGAAACTAGATTAACTACGTCTCTCCAAGACAAACCAGTTAAACCTCACCTACCTATCTATCAGATTATCTCTTTGTGGTGTCATCTTCATTCTAGTCTCATCAGACGTGGTGAAATTAACAACATTCATCGTACTGAAACTGATATTAACATACACTGAAGCTCAGCGTAGTTTTACTGAAGAGGATAAATAAACAACCTTTTACCGTGAAAAAGAAGTTTGACCCAAACAGCAGCAACGTAACAACAGTTCCATCTGTAACAGCTGCACAACCACTGGCACATTTAGAAATATATTATTTACCCGTGTAATTAGAAATACACTGAAAAGACTTTCTAATGGTGTGAGTGCATGATGTGATATGCGGTTACATCATCCTGCTGATTGGTGTTTTATCCATTATAAACCCAGAGGAGACCTCGATCCTCAACGACGTGGAAAATAGCAGCCCATTTTCCTCCACTAATGCAAGTAACATAGCCTCTCTAAAATCAATGTAATTGGCCGAAGCATTTAGCCTGAATACGGCGTGTGATGGTGGCGGCGTAGTTCCTTCATAGTGAGGGGGTCTGGTTCAACGAGGGGGGGGGGGGGGGGGGCTGCCATAAATGCTGGGAAGTTTATATAAAGAAGGATTTATGTGGAAAAAGCTCGTCCGCCTGGCTGAAGGATGAGTTCGTTTTTTATTACTGATGTTTGTTTTAAAGTAAGAAACCGCCGTCTTATACAGCTGAGGTCAGCTTATCTATACATGGAGGTAAATTCAGAGTCGTCCATACATGCAGGACACACACACACCTTCACACACACACACAAAATTAAAGCAGCTAAAGACATTTGATAGCTTTTGTTCAAGGAGGCAACTTTCAAACCACAACACCAGGTGAAGAAGATAAAACTGGTTCTGACAGAGCTGTAAACTGGGCTGTGGTGGATTTGTCAGTATGGGAATGATACTGGTGTCCAGTTCATGATTCTCCAGAGTCGATAAACGTCCCCAGATGTTTGCAGGATTGTCACACATCTGACCTTTGATAGTTGTGATTTCCCATCAGTGAACAGCTCCTTTGTCTTCGATGGAAGGATTCCTCCTTTAACATCATCCCAAAGCTGAATCACACTGAATCATCAGCAGATTCAATGATGATCCAGTTTTTTTTAACTGCTTTGACACATCTGAGAAACAGATGTGCAGGACACATCGATGTGAAGATGCAGAAACAGTTTAAATTTTACCACCAAAACAAGAAATGCTGAAAAATGATGCCTAAATGACCAAAGTGACAGCTGGAGACCTCCCACTTCCACCACAGAGCCTGTTGAGGCTCATCAGGAAAACTGGGGGGTGATATTTAATATATAAAAGGCTGATAAACTGTACGTTATAAAATGAAGCAGTGAGCTGTTTTTATTCTGATCTGAAGCGAATGAACAATCTGGATGTTCCAGCTGTGTCTCCTCTTAAAGTCTGGGTTTTTTTCTTTTTTTACTAGATATTTAAAAAAAATATCCAACTGCAACCTTTTAATAAAGTCAGAAGTGTATATTCTGTAAACGATGTTTTTACTCTTAAAAATACAACTACTTAAAAACCAAATTTTAATAATATTCTTGTACAATTGGAACCTAATCTTAATTTACAACAAATCCTGACAAGCTTCTTGAAAACTGCATAATTTTTTTTTCTTTTTAAAGAAAAGCAGTCGACGCTGCATCTTCATCACATTAAAACCCGTTCAGACGGTCTGGTACCACGGACAGCTCCCATATCAAACTGGTACCTGCTTCTACCAGTCCTGTCCTCCACATCACTTATCTTGGTTTTTAAAGATGATTTCAGTTTAGTCTTGCATAAGAATTATTGTAACAGAAAAATAAAAAACTGAAACACGTGTCACTTCTAATGACAATCGTTAAGTCTCAACACATTCAGACATTTTGGAGAAAAGCTTTTTCAAGCCTTAAAAAACTCAGCAGTATCGTTTTACTTTTGTTTGATTTATTCTTGGAACATGAAATTAAAGCAGAACAAGAACTTAAAGTCAGTCTCTTATCAGACTTTCCTTTTCTAAATCTAAAGTCTGAAAAAGTAAACTAAACGTCATGAAATGAAACAAACAAGGACAACAGAGATCACTCAGATTAAGACACCCGTCTGTCAGCTGTTATTACCGTGTTAATACCAGGTGTAAACCCTGCAGAAAGAGCAGCAGAATTATGGAAGTTGTTCTACAATATGTTTAAAATATATTAATGAAATATCTGACAACATTGTTTGACAAGAAAAACCGGTTAAAACGATCCAGAACCGTCCAAGAGTCTCATCTGAAGCTAATGAGGCAGCAACAGGTTGAGACTGAGCTCATCAGGGTCTTTATTCCACTTCAGCTCACCTCATTATCACGTCACAGTCTGTGGACAAAACATCTGAAGAAATGGAGCGAAGCATCTACAGAGACACCAGGAGATCTTCCTCCAGTCCTCTTTAACCCGTCTGGTCTCTGACACCCAAGGACTTCAGTTCAGGAACAGTTATTTCATTTATTTCTGGTTCTGGAGTGAAACACTTGGGAGTCGGAGGCTCGTGAGACCTTCACACGCGCTCATCAGATATATATATATATATATATTTTTTTTTTTTTTATTATTATAAGAATAATAAGTTTGTGATTAAAACAAAATGTTGAAAACTAAAATGCTGTTTCCCACTTAAAACAGAAAATGTATGAGGTCACATACCCCCTTTAAATAAGAAATATATTATTATTATTATTATTATTATTATTATTATTATTATTATTATTATTATTATTATTATTATTATTATTATTATTATTATTATTATAAATTAAAATGGCATTTCACTATCACAATTAAAAGAATTTAAAGAATTTAAATTCTTTAATTTAGAGAAGTAAACTACACAACATGAAATAAAACAGACATCCTGACTCATCTCCACGCAGCGAACTTCCTGTTAGAGAAACATCTGGCTGTGACCCAAACACACCAGAACCATTTATAATAATTAAACACAAACATATTTATATGGAAACGTAGATAACTTTCTGTCAGAGCTTCAGGGGCCTCATCACATTTAATTTAATTTAAATCAATTTAATTTAGAGTTTTAAAGGTGGACACCAGGCTCCCTCTGGTGGAGGTTTTCTGAACTGCAGAGGCAGAAACCTCATTTAACGTTTCTCTCTTATTTATTTTAACACACGACTGTCACTGAGATCAATAAACCTGATGAATATTAAAAGTTTATAATTACCGGTGACATTTAGACATTTCAGAAAAGTTTAAATTCTCTCCAGATTTCAAAAGCAGCATGAACACAGAAAGGATTGTTTCATATCGTTATGAAAAATAAAAGGTGGATGTACAGTTTTAAAGCTGACTAGATGTTTTTCAGTCTTAATACAAAAACTGTATGATTTTTAACTTTAAATGGTTTTGGGCCAAAGTTTCAGTTGGCCAGAGCAAGCCCCCCCCCCTTCATGGGGTCACAGGGTCAAGGAAGTGGATTGTGTCTCCAGACTGGCTTCAGTTTGTTAGACTCTACTGCCCCCTAGTGGTTTGATAAGGAACTTCTCCATCATTCCTGGTATCAGTTCAGTTTCTCTTCTCTCCTTCAGCAGTTTAGGCTCCATCTTAGCTTTAGCTTTATCAGTTAGCTTAGATGGAAGGCTTCCATCTACAGAAACACGAGGTCATATTACAACCACACAGCCACGTCCAGCTGCATATTTCACCTGAAGTAACATGAAGACAGATAATCACATGAACAGGTGATTCAGCCGTGTCCTCTGTAGGAGCAGCAGGTGACGTCCATTCATGACAGAACGTCCAACAACGACACCGTTACGATCATTTATCTGTTCATTAATCCAACACTAAAACTGCTGCTTTCAGCTTGAATTCAAAGCCAACTGTCAGGTCAGGTTTCATGTGTCTGCCATGTTGGAGATAAAGTACGTTGAAATCAGGGAGGTAACATCTGGTCACATCTGCAATTATGTCAAGCCATTTTCCTTTTATTCTCTGAAAGGAAGTGAACGTCAGCCACATCGATCCTATAAAGTATCGACAACAGATGCTTCCATGAAACTTCTTTTTTGAATGTTATAATATAAGGAGGTGTAAAAACAGACACCTGCCAAAACCAGGAAGAATAGTCATCACTAAAGACAAACACTTCCTCATTCCTGTCCCAACTCAGACCTCCAGAGTTTTAGATGAGAAGCTGTTATGTTTCTACACAGAAGTCCATCAGTCTTGGAGGAAGAAGCTTCATTAACTTCTGTTTTTATAATCACTGCTTGAGTTCAATCCCATCATGATGCTGATGATGAACGTTTAACTGATTCGTCAGACATGAACACGTTCAACCACTGCAGCAAAAAAACATCAGGTTTTATGAAGATCAGACGATGATTTCACTGAACTGGAGCTCCAGTAACTTTACCACAGTAACCAGGTCACCGTCAGTCATCCAGCTCCGAACCAAGAAGAGTCTAGTTTAAACCAAACATCTGGACGCCACATGTCCAAACAGTGGAAGAGTTTGTAAAACATCATTAAATGAAGCTTGAATGAACGGACACACCTGTGCATCTGTGGTCGTGATGAGTTTAATACCGACACCTTTAAGGTAACCAAACGACACGCTGGAAAAATATTAGTTTCAACATCTTCATTTCTTTAAAACACATCAGTAGCAGCCTTCAGATGTCCATCTACAACAACTCCAGGAGGACATCATTATTTCAGGGTTTTACCAGCAGCGGAGGTGTTTTTAGATGACTGTCCTCTGATTGGCTGGACGCTGGTCGCATGAAAACATGAATGTATTTAAACAGAAAGGTCCCAAGAACCAGGAGAAGAAAATATAGAGTTAAAAATAATACAAAAAGAGCAAATTAAAGGAGTGGATCAGAGGAGAAACATCTAACCAAATTAGTTTTAAAAGAGATTCAAAGAGATCCGATTCAAGCTTCATCTCAGAAGACATTTGCTTTCTCATTTACATAAAACTGACAGTTGGAGCTTAAACAGAAGTACCAACTTCCTGTCAGTCCTGGAGACCACGAACACACCTGAGAGAACAATCATCAACGTGACTCTGACCTTCAAGGTAGAAACCGGCCATGAAGGGACGTTCATGTCACAAGGATTTTAATTCCCATTTTAACTGTGACAAGGAGCCAATAAAAGGGAGATATTAAACCAGACAAACGTGAACTTTCTAGACTTTCTGGACCGGCTGAAGGTTTTCACAGGTTTTTACTGAGACGAGCGGCTGAAACGGATCCGTGGTCGTCGAGCCTCGATGTGATCAGATCCATGAAGGTTTTCAGAGTCTCTCTGGGAGAAGAAGCTCCTGATTTCAGTCACGTTACGCAGAGAAAAAAACACCAACAACTTCAGTAACTTGACTTCACACCGTCAAAGAACAGAACCGGTTTCACCATCACAATAAAAAAGCATCTCCTGTTTCCAGGTGACGTTTCCTTAGAGAGTAAAGAGAAATCAGGATTGATCAGTGGCGTCAAAACTAACGGGACCGACGCAGCTGAGCTCATTTTAACACCATGTTGGACCCTGAACTCAGACCATCATTCTGAAAATCACAAATTAGTTCCTCTGAGACATTTTTCAAGGTTTTCCAGAAAGAAGAAAGTTTAGTTTTGGGTTCCTGGTTGACTAAAGCAGCAGGATCAAGGGTGGGTGTGGCTTAACAGCAGCCCACCTGAAGACCTGTGGTGGATGATCTGATTGGTCGCTCTGCTGGCTGGAGCTGTGACGGATCCACGGGAGAGGACGGCTGTAAATAACTGTGTAAATCAGGCCTTTTACTAGATTACAAAGTTGCAGCATCAAGCAAAGTTTGATGTTCTGGGACGAGAAATATTCCCCCACCCCTCCTAACCGGCATCATTTTATCAAAAAGGAAAGAAAAGGACAAAAAAAGAGATAGATATAACGTGTAATAAAGCACACAGATGCTGAATCAGTCCAAAAACAGGTGAGACCAGAACTGGACCATCAACAACCTGGATGAAGGTCGACACCACCACTGGAGCACCATTACTGCTCCATGGGACCCAACATGGTGAGGAGCAGTAAGTTTCTGGTAATTAGATGCTCGTTATTAACCGTTAACAGCAGCTCTATAACAGTTTTCTGTCCTGGAACCGTGCAGGTGTGTTAACTCACTGCCACAGAGTCGATACGTCCACACTAAGATCATCTACAGGCTCAAAACTAGCAGCTGACAGTCATTAAGGAGGAGATGTCTCATCAGGTTCACTCCAAGGTCAGAACAGGAAGTGATAAAAGTAATGAGACGCCAGGAACTTCCTCTCAGACTCCAGGAGCCTCAGTTGGTCTGTTAGATGCTACACAGTTGAATAGACTCAAGAGAACCGAGAGGAGGCCTCTTCAGTCTGAAGTCTTCAAGCTGCAACATGTCAAAGACTTCAGGGACCATGTCTGCTCAGGTGGGACGCCGGAGACGTCAGGTGGGACGCTGGAGACGTCAGGTGGGACGTGGAGAGTCAGGTGGGACACGGAGACGTCAGGTGGGACGCTGACATTAAAACCAGACATCAGTCAGCAGCAGAGCTTCAGAAACGGCTCAAACTGTGGTGATGTGATCACAGAAGGGAAATTTGTTTCATAAACAGTGATTTTCTTCACCGTTTTCTTCCCGACAGAATAAAAAAACTTAAACTTATCGAACAGTTGGCGAACACAAACATTTTTCAGTTTAATACAAATAAATAATCCTTTAAATGGCATCGTTTTTGAATGCAGTGTGTTGAATGGATGTGGGACGAGTTCCTGGTGTCGACTAAACTCATGAATATGTTAGAAAGAATAGTTAAATAATTATCCACATGGAAGGATTAAAGCCAACCAGACAACTACACCAGCGAATCTACTCAGGAACAGCTCAGACAGATGTTCCAGAGGCCAAAAGTCCAGATGTTAACGATCTAAAAGCCTGTGAGAATAAAAATAAACAAACTTCAGTGAGCTGATGCAAAGTTGTAAAATGGGCCAAAGTGTGTCTTAAAGATACAGTTATAATAATAAATTTGATTTAAGCAGCAACTTTCAAGACCCCTGAATGTCATCCAGGTGACGTTAACCTGCAGTTACTGCGACTGAACGTAGTTGTAGAAGATTCTGGATCAGTTTTTGAGCAGAATCCTGCTAGAATCATTTTAGTAAATGATGACGTGGTGAAATAAGTCACGTACTGATGTTCAGTCCATGTTTTTTAGATCATAGTGCTGTAATGTGTAATACATCAAATAATTACACTGCCCGGCCAAAAAAACATCTCCACCTGGATTTAACTAAACTTTAACGAGTCTCCTACTGGTTAATTACTGCATGAATGATTATGTTTCAGCTGATGACAAGTTATTTAAGCCCAACTGGTTCAATGAGTTGCTTCTTATTTCCTAAACAACCAGGTCAAAGACACATCCGTGGTCGTAGAAACGATGCTAGTCTGTTTCAGAAAGGTCAAATCACTGGCATCAAGCAGAGGAAACATCTAAGGAGATGATAAGGAGGAACTGTCCAACACATTATTAAAAACTGGAAGGATAGTGGCGACCCATCGTCTTCCAGGAGAAAATAATCCTCAATGATCGTGATCGGAGATCAATTAAACGTTTGGTGAGATCAAATCAAAGAAAAAACAACAGTAAGAGCATTTCCACCTACAATGCTAAGGGAACTCCAGGGATTGGGACTGAACATCTGTGTAGCGTGAAGAAAACCACTAATCAGTGATGCTAACTGGAAAAAAAAAGGCTCCAGTTTGCTAGGGAGCATAAAGATTGGACTCTGGATCAATGGAAGAAGGTCATGTGGTCTGATGAGTCCAGATTGACCCTGTTCCAGAGTGATGCTCCCATCATGCCTAGCGCCTACTGTACCAGCCTGTGGGGGCAGTGTTCTGATCTGGGGTTGCTGCAGTTGGTCAGGTCCAGGTTCAGCAACAGTATGAGCTCAAAGACTGAGGTCAGCTGACTACCTGAATATACTGAATGACCAGGTTATTCCATCTATGGATCTGTTCTTCGGCCATATTCCAAGATGGCGACGCCAGGATTCATGGGGCTCAGAGACTGGTTCAGGGAGCAGGAGACATCATTTCTATACATGGATTGAGGATCTTTGGGATGTTCTGGAGAAGATCAGACTCTACCATCATCAATGAGAGATCTTGGTGAGAAATTAATGCAACACTGGATGGAAATAAATCTGCTGACATCACAGAAGCTTATGGAAACAATGACACAGTAAAAGTGTGATGTAATCAAAGCTAAAGGAGGCCAGACAGCATAAGTTTCCATCAGACGGCTGTAAAGGATGTAAAGCATCAGTACCTTCTGTCTGGAGGTTCGTCCCCACTGTTGCATCATCACACAGGGACGAGAGGATTTCCATTTAGGAGAGAAGGATGTTTGAAGCAGTCGCATCTGTCTCAGTCAGACGTTTATTTATCAGATTTACTTTACTGGTTAACAGATAAACAGTCCAGCACCATCATGTAGTCGTCCCAGTCACCTTCCTGCCGTCTAATGATTCATTAAACACTCGCTCGGTTGAACTTCTGTCCATAATTCTCCTCAGACGAGCTTCAGTCCTTCATCTCGCTGGAGATGTTTCACCTCCACCTCCTCTGGCTTCCTGTGATCCTCCAACTTTTAGCAACACATCGATAAAAAAAAATAAAATTAAAAACCATCCAAATAGAAAAATGGGGAAAAAAAATCCATAAAAATCAGTCCTTCAACTTTTGTGAGAAAAATGGATGTTTGAAAAAGTGCAGAGAGGAATCATCTATCACACCTGTTACCTGACTAATGCCCCCCCCCCCCCCCAGGTAAAAGTCAAACAGCTGCAGGAATAAAGGGATTAGAAGAGAGGACAGACAGAAAAAGAAAACAGATGGAGAGCTGGACGTCCTCACGTCTCTCAGCCAGGAGGACGAATGGAAACTCTGCCTCTCTCCCTCCTTTTATACTCCCTCTTTCTCTCTTCGCCCGCTGCCTCACTTTGGCTTTTACCCTGGCTTCAGCGCGTGCACGTGTGCGTGCACGTGAGTGTCGAGCGAGAGCAGGAATATATTATAATCCAAACAAAAGGAGGCAGCTTATTGTTTATGAATTACAGCCTTCCAAAGCCAACAAAGGCCTCTGTTTTCATAGAAAACTCCATTTTCATTTCAGCTCCATTTGATTAGCAGAGCAAAGAAAATAAAACGGCCTTTCGGTCGCAGCGTCCCGGAGGGATTCACTCTTTCTCTCATTCTACTCAAAAGGTTTCTCTTTTTTTTATTATTATTGCTTTCTTTTCAGAACTGACATCAAAATGGGCTTTTAGGGGTAAACCAATGACAAAAATTATTGCTCGGCTATTTAGCGGAACAACAGACCAGAGGGAAGAAAGGAGCCCTGTGTGTTGTATTTGTTCTCATTCTCTTCCTTTTCTTCTGCTCCTTTCTTCCGCCGCAGAGGAAAATTACAGGGATGAAAGCGAATGGCAGGATGACAAAGTCGTAATA